>OW796094.1:6731015-7158873 GCA_941860345.1 Chrysodeixis includens
GAAGTCGCCTCGAGTTTCACTCGAGCGCGTGGATTTAAGTGACGCAATGGAGCTGCAGAGTCAGCTTCGTGCCGATCTCAGTCGCGCGACAGCTCAGCAGAGCGCAGCACGAGGAAGCGTCGCAAGCGCGACGAGTCCGTCGAAGGAGTAGATGCGGGACCACAACCCGCATCCGACTGCGAAAGTGAGGTCTCTCTGGCTTCGTCGACGCAGTCCCTCAAGTTGCGCTATACAGGGCTCCAAAAAAGGGAGCAGTATAGAAGGCTCGCAGCGGAGGCAGTGCCGGAACCATGTCGGCACCGTGTACTAGACGAGCAGGAGACGAGGGAGAGGCAGGAGGCTCGAGCAGAAATCAGAGACCTGCTCAGCTCTGGCCTCAGACCTGCAAACCCCTCTTTGGCCAAGGAGCAAATAGAGGGGTCACTCGTCTCAATCTTGGAGGTTGCTCGCACCTCCAAGGAATATAAAAGGAGGGTTCATAAAGCGGTTGAAGGATGCGGTGGAGACCATCCAGGGCGGTGTTCGCGCCCTGACGAGTTCCACCGCCCTGGAAAGCTTGCTCGCCGAAAAACGCTCGGCTGAGCAAGGAGCTGGAGGACCTGAGGGGACAAGTCGGGGCCGTGCAAAAACGCATGGCCCGGGCAGCCCTCGACCTGGAGGAGCTAAGCGTTCCATCATGGTGTCAGTAGGCACCATGATGGACGCAAAGTTGGATGGCCTTAAAGGCCGGCTCCCACCGGAGCCAATATTGCGTCCGCCCCTGGCGGCGGACAGAAGACTCGCAGCGGCAACGGCTTCAGGCAGTGCGCCTAAGCCTTCATCAACAATGTCTTCGGGGCCTGTCAAGAGGCCTGCGGTGGAAAAGTCCACGGCAGGTCAGGCCCCGAAAACGAAGAAGAAGACGGCGGCGACGACGACGGCGGCGAGTACGGCGACGACGAAGAAGTGGGCCTCGAAAGCGGCACCACAGGCATCGGCCCAAACAGCCACGCCACAGCCGTCAACTTCGGCTGCACCGCCACAAGCGGCGGACGACGGCAGTTGGGCCAAAGTGGTCGGCCGAAAGGCCAAGAGGAAGGCGGCCAAGAAGGCCCAGCCGGCGGCACCCAAACAGCCGCCAGCCCCTAAGAAGAAGGGCTCCGCGTCCAGGACGCAAAAGAAGAGGGCGCAGAGGCAGCGCGCTGCTGCCCGCAAAGCCGCCCTCGTCTTGACCATAGACGCGGAGGCAGAAAAGCGAGGGGTTACGTACGCCAAAATCCTGGCCCAGGCGCGCGAAGCGGTAGACTTGCCCAAGATGGGGATCGACATGTCAGTCGACCCCATCCTTATACGGAGGTCGCAACTGGCGCGCGGATATTAGAGCTTCCCCGCAACGTGAGCCATGAGGCGGCAGACTCAATGGCCGAGAAGTTGCGGGAAGTATACAAAGAGGACGTGAGGGTCTCCCGACCCATCAAGTGTGCGGAGCTCCGGGTAACTAACCTGGATGACTCCGTCACCCAACAGGAGATCCTCGAGGCCGTCGCCCGCCAGGGCAAGTGCGCCTCTAGCTCCATCAAAGTGGGGGAGCTACGAATTGGGCCGGGGGGCACCTTCACTGCCATCGTGAAGTGCCCCCTCACGGCGGCCCAGCTTATTGTCACCAGGGACAAACAAAAGTTCCTGGTGGGCTGGAGCTCGGCGCGGGTCGTGCAACTTAAGGCACGGCCCATGAAGTGTTACCGGTGCCTTATACTGGGGCACACCAGGCCTGTGTGCGCCTGCCCGACAGACCGCAGCGGCCTCTGCTACCGCTGCGGCGAGCCTAGCCACAAGGGCGGCAGCTTGTTCGGCGCCGCCAAAATGCGCTATTTGCGCTGAGCTGGGCCGCAATGCCCAGCATCAGATGGGTAGCCGGGGATGTGCTCCCCCGGCTCTCACAAAGCGGCTGGCACCAACAAAAGTGCCCGCCGCTCCAGCTAGAGCGCAGGCTCAACCCTGCGAGGAGGAGATGATGGAAGCCTAATGGACCAAGTCCGTCCACATCTCTTCCTCCAGGGGAACCTCAACCACTGGCGCCGGTGCTCAGGATCTCTTCTTGCAGACGCTGGCGCAGTGGTCGATCGACGTCGCCGTGATGGCGGAGCCGTATTTCGTCCCCCCGCGAACAAATTGGGCGGGGGATCTCAACGGCTCCGTCGTCGTCGTTAGCGCGACGGGACCCGGTTCGCAGCCCCTACACACCATCCGTAGGGGCGCCGGGTACGTTTGTGGCGCACTGGGGCCCTTACGCTATAGTTGGGGCCTACTTCTCCCCGAACAGGGGCCTCGCCGACTTCGAATCCTTCATGGCCGATCTCGAGGCCCTTGTTCGGTCGCAGGCACCGCGGCCGGTCATTCTACTCGGCGACCTCAACGCAAAAAGTACTGCGTGGGGAGAGCCGAGGACAGACCGGCGCGGCGAGTTGGTGGAGGAGTGGGCCCTAGGGCTCGACCTGGTCCTACTCAATCGGGGCCGGGTCCAAACTTGTGTGCGTCACAACGGAGGGTCCATTGTCGACGTGTCTTTCTGCGCCCCTTCTATCGCGGGGCGCGTCGCTGATTGGCACGTCGAGGAGGCCGAGACGCTGTCGGACCACAAATACATCCGATTCAGCGTCTCCGCTCCTGGAGGTTCTGGGGCTCAGCGCATCACGAGCCTCGGGGCCCCACGATGGGCCCTCAAGAAGATGGACCGAGAGCTGCTGGTCGAGGCGGCCATCGTCGCCGACTGGTGCATGCCAGCGACGGGCCGCTCCGTTGACGACGAGGCAGAACAGTTCGCCGCATACTCGCAACAATTTGCGATGCGGCGATGCCCCGCGTCGGGAGGCGGCCAAATCGCGAGTCGGTGTACTGGTGGTCGTCGGAGATAGCAGTTCTCCGCGAGGCGTGCCTGGCGGCGAATCGTGCATACTCGCACCACCGCTCCAGGCACGCCCGTCGCGGCGTAAGGGACGAGATGACTGAGGCCCTCCTCTACAGGGCCTGGAGTACGGCGAGGAGCAATCTCCGTGTCGCCATCCTGCAAGCAAAAGCAGCCGGGCGACAGGAGATGCTGGAGGCTCTCGACAGGGATCCGTGGGGGCGACCGTATCTCATGGCCCGGAACAAGCTCCGGGCCGCGGCGCCTCCGATCACGGAGACCATGGAGCCCCAGCTGCTCCGAACCGTCGTCTCGTCCCTGTTCCCAGCAGGGACAGATTTCGTATCCTCCGGTGGCAGGCGTCACGCAACCTTCGCCAGAGCCACCGGAGGAAATCACTGAAGGTGAATTGGAGGCGTCCATAAGCCGCCTTCGCCCAAAGAAGACCGCCCCCAGGGCCCGACGGGCGTGCCGGCACAAGCGCTGGCACTGGCCCTGGGACCCCTCGAGGACCGTCTGCGAGGTCTGCCTCAACTCGTGCTTTGAGTTGGGCAGATTCCCGCAAGTCTGGAAAATGGGCAGACTGGTCCTCCTACGAAAAGAGGGGCGTCCGGCGGATTCGCCGTCCGGATACCGACCAATTGTGTTGCTGGACGAGGCGGGCAAGCTCTTCGAGCGCGTCATCGCTGCCCGCATCGTCCGGCACTTAGACCGGACGGTCCGAATCTGTCGGACCATCAATTCGGCTTCAGGGCGAGGCGGTCCACGTTGGACGCCATAAAGCTGGTCAGGGGGTTCGCCGCGGATGCGGCGGCACGGGGGGGAATGGCGTTGGCTGTCTCACTTGACATCGCCAACGCCTTCAACTCGCTGCCGCATCAGTGCATCGAGGCGGCGCTCCAATATCACGGAGTGCCGCTCTACTTGCAGCGAGTCGTGGCGGACTACCTGACCGGCCGAAGTATTGTGTTCGCGGGGCAGAACGGCCTGCAGAGCCACGCAACGGGGCGCGGTGTTCCGCAGGGGTCAGTCTTAGGACCTCTCCTGTGGAACATCGGCTACGACTGGGCCCTCAGAGGGGCCCTATACCCCGGCATGCAGGTCGTCTGCTACGCGGACGACACACTCGTTTTGTCCCGGGGTGCAGACCCCGGGGAATGCATGCGGCTTGCGACCTGCGGCGTCCAGTTAGTCGTGGGGTCGCATCCGCATGCTCGGATTGGAGGTGGCTCTGGGGGAGACCGAAGCTATCTTTCTGCGCGGTCCCCGGAGCCCGCCGGCCCCTGCCCGACTCGTGCCTGACGGTGGAGGACACACAAATCCCACTGTCGGGCACGATGAAATATCTGGGCCTGGTCCTCGACGGGCGGTTCACCTTCCGGGAGCACTTCAAGCGGCTGGCTCCAAGGCTACAAGCCGCCGCAGCCGCTCTCGGAAGGCTGCTGCCAAATGTCGGAGGCCCAGATGTTGGGTGTCGCCGATTGTACACGGGGGGTCATTCGATCTATGGCCCTCTACGGGCGCACCCATATGGTGCGATACGCCTGTCACGTGACAACCGGGCGGTCTTGCTTGGTGCGCAAACGAGTAATGGCAAACAGGGCCGCTCGGGCGTATCGCACCGTCGGGCAGGAGGCGGCGTGTGCCCTGGCGGGCACCCCGCCTTGGGATTTGGAAGCGCAGGTGCTAGCGGACCTCTACACCCGCTGCACCTCGCTCCGGTCCCGGGGCATCGAGCCCTCGCCAGGGCAGCGCGAAAACCTGGCGCAGGGACAAGCCGGCCTCGTCGTGTTCCAAAATTGGAACTTCGGCTCTCCAGGCCGACGGCGGGGCGGGCTACGGTCGAGGCTATCCGCCCACACCTACAACAGTGGGCGGAGAGGCGGTACGGAAAACTGACGTACCGCCTCACACAGATGTTGACCGGGACACGGGGCCTTCGGGCACTACCTGTGTCGGGTGGCCCGACGTGAGGCCACCACGGAGTGTCACCAGTGCGGTGACCAAGACGACACCGCACTGCACACAATGGCCCTGTGTCCGGCCTTTGAAGAGCCTCGCGCCGAACTGGTGTCTGCGCTAGGGGGGGTGGATGTCGCCGCGCTGCCGGCTGTTGTCGCAGCCGCGCTCAGCAGCCGCGCAGCGTGGGATGCACTGGCCTCCTTCTGCGAGACCGTTATGTCGCAGAAGGAGGCCGCGGAGCGCGTCCGGGAAAACGATCCGGACGCGCCCCAAATACGCCGACGTCGGGTGGGGCGGCGAAGGGCCGCGCATGAGCGCGCCCTCCCGACCCTAACCAGGGTCCGGACGGTGGCACGGGGGTGCCACCGTCCGTAGTAGAGGACCCGCGACGGGGGGCCACATTCGGTGCTACGGGTGTGGTCCCAGTATCAGGCGAGGAGGCCGACGCCCTTTACACGTCGGCCTCCATCAACAATGCGAAATTGCAACCCGCCGGCTCTCAACTGGCCGGCGGAAGCCCGCGGTCGGTGCATGAAGTAGTACTATGCGCTGCCATGCACCGACACAAAAACGCGGATGACGTAGCACAGCGGTTGAGGTTTAGTCAGTAAGAGTCTGACACTACCCGCGGCTCCCCCCGGGGGTCGCGGGTGTCCATTGGAATTCCCCGCTTAACCAAAAAAAAAAAAAAAAAAAAAGGTTAGGTTAGGTTCGGTTTTTAGTTAGGTTAGGTTAGGTTTGGTTTTTAGTTAGGTTAGGTTAGGTTCGGTTTTAAGTTAGGTTTGGTTTAAGTTAGGTTAGGTTAGGTTTGGTTTTTAGTTAGGTTAGGTTCGGTTCGGTTTTTAGTTAGGTTAGGTTCGGTTTGGTTTTTAGTTAGGTTTAGGTTAGGTTCGGTTTTTAGTAAGGTTAGGTTAGGTTTGGTTTTTAGTTAGGTTTAGGTTAGGTTTGGTTTTTAGTTAGGTTTGGTTCGGTTCGGTTTTAGCTAGGTTAGGTTAGGTTTGGTTTTTAGTTAGGTTAGGTTCGGTTTTTAGTTAGGTTAGGTTAGGTTTGGTTTTTAGTTAGGTTAGGTTAGGTTCGGTTTTAAGTTAGTTTGGTTTTAAGTTAGGTTAGGTTAGGTTTGGTTTTTAGTTAGGTTAGGTTAGGTTTGGTTTTTAGTTAAGTAGATTAGGTTTGGTTTTAAGTTAGGTTAGGTAAGGGAGAGAGAGAAGAGAAGAGAAGAGAAGAGAAGAGAAGAAAGAGAAGAGAAGAGAAGAGAAGAGAAGAGAAGAGAAGAGAAGAGAAGAGAAGAGGAAGAGAAGAGAAGAGAAGAGAAGAGAGAGAAGAGAAGAGAAGAGAAGAGAAGAGAAGAGAAGAGAAGAGAAGAGAAGAGAAGAGAAGAGAAGAGAAGAGAAGAGAAGAGAAGAGAAGAGAAGAGAAGAGAAGAGAAGAGAAGAGAAGAGAGAGAAGAGAAGAGAAGAGAAGAGAAGAAGAGAAGAGAAGAGAAGAGAGAGAAGAGAAGAGAAGAGAAGAGAAGAGAAGAGAAGAGAAGAGAAGAGAAGAGAAGAGAGAAGAGAAGAGAGAAGAGAAGAGAAGAGAAGAGAAGAGAAGAGAAGAGAAGAGAGAGAAGAGAAGAGAAGAGAAGAGAAGAGAAGAGAAGAGAAGAGAAGAGAAGAGAAGAGAAGAGAGAGAGAGAAGAGCAATTAGATAGGTTAGGTAAGGTACGTCTTTTAGTTAGGTTTGGTTTTTAGTTAGGTTAGGTTAGGTTCGGTTTTTAGTAAGGTTAGGTTAGGTTTGGTTTTTAGTTAGGTTAGGTTAGGTTTGGTTTTTAGTAGGTTAGGTTCGGTTTCGGTTTTTAGCTAGGTTAGGTTAGGTTTGGTTTTTAGTTAGGTTAGGTTACGTCCGGTTTTTAGTTAGGTTAGGTTCGGTCTTTAGTTAGGTTAGGTTAGGTTCGGTTTTTAGTTAGGTTAGGTTAGGTTTGGTTTTTAGTTACGTTTAGGTTAGGTTCGGTTTTAAGTTAGGTTTGGTTTTTAGTTACGTTAGGTTAGGTTAGGTTCGGTTTTTAGTTAGGTTAGGTTCGGTTCGGTTTTTAGCTAGGTTAGGTTAGGTTTGGTTTTTAGTTAGGTTAGGTTACGTCCGGTTTTTAGTTAGGTTAGGTTCGGTCTTTAGTTAGGTTAGGTTAGGTTCGGTTTTTAGTTAGGTTAGGTTAGGTTTGGTTTTTAGTTAGGTTAGGTTAGGTCGGTTTTAAGTTAGGTTTGGTTTTTAGTTACGTTAGGTTAGGTTAGGTTCGGTTTTTAGTTAGGTTAGGTTAGGTTCGGTTTTTAGTTAGGTTAGGTTAGGTTAGGTTTGGCTTTTAGTTAGGTTAGGTTTGGTTCGGTTTTTAGTTAGGTTAGGTTAGGTTCGGTTTTTAGTAAGGTTAGGTTTGGTTTTTAGTTAGGTTAGGTTCGGTTTTTTAGTTAGGTTAGGTTAGGTTCGGTTTTTAGTTAGGTTAGGTTAGGTTCGGTTTTTAGTTAGGTTAGGTTCGGTTTTTAGTTAGGTTAGGTTAGGTTCGGTTTTTAGTTAGGTTAGGTTAGGTTTGGTTTTTAGTTAGGTTAGGTTAGGTTCGGTTTTAAGTTAGGTTCGGTTTTTAGTTAGGTTAGGTTAGGTTCGGTTTTTAGTTAGGTTAGGTTTGGTTTTTAGTTAGGTTAGGTTCGGTTTTAGTTAGGTTAGGTTAGGTTTGGTTTTTAGTTAGGTTAGGTTAGGTTCGGTTTTAAGTTAGGTTTGGTTTTTAGTAAGGTTAGGTTAGGTTTAGTTTTTAGTAAGTTTAGGTTTGGTTTGGTTTTTAGTTGGGTTAGGTTAGGTTCGGTTTTAAGCTAGGTTTGGTTTTTAGTTAGGTTAGGTTTGATTTTTTGTTAGGTTAGGTTAGGTTAGGTTCGGTTTTAAGTTAGGTTAGGTTAGGTTCGGTTTTTAGTTAGGTTAGGTTAGGTTTGGTTTTTAGTTAGGTTAGGTTTGGTTCGGTTTTTAGTTAGGTTAGGTTAGGTTCGGTTTTTAGTAAGGTTAGGTTTGGTTTTTAGTTAGGTTAGGTTCGGTTTTTAGTTAGGTTAGGTTAGGTTCGGTTTTTAGTTAGGTTAGGTTAGGTTCGGTTTTTAGTTAGGTTAGGTTAGGTTCGGTTTTTAGTTAGGTTAGGTTAGGTTTGGTTTTTAGTTAGGTTAGGTTAGGTTCGGTTTTAAGTTAGGTTCGGTTTTTAGTTAGGTTAGGTTAGGTTCGGTTTTTAGTTAGGTTAGGTTTGGTTTTTAGTTAGGTTAGGTTCGGTTTTTAGTTAGGTTAGGTTAGGTTTGGTTTTTAGTTAGGTTAGGTTAGGTTCGGTTTTAAGTTAGGTTTGGTTTTTAGTAAGGTTAGGTTAGGTTTAGTTTTTAGTAAGTTTAGGTTTGGTTTGGTTTTTAGTTGGGTTAGGTTAGGTTCGGTTTTAAGCTAGGTTTGGTTTTTAGTTAGGTTAGGTTTGATTTTTTGTTAGGTTAGGTTCGGTTTGGTTTGGTTTTAAGTTAGGTTAGGTTAGGTTCGGTTTTTAGTTAGGTTAGGTTAGGTTCGGTTTTTAGTTAGGTTAGGTTCGGTTTTAAGTTAGGTTAGGTTAGGTTCGGTTTTTAGTTAGGTTAGGTTAGGTTTGGTTTTTAGTTAGGTTAGGTTCGGTTTTTAGTTAGGTTAGGTTAGGTTTGGTTTTTAGTTAGGTTAGGTTAGGTTCGGTTTTAAGTTAGGTTTGGTTTAAAGTTAGGTTAGGTTAGGTTTGGTTTTTAGTTAGGTTAGGTTAGGTTTGGTTTTTAGTTAGGTTAGGTTTGGTTTTTAGTTAAGTTAGGTTAGGTTTGGTTTTTAGTTAGGTTCGGTTTTTAGTTAGGTTAGGTTTGATTTTTTGTTAGGTTAGGTTCGGTTTGGTTTTTAGTTAGGTTAGGTTTGGTTTGGTTTTTAGTTAGGTTAGGTTTGGTTTTTAGTTAAGTTAGGTTAGGTTTGGTTTTTAGTTAAGTTAGGTTAGATTTGGTTTTTAGTTAGGTTAGGTTAAGTTTGGTTTTAGCTAGGTTAGATTAACCTAACCTAAGTTAAAACCAAACCTAACCTAACTAAAACCGAACCTAACCTAACCTAACTAAAAACCAAACCTAACTAAAAACCTAACCTAACCTAACCTAACTAAAACCGAACCTAACCTAACCTAACTAAAAACCGAACCTAACCTAACCTAACTAAAAACGAACCTAACCTAACCAAAAACCAACCTAACCTAACCTAACTAAAAACCAAACCTAACCTAACCTAACTAAAAACCAAACCTAACCTTACCTAACTAAAAACGAAACCTAACCTAACCAATAACCAAACCTAACCTAACTAAAAACCGAACCTAACCTAACCTAACTAAAAACCGAACCTAACCTAACCTAACTAAAAACCGAACCTTACCTAACCTAACTAAAAACCGAACCTGAACTAACCTAACTAAAAATCAAACCTTACCTAACCTAACTAAAAAACCAAACCTAACCTACCTAAAAACCAAACCTAACCTAACCTAACTGAAAACCAAACCTAACTAAAAACCAAACCTAACCTAACCTAACTAAAAACCAAACCTAACCTAACCTAACTAAAAACCAAACCTAACCTAACCTAACTGAAAACCAAACCTAACCTAACCTAACTAAAAACCGAACCTAACCTAACCTAACTAAAAACCGAACCTACCTAACCTAACTAAAAACCAAACCTAACCTAACCTAACTAAAAACCGAACCTAACCTAACCATACTAAAAAACCGAACCTAACCTAACCTAACTAAAAACCGAACCTAACCTAACCTAACTAAAAACCAAACCTAACCTAACCTAACTAAAAACCAAACCTAACCTAACCTTAATTAAAACCGAACCTGAACTAACCTAACTAAAAATCAAACCTTACCTAACCTAACTAAAAACCAAACCTAACCTACCTAAAAACCAAACCTAACCTAACCTAACTGAAAACCAAACCTAACTAAAAACCAAACCTAACCTAACCTAACTAAAAACCAAACCTAACCTAACCTAACTAAAAACCAAACGCTGAACCTAACCTAACTGAAAACCAAAACCTAACCTAACCTTACTATAAACCGAACCTAACCTAACCTAACTAAAAACCAAACCTAACCTAACCTAACTACAAACCAAACCTAACCTTATGAAAGGAAAAAAGGCTTAAGCATGATTATTTCGAAACTGTTATACGAATGTATTACTTAACAAGAAATACGGCACGTTTTGTTTAGCTATTTCTAAGCGTGATAAGATGTAATCAGTATTATTTTAGGAAATTGCTTTTTTTATTAAGTATGAAATAGCATAATAGGGATTACATTTATTAAATATTTGTATTATCAAATGAAACAACAGCTTAAGTACGATTAGGTCTGTTTTCTTATAATTTTACGTGCGTATGTTGGTTTATCGACTTCTTTAATTAATAAAATAATCTAATTTTAGAACGTCAAAAAAACTTTTTTTGTTATCAAATCCTAATTTTACATCAAAAATTCACGGAAAAATTTTTACGAGCGGAATAAATGATAGAACTGGAATGAAAAAGGCTCAACGATAGAAATAGGCTCCGATAAAGTTGGAGGTTACCGTATTATAAAAAAAAAAAAAAAAAAAAAAAAAAACTAAAAACCAAACCTAACCCTAACCTAACTAAAAACCGAACCTAACCTAACCTAACTAAAAACCAAACCTAACCTAACCTAACTAAAAACCGAACCTAACCTAACCTAACTAAAAACCGAACCTAACCTAACCTAACTAAAAACCAAACCTAACCTAACCTAACTAAAAACCAAACCTAACCTAACCTTACTATAAACCGAACCTAACCTAACCTAACTAAAAACCAAACCTAACCTAACCTAACTAAAAACCGAACCTAACCTTACCTAACTAAAAACCGAACCTAACCTAACCTAACTAAAAACCGAACCTAACCTAACTTTACTTAAAACCGAACCTAACCTAACCTAACTAAAAACCGAACCTAACCTTTTTTTTTTTTTTTTTTTGGTGAAGCGGGGGAATCCTCATGGACACCCGCGACCCCGGGGGGAGCCGCGGGTAGTGTCAGACTCTTACTGACTAAACCTCAACCGCTGTGCTACGTCATCCGCGTTTTTGTGTCGGTGCATGGCAGCGCATAGTACTACTTCATGCACCGACCGCGGGCGTCCGCCGGCCAGTTGAGAGCCGGCGGGTTGCGATATCGCATTAGTTGATGGAGGCCGACGTGTAAAGGGCGTCGGCCTCCTCGCCTGATACTGGGACCACACCCATAGCACCGAATGTGGTCCCCCGTCGCGGGTCCTCTACCACGGACGATGGGCACCCCCGTGCCACCGTCCGGACCCTGGTTAGGGCGGGAGGGCGCGCTCATGCGCGGCCCTTTGCCGCCCCACCCGACGTCGGCGTATTTGGGGCGCGCCCGGATCGTTTTCCCGGACGCGCTCCGCGGCCTCCTTCTGCGACATAACGATCTCGCAGAAGGAGGCCAGTGCGTCCCACGCTGCGCGGCTGCTGAGCGCGGCTGCGACAACAGCCGGCAGCGCGGAGACATCTACTCCGCCCAGCGCAGACACGAGGGACGGCGCGAGGCCCATCGAAGGCCGGACACAGGGCCAGCGTGTGCAGTGCGGTGTCGTCTGGATCACCGCACTGGTGACACGCTGTGGTGGCCTCTCTTTGGGCCACCCGGCACAGGTAGTGCCCAAAGGCCCCGTGTCCGGTCAACACCTGCGTGAGGCGGTACGTCAATTTTCCGTACCGCCTCTCCGCCCACTGTTGTAGGTGTGGGCGGATCGCCTCGACCGTCGCCCGCCCCGCCGTCGGCCTTGCGAGCCGAAGTTCCCAATTTCGGAACACGACGAGGTGGGCTTGTCTGCGCCAGGCTTCGCGTTGCCCTGGCGAGGGGTCCAAGCCCCGGGACCGGAGCGAGGTGCAGCGGGTGTAGAGGTCCGCTAGCACCCTCGCTTCTAAATCCCAGGGAGGAGTCCCCGCCAGGGCACACGCCGCCTCCTGCCCGACGGTGCGATACGCCCGGGCGACCCTATTGGCCACCACCCGCTGCGCACCGAGCAAAACCGCCCGGTGCTCGGGCTTGAGCGCATCGCACCAGATGGGTGCGCCGTACAGGGCCATCGATTTTATGACGCCTGTATATAATCGGCGACACCCAACGTCCGGGCCCCCGACGTTCGGCAAGAGTCTTCCGAGAGCGAGAGCGGCGGCCTGGAGTCTTGGCGCCAGCCGCTTAAAGTGCTCCCGGAAGCTCATCCGCCCGTCGAGGACCAAACCCAAATACTTCATCGAGCCTGACAGCGGGATCCGTGTGTCCTCCACTGTCAGGCACGAGTCGGGCAGGGGCCGGCTCCGGGGACCGTGCAGCATTAGCGCTTCGGTCTTCCCCAGAGCCACTTCCAAACCTAGCATGCGGATGCGACCCACGACCAATTGGACACCGCAGGCCGCAATCCGCATGCATTCCCGGGGGTCTGTCCCCCGGGTTAAAACCAAGGTGTCGTCCGCGTAGCAGACGACCTGCATGCCGGGGTATAGGGCCCCTCTCAGGGCCCAATCGTACCCGATGTTCCACAGGAGGGGTCCTAAGACTGACCCCTGTGGAACACCGCGTCCTGTCTGATGGCTCTGCAGGCCGTTCTGCCCCGCGAACGAGACGCTTCTTTCGGCGAGGTAGCTCGCCACGACACGCTGTAGATAGAGCGGCACCCCATGGTATCGGAGCGCCGCTACTATACATTGATGCGGCAGCGAGTTGAAGGCGTTGGCAATGTCAAGGGAGACGGCCAACGCCACTCCCCCTCGCGCCGCCGCATCCGTGGCGAACTCCCTCACCATCTGCAAGGCGTCCAATGTGGACCGCCTCGCCCGAAACCCGAATTGACAGTCCGACAGATTCGGACCCGTCCGGTCTAAGTGCCGGACGATGCGGGCAGCAATGACTCGCTCAAAGAGCTTGCCCGCCTCGTCCAGCAAGACAATCGGTCTATAACCGGACGGCGAATCTGCCGGACGCCCCTCCTTTCTGAGGAGGACCAGTCTGCCTCCCTTCCAAACTTTAGGGAATCTGCCCAACTCTAAACACGAGTTGAGCAGACCCCGCAGACGGTCCTCGAGGGGTCCCAGGGCCAGTGCCAGCGCTTGTGCCGGCACGCCGTCGGGCCCTGGGGCGGTCTTCTTCGGGCGAAGGCGGTCAATGGACGCCCTCAATTCTCCTTCCGAGATTTCCTCCGGTGGCTCGTACGGTGGTTGTGTCGCACTTACCACCGGAGGAACGAAATCAGTCCCTGCTGGGAATAGGGACGAGACGACGGTTCGGAGCAGCTGGGGCTCCATGGTCTCCGTGATCGGGGGCGCCGCGGCCCGGAGCTTGTTCCGGGCCGCTAGATACGGTCGCCCCCACGGATCCCTGTCGAGAGCCTCCAGCATCTCCTGCCACCCTGCTGCTTTTGCTTCCAGGATGGCGATACGGAGATTGCTCCTCGCCGTACGGTAGGCCCTGTAAAGGGGGGCCTCCGCTGCCTCGTCCTACCTCGACGAGCGTGCCTGGAGCGGTGGTGGGTGTATACCCGCTGCGCCGCCAGGCACGCCTCCCGGAGAGCTGCGATCTCCGGCGACCACCAGTACACCGCCCGGCGGTTCGGCCGCTTCCTGACCCGAGGCATCGCCGCGTCACATATTATTGTGAGTATGCGGCGGAATCTCTCTGCCTCGGTGTCGACTGAGCGGCCCGCCGGCGGTGAACACCAATCGGCGATGATGGCCGCCTCGACCAGCAGCTCTCGGTCGAGCTGTTTGAGGGCCCATCGTGGAGTTCCGGGGCTCGTGACTGGTTGAGCCCCAGAACCTCCAGGAGTCGAGACGCTGAACCGAATATACTTGTGGTCGGACAGCGTCTCCACCTCCTCGACGTGCCAATCGGCGACGCGCCCCGCAATAGATGGGGCGCAGAACGACACGTCGACGATGGACCCTCCGTTGCGACGCACGCACGTATGGGCCCGGCCCCTATTGAGCAGGGCCAGGTCGAGCCCTAGGGCCCACTCCTCCAACACCTCCCCGCGCGCGTCCGTGGCTGGGTTCCCCCACGCCGCGCTCTTGGCGTTGAGATCGCCCAGCACAATCACCGGACGCGGCGCCAACGAACGAACAAGGGCCTCTAGCTCGGCCATAAATGACTCGAACTCGGCGAGGCCCCTGTTCGGGAGAAGTAGGCCCCCGCTATTGCGTACGGGCCCCAGTGCGTCGCAACGTACCCGGCGCCCCTACGGATGACGTGTAGGGGCTGGGAACCGGGTCCGGTCGCAGCAATGATGGCGACGGAGCCGTTGATGTCCCCCGCCCAATTTGATCGCGGGGGAACAAAATACGGCTCCGCCACCACTGCGACGTCGATGGACCACTGCGCCAGCGTCTGCAGGAGAAGGTCCTGAGCGCCGGCGCAGTGGTTTAAGTTCCCCTGGAGGAGAGATGTGGTCGGACTTGGTCCATTAATGCTCCATCATCTCCTCCTCGCAGGGTTTGGCCTGCGGTTTCGCGGCAGCGGGCTTGGGCGCCTTTGTAGGCGCCACCCGCTTAGTGAGGGCTGGGGGAGCGCATCCCCGGCTTCCCATCTGGTGGGCTGTGTTGCGGCCCAGCTCGGCGCAGATGGCGCACTTGGCTGGGGCAGTACAGGCTGCCGCCTTGTGGCCAGACTCGCCGCAGCGGTAACACAGTCCGCTGCGGTCCGTCGGGCAGGCGCACACGGGCCTTGTATGCCCCAGTACCAGGCACCTAAAACACTTCATGGGTCGTGCCTGAAGTTGCACGACCCGCGCCGAGCTCCAGCCCACCAAGAACTTTTGGGTGGCGCTGGTGACTAACAGCTGAGCTGCCGTTAGGGGGCACTTCACAACAGTTGTGAACGTGCCTCCAGGGCCGATTCGCAGCTCCCCCACTGAGACCGAGCCAGGAGCGCATTTGCCCTGGCGGGCGGCGGCATCGAGGATCTCCTTTTTAGTGACGGAGTCATCCAGGTTGGACACCCGGAGCTCCGCACACTTAATTGGTCGGGAGACCCTCACACTTCCTTTGTAGATGGCCCTGAGTTTCTCGGCCATCTGATCCGCCGCCTCGTGGCTCACACTGCGGGGGAGCTCGAGCACCCGCGCGCCAGTTTGCGCCCTCCGTATTCGGATGGGGTCGACCGCCAAGTCGATCTCCATCGCGGAAAAGTCGACCTCACGTCGCGCATCAGCAAGGACCTCTGCGTACGTGAGGCCTTTTCCTCGCCCTCCGCGTCGATTGTCAGGACGAGGGCGGCTTTGCGTGCTGCAGCACGCTGTTTTTGCGCCCTCTTCTTCTGATTCCTCTTCTTTTTCGACGCGGAGGCTTGCTTTTTAGGCGCCGGCGGCGGTTGAGGCACCGGCTGGGCCTTCTTGGCCGCCTTCCTCCTGGCCTTGCGGCCTACCACCTTTGCCCAACTTCCGTCGTCCGCCGCTTGTGGCGGTTGCAGCCGAAGTCGACGGCTGTGGAGTGGCTGTCGGGGCCGAAGTTTGTGGCGCCGCCTTCTTCCTCGTCGCCGTCGTCTTCTTTGCCGCCGTCGTCGCCGTCGCCGTCGTCGTCGTCGTCTTCTTCGTCGATGCCCTCGGGGCCTGACCTGCGGTGGGCTTCTCCACCACAGGCCTCTTGACAGGCCCCGAGGATGTCGCTGATGAAGCGGTGGGCTTGGGCACACTGCCCGAAGCCACCGCTGCCGCACGTCTTCTGTCCGCCGCTAAGGGCGGACGCAGAATGGGCTCCGGCGGGAGCCGACCCTTGAGGGAGTCCAGTTTGGCGTCCATCATGGTTCCGACGGATACCATGATAGATCGCTTCAGCTCCTCAAGATCTAGGGCAGCTGGGGCCAGCTGTTTTTGTACAGCCCCAACTTGGCCCCGGAGCTCCTTCAACTCGTTGCTGAGGCGGCTGTTCTCGGCCATTAGTCGCTCCATGGCCTCGGGACTCGTTAGAGCCCGGACTCCGCTCTGGATCACCTCTACGGCGTCCTTCAGCCTTTTAATAAAGGTACCTTTGATGTTCTTGGAGGTGCGCGCCACCTCCAAGATTGCCATTAGGCTACCGTCAATTTGGCTTTTGGCTCGTAGAGGGGTCCGTGGGCTTCAGGCCGGACCTGAGGTGGTCTTGGACGGCTGCCCGTTCTTCCCTCCTCTCCCTCTCCTTACTTTCCACGCTCGCTACGCGACGACGCGATTGCGTTGAGGACGCGAGAGAGACAACACTCTCGCAGTCCGACGTGGCTCCTTCAGCGGATTCATCGCGTTTGCGACGTTTCCGCTGTTTTCTTTCTTCGGAGCTGTCCTGTGAACGGGAGCGGCACGATGCCGACTCCACCAGCTCCATCTCCCTGTCGCTCATGACGAGGCGCTCAAGCGAAACTCGAGGCGTCCTCACCATCTACATCTCCACGAGACTCGTTCGAGCAGTCGACCGAGTGACTCGTCCTCCTTCAACCGAACCTAACCTAACCTAACTAAAAACCAAACCTAACCTAACCTAACTAAAAACCGAACCTAACTAAAAACCGAACCTAACCTAACCTAACTAAAAACCAAACCTAACCCTAACCTAACTAAAAACCGAACCTAACCTAACCTAACTAAAAACCGAACCTAACCTAACCTAACTAAAAACCGAACCTAACCTAACCTAACTAAAAACCAAACCTAACCTAACCTAACTAAAAACCAAACCTAACCTAACCTTACTTAAAACCGAACCTAAACTAACCTAACTAAAAACCAAACCTTACCTAACCTAACTAAAAACCAAACCTAACCTACCTAAAAACCAAACCTAACCTAACCTAACTGAAAACCAAACCTAACTAAAAACCAAACCTAACCTAACCTAACTAAAAACCAAACCTAACCTAACCTAACTGAAAACCAAACCTAACCTAACCTTACTATAAACCGAACCTAACCTAACCTAACTAAAAACCAAACCTAACCTAACCTAACTACAAACCAAACCTAACCTTATGAAAGGAAAAAAGGCTTAAGCATGATTATTTCGAAACTGTTATACGAATGTATTCCTTAACAAGAAATACGGCACTTTTTGTTTAACTATTTCTAAGCGTGATAAGATGTAATCAGTATTATTTTAGGAAATTGCTTTTTTTATTAAGTATGAAATAGCATGATAGGGATTACATTTATTAAATATTTGTATTATCAAATGAAACAACAGCTTAAGTACGATTAGGTCTGTTTTCTTATAATTTTACGTGCGTATGTTGGTTTATCGACTTCTTTAATTAATAAAATAATCTAATTTTAGAACGTCAAAAAATCTTTTTTTGTTATCAAATCCTAATTTTACATCAAAAATTCACGGAAAAATTTTTACTATTAGTATTTTTACTTGTACTATTCAAATATGCAATAAATATAAATTGACATATCTGCACTTACGCCTTTGTGGTTCTGGGGGTGCGATATGCCCATTCCCAATTTTATCAAAATATAAACTCTTATTAGCATTCATAATGTTATTATAATATAAGGATTAATTATGTGGTACACTAACTACCCAATTGTCTATTGACTTGTATTGATTTTACAATGTGCTTGCTCATTCTAAACGTTATTTATACTGAATTGAACAAGGTGTTCATCACCAGCGGCATTAACTTTAGGTTAATTGAAACGTCACGCTTTTCATATTACGTCACGTTAGGCCGAAAGTATTTTCACGTCAATTAAAACACTCTGAAAACGTGGGCTGTTACGAGATTCAATGTTGGTTCATTGTTAACGAGATGAAAGGATCAAAAACCAGTTATTTCTATAACGTAGTCATGAAATCGAAATTGTATAATCATAGGTATATCTTTTTAAAAATGTCAAAGTCTATCTATCTGTTATGCTTGCACGATTAAACAGTCAACAAAATTCAAAAATATTTTATACGACGAGAGCTTGAAATTCAAGAAGGATACTACTTTTTCCAGCTAGAAACATACCTCACACATTCAAAGCCGAGGGCAAAAGCTAGTCTATAGTAAAACATACTTTATTACAATCGTTAGTATTTATGTAATGTCGTTAACGAACATTATTACGTTATGTCAGCTACGCAAGCGTTTTATTTAATGACAAGCGTTAGGACATATTTATTTAGGTTATAATAAGAGACTTGTTTGCTAGTCTTATTATGACTGGTAAAATAGACAATTATTTGAAGGGGTCATCTGTAATACACTTTAGTCTTAAGGGCTACGGTAAAGAGGGTCAACCATATTTTTTTTTATACTTCATTAGTTTAATTTCATGGTAAGCATGTCAGTTAAGTTAAAATTTATTTATTTGTGAATTCAAATGTTATATCTAACTTTATCTTATGAACAAACTAACTAAATAATTCATTTTGTAAATGCAAAACTTACCTACATAGTGCACGTGGTGTTAGCCTAAGAGATTGTTACACTTACAAATATTTATATGCCAATTCGTAATATTATGTGTAAACAATTGTTAGCTAACTTAAAAATAAATACAAAAATAAAAAGTAATATTGTAGGTGTGGAAGCGTGATAGCACACTACACGATGTAGAGCAGTGTCCCTTTCACACGCGCAATAATATTATTACTTTAAGCGATGGTAGTAGACAGGTTCTAGACGACTTTAGTCTCCGACGACGTAGACTTGTGCTAGTTCTTTTAAAATGTATAGCAACAACAAACTCTGTGTGCAAACGTCTGTGAGTTTCTATTTAGGTTGTGCTCTTGCTTGGAAACTAAAGTTACGTAACATTTTCAGGTTTTGGGCGAAAGGGGAATATCTTAAGATCTCTTTACCTTTTCATTCAAGGAAAAGGCAAAATCTAGTAAGAAGTAGCAAAAGAGAATTCATTTAATACACTCCACCCCACTATACCAATATGAAGATAAGATAAGTAGCGTTGGTTTTTATAAACTATTGCAATTGCGCTATAACCATATTATAAGACTATATGTATTACTAAAATAGAAGGTAATTTTAAACAAAACTTTTTTCACATCTTGATTCCTTACATGTTGTAGACATTTCCAAATTTTCTATTCTACAAAAAACTTTATTTGAGAATCTATCCAGTATCAAAAGAGACAAAGATTTTGTATTTTAAACGTACATTTGGCTGTAGGAGCCTTATTCCATTTAAGAATATTTTATTTAATGTTTCTTTGAAGTATACCTACATACTTTAGCTACCTAATTCGGTGAATTCTAAACAAATATTTAATTAAATGTTGTACGTTAACATCCAATCAAAATTAGCTACAAGGCAAACAGAACAGTAAATAGGTAGGTATTATTAGATCTCGCCGACTGATATTCGTTTGTCATCAAAATTACATTAACATATCAAAGCATACGTAGCAACATTAGCAACGAACGTTATGTTTAACTTCCATAATCAGTATGGAAATCAAGCAATATCACGTTAGAATAATATATCATCATATTATACTCGTACCTATGTTAGGATCACAAGTATGGGAACTTCAATTTTCCGCGAGTTAGCTTGGTATCATGCGATTCCAATAACGCTTCGGATACGCTAAATATTTTCTGCATTCATTTTGGGTTTATAAACTTTATTACTCTTGTAAATAAAGTTTAATTTACTTTATACTATGCTTATCAATAAGTCAATGAAAAGACAAAAGACGGTCCGAAAAATAATTTTTATATAAAAATTGTGAACATTCTTTATCTTGTTAAATTTCTGGTCCATAGACTTAATTTTAAGTACCTACCTAAGAGCCATTTTTTGCTAGTGATAACTTTTCATACGTATCACTATAAAGTGTACTAAAATATTATTAAATTTCCGTGAAGAAAACGTTCTGAAATTCGTTCTCAACGGTCACAGACAATTTCCTGAAATGTTTGGCGTATAAATTCTCGTGAAAGCTGTACGCTGGGTACACTTGCAGTTTGTACTGCACTAGAGTACAATTTTTAAACTCAACACATCATTCTACGACGTGACTAGAACTCTGAGCCGCAATATCATAACATGATGCGGTCGCTTTAGAGAGCAAAAATATTTTATAACTGTTGTACTAGGTATATTATTCCTCTGGTGCTTCTTTTATTCGTATAGTGTTCCTAATCTAGTCCTTTGCTATCCCTATTTTTAACGGACAAAACACTAAAACGAAAAATGATTTTTACCTGTACCTGTATCATCTATTTCTGTTTTTGTGCCCCTCTCGTGACTAGACGAATGGCCAGGCGAATAAAATGTATTTGTTTTCAGTGTATAAGACCTGCTAAAAATAACTTAATACCATACGCGTTGTAATTTCAATTTAGTAAATAAGAAATAAAACATACAAATAGATAAAGTTTTCTTAGTATAAGTTCGACAAATTCCTTAAAATGAAACCCGAGAAAAACAAAGTTTTCCAAAGTAAAAACAGTAAGAATAATGGCCGCTATCAATACTCGCTTTGATGTAGTTTCCTAAACAAACGATTCTAAAAAGAAAACAAAAGCGATTCGAATAAAAAAATGTCTTCCATTCAATCATTGAGGATTTCCAAACCGTTTACCAAATACCTCAGCGATGCATCAAAAACGTTCAAGGGGTATATCAGCAACCATTATTGCAAAAGTGGAAAAGAGATACTGCTCTACGCTATATAGTGCCGTCTCAGTTCTATAACTGAAACAATACAATTTAAAAGGTGACGGTAAGGCCCCAGGTAAAAGAAGAAAGGAACTAAGGGCAAAAGGTGTAAATAATTCATGAGCGCCCATTCTAACGTAATGTTCGGGTCTGAATATTGTAAAGCGTAGTTACGGATTGAGCCAGATAATACCTGTACTTGGTACGGTGACAGCTTTGTCGCTAACCTTTCTTAGGAGTAATAGAATTGTTTACGAAATCTATAAAGCTGACAGAATAAATTGATGTTAAATCTTGGGTATTTGTTTTATTTATTATTTAGTTTTAAATGTGTACATTTGATTTGTATGCACGAGGTGCAAGTTTGATCCTCAGTGCAGGCAAGTACCAGTATAACTTTTCCAATACTTTACAGTTATATGTACTTTTTAACTATTCTAACACACTACTGACCAATGGTGAAGGAAAACATCGTGAGGAAACCTGGATTCCAAACATTGGAATGTGTAATCGCCAATTCGAGGTGAGCTAGCGTGGTGATCAATGCCCAAACCGTTCCTATACGAGAAGAGGCCTGTACCCAGTAGTGGGACTTATATATTTATTTATTTCCGTATTTAAAATAAAAAAATTGCCGAAACTTACAAAAGTTTATGCAGTTGCAATAGTGTTATTAATTCAGTGGTAGCTCCTTAAGTAGCTACCACTGAATTAAACCACTGAATTTACCATTGTGGCAAATCGATTCTTATAGTTCAACATCACTGAAGAGTTTTTTGCCTATTAAGCTACTCGGTTCTACCATTCAAAACCCATTTGGTCTCCGAATCATTTGAAAGTTGGTGCGACAGCTGACTGCAACCAAAGATTAATCTCCAAGCGATAGCCAAATCGATAGCTGCCAAAGTTCAGTACCTACTTTAAATGCGCACATTTAATTATACCCATTTTAAAGCAGATCAAACTATTTTTATATAAAATTTATATAAAACTCTGAACTTTCAATTTATTCATGCAAGAACTCTTTTTACGGTTCACTTTTATTACCGTTTCTAAGGTTAGAAGCAGAATTTTCAATTGGAATTCTCGTTTCTCGTTCCTATTTTTAGGTACTGCATGATCTATCTAACGTCAGATATTACTGTAATATCTACAAAATAAACTTGAGAATCTTCAGACAGCACTGCAAGTAGTGGGATAATGGAAATTCAATAAGTGCCAGACAAAGCTATTGGCCTTTATTCAGCAATCGGTCGGGCATTTGAAGACACAATCTAGCGAGTAAAGTATACAAAATTAGATTTGCTAGTGACGGAAAGTAGAACTAAAATTTACCCGAACAAAATTGTAAGTTTCTTGACGTAATGAGTACTACTAGCGCCATTCTCACCGGTATAGATAAGTTTGTAGAAGTGTAAATATTTTATGTATTTCACAGATGTGTGCTCTTTTGTGAAGCTTAACATTTATTGAGCGCATTTTGTTCGTCAATTATTTAGTTTATTTTTGGTATACTATACTCTTAATACTTTTCTGAGATATAAAAAAAATATGTTTTATCGATAGCAGATCTTACGACAGATACTGTTGTACACATATTACTGTGATACAGATGTTATGACAGAATACTTTAGAATTCTGTGAAATACCAGTACAATAACCTTGACTGCTATAAAACTTTCGCCGTTAGATTTCATTAAATTCGGCTCATTCATATCAAATGGGTTGTCAAAATTTATATGCAAAAATAACAATGTCTGGTCCTCTTAAATAATACAAAATGGGCTATTTAAAAAGTTCAAGTCGTTATGTCGTTCTCAGATTTACGTTATTTATCAAACTTCATTTATTCTCGTATAGAATGGTTATAACAGTAATGATGCGGAACTGCGGACTCTTCACTCAACCGAAGAGATATATTTGACAATTAACTGCGCGAATAGCCAAGTAGTATATGCCACTACGCCGATAATCACTGTGCGCGACGTGTCGCGTGTTCGATCCCCGTGTAGGACAAGAACTTGTGCGATCCACAAATGTTTGCTCTGAGTCTGGGTGTCTTTGTGTATGTGAAACCCCCCGCGATACAATAATTAAATGCCTTAATGCAGGTATAAAAAGAATCTATTATAATTATTATAATCGTTGTCAAGATAGGTCGATTATACATCTAAACCACCTTGCCTAGTAGTGCCTTCTCCTTCTAAAAAACTTTCTTACTGTAGAACTAAAAGCCTCTAACATCTAATGCAGCTAACATAGACTTCGAATCAATAGCCAAAGTCCACACCAACATACTTTATCAATTAGAGTTTACTGGCCGTTGGGAATGCTCTGCAAACTACCAAACATTGCAGAGAGCGAACTTTGAGATACTTGCAACTGACGCGAGGGCTATCCTGTATAAACAATTAGTTTATAGAGTTAGTCTACACACAAATAATATATAGACTAGGTACCTGTAGAGCTGTGAATGGACCTACTTACTTAAACTGTTGAAATATGAATACCTTTATGTAGATGAGTTTAGACCGTAAAACATCTAACAGTAGGTAGGTGCTAAGTGGCTCAAAATCATGGTTGAGTATAACGACGTGGTTCCTAATTACGGACAGATGTGCAGCAGAATGAAGGTAACAGAATACAATATGAGTAACCACGCGCTCCGCACCGCAAGTGCAATAATTATGAAAATTACTCCTCTGAGACTGTGCTCAGTTGTTAAGTATTAGAGGAACAATGGCGTAAATAGTGTGGAATCTATTTACAGCACAACTATTTAGTTAATTGCAGAAAAAGATAAAATTGTTAAGATAAGCAATCTTAGAAATAAACAGCCATTTTCATTACTATTCGCTCTTAATCACAACAAAAAGCTATTTTAATTACATTCAAACGTTTAAAACACAAACTCAATTTGCTGAACAAATAAACTTTATGGGTATGTACCTTGCCTCTCGTTGGCTCGTCTCTAGAAAGTCGGATCTAGCTAACATTTCATAAGGAACTTGGAAGTGCAAACTCGGTTACCTGCAGTTGACATCTAGCTGTTCACACAAACACATTCAAATATCAGACGGTAGCGTGCAAGGCTTTAAGGAAAATATAAGCTTTTACATAGAAAGGGGGAATAATCGGCATGAGATTTTTCTAATCTAACTTGTGTACCGACATATCCTACTAAAATTATAATCGCGGAAGTTTAGGGAGATGGATTGATGCTTCTTTGTGAAATTTGGTATGAAGTTAGCTTATACCCTACACGGCTTACCCCTGGATCAACTTTTAATATATTTTTAGCTATAACTGAACATTCGCACGGGCGTACCTAATCGTGGGTACCGTAAAAGCTAGCTCCGAGCGAGAAAATAATTTAAGAATTACCTTCTCTGTATCATTAACTACCTAAATAAATAACCTCTGAAATGAACTAAATATGTAGGTAAGTCTATGTAGTAAATGAGGAAAGAAACCCCAATTATCTGTGATAAATAGAAACAGAGAAATCTACTTAACTAAAACGAATGTGCTAACAAAACAATAGTTGCGTAGTCGCTTCGTTAACGTAAGAACATTACACGAGTAAAGACAAAGGGTCGGACACAAAGAGACATGATTACTTCTATAGTTAGGAGCTCTTGATCTCGGCCTCGCACCGAGCTTAACTCTAGAATCACTTTAGGATTAGCCACGAAACGCTTCACACAGAGCTTCGACACGAATTTCAATTTTCATTGCGAAAATCACGAATTTCAAATCCTACTGATATTACCTATAAACAATGTTTCTAAGAATGGAAGGAATATTTGTTACTCTTTTGCGCTCAAATCAATTTTGATTAAATTTAGTATGAAGTTAGCCGACAGCCTAGATTATATAACACATAGGCTACTTTTAAACCGATTGCATCAGAGGGAAGTAATTTTTTTGTAGATATAACAAAAAAGAAAAATCTAGTCGGATATAATTCTCCATTGAATTATTTATGCATTCAATGCTCCACCGCTTTGTGGTTTAAGTAAAGAGATATTCCATAGCGTTGCTTTAATTTGCCCGACTTAGAGCCCTTTGACACCGTGAGCTGTTGCCCCGTTTCAATCTCTGCCATTTCCGTTGAAAAATTAGGTAATTTGCTCAAAGCGGATTGGTATTCTGAAAAGATGTTTTGGTGATACGTCGCGAGAAAAAGAAGCGTTCCGTGAAGAATAATTTTGAAGGATGTAAATAGGTTAACGGAAAAGACGGATACATTGTGTACCTACTAAGTACTTAGTAACAAGGTATATATGTAGATACAAATAATTATACATAGGTTCCTATGTTTAAAACCATTCGTTGTATTTTTTTATCGGAGAAAGTTGTCAAAACTTTGCTCATTTTGTACATTTCTTGAGTTGAGTACCTTTTCAACAAGAGTTCGACAGGTTGAGCTAGCTACTTTAATATTTAATAAGGTAAAATAAAATTGATTTATCAAAGAATGTTTTGTAACTTATTGCTCTACCTCTTCCTTATTGTATGTTAAATTCCCTAAACTTTGCAATTATGTACAGAATAGATGCTATTCACGTAAGCCTTCTATCTGCATGATCGAAGATAGAATAGTTTGTTTTTAGTAAGTATATTACCATTAACAGCTTTGTAACTTCTAATAATTTGTTACGACTGTTATAGATGCTAGAATAGTAATTTCATGTCTTAGTTCTAACTAATAACAAAATGTCTTAGGAAGGTCTTGTCTTATTTATTTAATGGTGCATTTTGTAACCTTTTGTTACTATGCCTCGAATACCAGCATGAAGAAACACTTATTGGGGTATGTATAAAATAGGTAAATAAAATAAAATCAATTCATACGTCCATATCATTTTATTCTCACAAGAAAAAACGTTAACGGATCTCTTAAAAATTACAATAACGAAAGAATTATCCACAGCTAACGAACACAGCTGCATAATACGATATATTTACAATTAAGCTCTTTGGCTTCTAAAAGAATTTACAAAAAAAAACTTTAAAAAATCTTAATACACTTGCGGAACCAAGTAACGCAACATAACATAATTTAAAATTATCAATAAATTTTCAACAGAGGACTTAAATAAAATAATGTTAAAATTCACTATACAAAGTGCTCAGAAATTCTAATGTGTTTTTTTTTTTACAATTGTGTCGAATACTGCGTCGGTAAACGAATTTATCGCTAAATGTACAAACAAACTTAAAATTTCTCATTTTCGTAAATTAAAATTATTAAATTTCTATGTAAGTAACATTTACAAGACGATTACGAGAAATGTAACGTTTTAAGTAAACAATAAATCAATAAGTAATAATTAACTGTAGATTTAATTGTACAAAGCCCTCTTAGAGATAGCCAAGAATTATGTGGTATCGCTTAATGTATAATCCGGTCCACGACCCGTGGCAGACAAAATATGGCCTCAACGATAAAGAACTATTGAAATTGAAATTGAATGAATACTACACCGTAAGGCAATAAATACAACAGCGGGACAGTGGCCAACAGAATTATTACACAATCGTATAAATTACATTACATTGTATTGTTTGTATGTCAAATGAATTTCCTTAGCAAGCCTCGTGGGTCACAGGCCGCGGCCTAAATTCTGAACGATAATTGCAATTATAAAGTAATAATTTTACTTCTCAACATTTAAAAAGTTTTACTTTAAAATTGAACTGATATCGCAAGCAAGACGATATTAGAATACATACATGATTTAAAGACACAAGATATTATTTAAGATGTTAATAATTCATCCACATTTTGCAATCATAATGCAGTCTACATGTAATATCAGTTTAATTTTAAAGCATTATAAATCCGAATTTATTACAACTGTAATAATAAAAACCGAAAGCACGAACATCTAAAAGATTAACTCTAAAACGCGATTACAATGAAATACTTTACAAATTGGAAATAGGACAATAGTCCAGGAGCTTGTGATGCATGTAAAATATTTTTAGTGTACTATAGCTCCTGGCCTATAGTCAAGAAGCGTACTACCTAAAAGTAGGCACAGAAGGGTCAGTACATTTTGGTTTATTAAGGGAGACCTTAAGTATATCACATCGACTATTTAGCCCTTGGGGTGTTGTATACTATACAAATGGAATGTTAAATGCCCGTTGCCCATTAATGATGTGATAAAAGTAAATGTCTATTACTAAGAATTATGGTTTTAAATGTTTGTAAATTGTCAATACACAAAGCTTTAACAGTAACTGGTATTGTTACTACATATAGTACATATACGTATACGGTATACTATTTCCATGATATTGCAAAAGTACTAAATACATTAAAAAGACTTAGTTTGAACATCATGATAACATCAGTTAATGAATAACGGGCGCCACACCCAAGGGCTCTAGGGTAAAGCATGAGAAATTACATCTAAATTATCCTATACCCTACATATAGCATTGAGCTGAGATCTCGCTTCTAAACGATTAGTATCTATACTAAACTGTGACTTTATGGAAACTGTTATGGTTATAATAAGTACCGGTTTCTTAGTAACTGAGGAAATTATATTGACATTTAATTTTTGCATTACTCGTTCAATACTTCTGTAATGAAGTATTTTTGAACTATATTATAAAGACTAAATACCAATAGCATTTCCACAGTAACTTTACATATGCATAACTATAAATCTATATTAAAACGTCGACTAACGAATTTCGCTAAACCAGGCTCTTCGATAGTTGAAGGTAACTGTCAAACTAATTCGGAGCGTCGCTACATTCGCAGTCAATACGGTACTTATTTGGTACTAAATCCGTAGTGTCACGTAGACTAGTTTTTTCTAGATATAATTACGTATGCCTGTGATAGCATTAGCTTATATTATCGGTAGCACACTATAACGGTATCAACCGTGATTGCAATGGTGTAACTCGTCTATAAAGTATCAAGTTTCTAAATTTACAAAAGTAAAGATTGAAAGTGATTTTTATTACAAACTTTACATTGAAACGTAATTCAAAGTACTGAAACACCTATTTTTTTTTCGAATATTATTTCCAATTTCACTAGTTGGTTTGCGTAATTGTGAACAATAATTGTGATCTAAAATACAATTGGTACCTAATCTAGAACACTAGAAAAAAATTGTATTAAAAATTTGAACTATAAACACCGGATATGTAGACTGCAATACGTTATGAAAAAAAAATATAGTAAGGCTGTACACACTTACCGCTTTTATCAATATTGTAAAGTTACAAGATGTTACATACTAGATTAAACTAATTTCATCAAGACATTTGTTGTTTTTGCAGGTGTATGAACGGGCAAGCAGTATCCAGACTAATGGTTAGTGACGTCATAAGTTTGTATATGCATTTTTCTATTTAAAGATTGCGGTAAGTGATACCAACCTTAACTACATCTATTCAGTCCACAGACTAAACAAAGACACAGAAATATACACATTTTATTACACTAACAATTGTCTAATTTAATTAACTTTCAAATTGACAGACACATAATTTCAACAAATTTTAATTATTATTTTTTTCTATGAATCAGAGATTACGTCAAGAGTACCGTCAGTCGTGTGTAATATGTATACATTCAACATATTAAAACACTACACATATTATACAAAAATGTGGACCGCAGTTTTGTAGGTTATTCCTTGTAACTCCCTGATGTGTGAACCAAGGATCTCTACTTCAAAAAATCTGAATAGGACTAGAAATAGCACCCTACATCTTGAATCAAGTTTTTTGCTATCTCAAACTAAAACTACAAAAGTTTTCTTCACTTCCGTGCATTTCTTTGTTATAATTTTGTTTTTAATATTTATTCATACAATCAAAATTGAATATACATTTAGAGTATTTTTTATATTATGAATTTACTTCAAGTAAGCAATCATTCATCACTGGGATTGCATAAAAAATAAAACAACACAAGTTAGCAATAGAATATCATCCTACAATTTTACCACAATGATCAACAATTAAACACCGAAATCACTATTTCACATTACTTTCTATAAGAAAACAACGCTTCCTACAAAACTGCAGTGCACAATACCATTCAGTATAATTTATACCTTCACGGTAATAACTTCAGTCACAATATAACATTTACTTCAAAACCGACATCGATAGAATTATAGAAAAAACCGTATTACACTACGCTTCCGCACTTTCCGTTTGTTAGAGACAGGTTGGGGCCGAGGGAAGGCCGGCCGAGCGTGTTGTGGCCGAAGCCGGCGAGGCCGCCGCCATTGTGGGAGGTTAAGGAGTCATACCCGTTCATGTACTGGTTGTTTTGCAGCCCGATGAGTAGTTCTACGAGTGCCTTGCTTGCGGACTGAGCGTTAAGGAGTTCGAAGATGATGCAGTTGCATTCTGGTTCTGGGTTCTTGAGGGAGCTCTTGGTGCTGGAGTTGGAGCTGGTGGAGTTAGTGTTGGAGCTGTTGGTGCTGAGGGGTGGGTTGGGGTGTAGCGGGCATGTCAGCTGCAGGGCTTTGGGGTACTGGGTGGGGATGCCCGACAGGTGGTTGGCGGCGGCGCGCGCGTAGAACACGCACGTGTGACCGTCCGCGTCCGGGTAGTTCGGGTTGCCGTTGTGCTGTGGATAGAAAATAATTGCTCAGCTTGGTATGTGTGGTAGTATGTGTTTATTGAGGTTATCTATGAGAGGCGTGACAAATATTATGAAGAATATAAACATATATCGCCATCACTAACTACATATTGTTTACAATGATCATAGGTTTTATTAACAAGAACTGAGCCAGTAGTTATAGGTTGAGTCCTGTCCTGGTTACAGTACTGCCCGAAATTCAAATTCTCTACACGTTCGTTATTATTATACTGTAATACGTTGAAATGGTCATAACCTATTATGGAGCATAACATGAGTGTGTTTACATAATGTTAGTTAGTACTGACCCATATAAGCAGCTGTGCAGCGGCCAGGTCCCCGGCGGCGGCAGCAGCACGTAAAGCGAGCGCGCGCTCGGCGGGCGCGGGGGCGCGCGGCGGGGGCGCGGCCAGCGCGCGCATCAGGCCCGGCACGCCGCCCCGCGCCCCGCCGGTACGCAGGGCCTCCGCACCCGCTGCTGGTACCTCGCTACTGATGAACGCTCGCCTCTCGTACTTTAGACGAATCCACCTGGACATAAATATCAAATTGAGTAAAAGGCGAAAACTATCTGACTGTCCTATTAGTTGAGTAATATGGATCACCATGCCGTGATATCGTTGCGACATGCTGTATATTTGATTTGAGGAACTCTTAATAACCATCACAAAAAAAGGTCTACAAAACTATAGTTTTACAAATCGATGTATTGCGAAAACAATTTTAAAGAAGATAGATAACACCGTAATAACTAGCAGTAATAGCCATGAATAAAGACTTTTCTCTAATTAATTCTTAGGCTTAAAAATACGATCACGTCTCTCAATTTCGCAACGATCTCAAGTGGCTCCCTATTCGCCTTCGCAGGAACACTCGCATCCTTTGTCTCCTTTATAATACTCTCCATAACCCACTCTATCCTACCTATTTACGAGAGCGCTTTTCTTATATCCGCCCTCCTGATGTCCTTTGCAGATCCCATCTTAAATCCCATCTTAAAATCCTACCCCATTCCACAGACTTCTACTCCTTCTCCTTCTCTGTCCATGCCGCTCGACTGTGGAACGCGTTGCCGCCTAACATACTCGTACGTGACTCTGAATCTGTTACTCTTTTTAAACGACGTGTAAAGGAACACTTCCTATCTTCATTGAATTAATATCCATGTTTATTTATAGTTATAGTATCTAAATATTTAGTATTTATTGTTTTTATTGTTTGTATAGTATTTATATTCTTTTTATACACACTGTGTCTAAGTTTCTTCTTGTTTTCTCCTGTCGCAGGTCTGCTGGCAGAAATTTCTTAAAGAAATAAGCAGTACCTTTGTACCTCCTGTATTTTATATATTTTTTTCTCACACCATGTATATTGTGTGTACATAAATAAATAAATAAATAAATAAAATAATCAATAATGCAATCACTTTTATACCTGAACTACTAATGTTTAACAAAATAAAAGTAAAAATATTCATCTAATATCAAAGCATTTCTTTCCATGGGCTAGTAGTGCCAGTACTTTACATGATAACAAAAAATCCTTAGCTAATTTTCACCTGTCATGTCAAACATGATACATTTCTCCTTGACATGCAATAGTAATTACAATATCAGGGCAAAAAAGTAATAACACAGGCAAAACATGACAAGTTCCTGTTTACTTCATATTCTTAGTATTTACCATATTTAAATGTTAAATACTTTAATCACAAAATTAACTTTGTGCAAAGTTAATTTTGTGATTAAACTCCATTATTTCACAAAAAAAAAATAAATGATGCGTCACTATTAAAAATAGATATCTAAGTCATAGAACGAAGACATATTACACAAGAAATTGCTCAATAAATCATTGAGTAATTAATATTGTATTTTCTCATACACTCAATAAAATTCAGCGTAATAAATCTTAAGCAATCTTTATTACTTGGATAACAGAGATTATCTATAAGTGCTGTGCTACTTTCTTTGTCCATATGTTCGCTATATTTGTAGATGTGGTTGAAGATACGATGTTTATTCAGACAAGTCGACTGCGCGATCGTAATCATCTACTAAAAGCGTTATCTATTATCACTAATCATTATTATAATTAGGTTTTCACCTTGACTAATAGCCGATAAGCGATTACTGGGAAATTACAAAAACATATTTTGTTTTAAAGTGGATAAGGGTGTTCCCAAACTTGATAAGGAGAAATCGGCTTAAGTCGCTTGCGTATTACCACATCTTACAAGAAAACAATCGGCCTAATAATGTGATCGACCATCAACCCGGCTAAAATATGTTCTTTCTGTGGTGCAGCCATTTGTAGGAGCTAATTGAATCCATCCTATTTAATAACATCTTATTGTTTGCGAAATAACATCTAATTATACTTGTCAATTCAAAAATTTCTAAATTAGCTTATCAAAAGGAATACACCTTTACAACTCTACTCTAAATACTTGAGAATTCATAAAATAACTTGGATAAAAAATTACCTTTCTTTTTCTTCCCGACTAGATGTGGCCATGGGTTTCACGTGGCCCCTCAGATCAGCCTCCCATATTGAATTCGCGAGATCATTGCCCAGTGACACCATTACGCTTACATGACTCAATCTGAAACAACAAAAGATTTATTATGATACTGGTCAATCGAGTTCCTACTTGTCCAATGAAAAACAGCCTTAATAAACGTGGAGCAAAGAAATTATCCATATGTCACGCTATCAGAGTCAAACAGACATTTTAGATCGTCACTTGTTTTTTAATACATTAAAGTACCATAAAACAGACAAAAAATAAGTTAGAATAGAATAGAATAGATTTATTTATTTGCATACAATGTAGGTAATTACATAATTAGGTGGTACAATATTTATTTTCTGAACCCTGTACATTCTGCCTTACTGGCGTGCAAAATACATAACTTGTGTTATGAAAAAATAACTAAACTTATATATTAATTTAAGTAAGTACAAAAAACAAATGAAATCTTAAAATAAAATAAAAAGATTAAAATACTTAGTTTGTAAAGAGATACTTACGGCCACTCATCGAGATCCAGCGATCGTACTCGCGATATATGAGATCCAAGATTCCTATGTACGCCTGAACATTCAATGCATATCAGAACGCCCAAGTTTAAGCTCGCCCAGTCGGGATCTGTAAATACAAAAGTAGGTTAGCTATTGCAACTAACAATCAGAATGGCTTAAGCACTGGCTTAAGTAGTAGCCGTCGCGGCTGGTTGACTAAAGTTCAAACTGTGAGTGGTTTCCGAAATGAGTATAATGTAAAAGACTGTGTAGGACCAATCAAAAGTTATGATAATTATTAATTAATAATACATATTATAATATTCTACGACTTTCAAACAACGCCATCTAGTTTCAAACCAAGTAGAGCTTGTGTTATGAGTATTAGACAACTGATAAACATACTTATATACTTCTAAAGACCTACATACATAATATTATACAGAACCAGAACAAATGACCGTGTTTATCACATAAACATAATTCCTTGGAGGGAATCAAAACCAAGACTTCTGGCATAGCAGTCAGGGCCACTAACCACTAGACCAATAGGCCAGTCAAAGTAATTTAAGTGGGATTAAGTTTTGAGAGACCGAAACACATCTTTGTCTCACATTCAGGTTTTATAGTTTTCTTAACCGCAAAGTAAGTAAAAAGAGGGGATGACTCCTGAGTTTGTTTCCACGTTTCTTCGGTAGCCTGTTAGGAAATGTCGATTCCAGCAAGTTTATTAAAAAAAAAAACATGTAAAAGACATAACATTTGTCCTATTTGCAGAATAAACTATTTCATTTATTTAAGCGTATCTTACCCGCAGCGCCACAGTCGCAGCACTTGTCGTTCCCGTGCACCCGACGTATGTAGTAGGTGGCGCGCACGTCGCCCGTCGAGTTCGCTCCCGTCGGCATCGGCTGTCGGGACGTCTGCAAGCCACAATACACGTTATAGTTGGATATTCCATAATATAAAATGAATGAGTTTTTTGCCGGTTCTTCTCCATAAGAATGACATTTTGAAACCGGGCAACTAGAGTCAGTAACGTTTTGAAAGTGCCTGAGAAGGCCTTCTCAGAATAAAACCTTTTGATGTTAGTATGATGTGTTACATACCCGTCCCTGCAGCGAGGCGAGTATCTGCGCCTCGACGGCGGCGACCCAGGCGTCGCGCTCGGCGGCCGCCGCGCCCGCGCCCCCCGCATTAGTATGATGTGTTACATACCCGTCCCTGCAGCGAGGCGAGTATCTGCGCCTCGACGGCGGCGACCCAGGCGTCGCGCTCGGCGGCCGCCGCGCCCGCGCCCCCCGCATTAGTATGATGTGTTACATACCCGTCCCTGCAGCGAGGCGAGTATCTGCGCCTCGACGGCGGCGACCCAGGCGTCGCGCTCGGCGGCCGCCGCGCCCGCGCCCCCCGCATTAGTATGATGTGTTACATACCCGTCCCTGCAGCGAGGCGAGTATCTGCGCCTCGACGGCGGCGACCCAGGCGTCGCGCTCGGCGGCCGCCGCGCCCGCGCCCCCCGCATTAGTATGATGTGTTACATACCCGTCCCTGCAGCGAGGCGAGTATCTGCGCCTCGACGGCGGCGACCCAGGCGTCGCGCTCGGCGGCCGCCGCGCCCGCGCCCCCCGCATTAGTATGATGTGTTACATACCCGTCCCTGCAGCGAGGCGAGTATCTGCGCCTCGACGGCGGCGACCCAGGCGTCGCGCTCGGCGGCCGCCGCGCCCGCGCCCCCCGCATTAGTATGATGTGTTACATACCCGTCCCTGCAGCGAGGCGAGTATCTGCGCCTCGACGGCGGCGACCCAGGCGTCGCGCTCGGCGGCCGCCGCGCCCGCGCCCCCCGCATTAGTATGATGTGTTACATACCCGTCCCTGCAGCGAGGCGAGTATCTGCGCCTCGACGGCGGCGACCCAGGCGTCGCGCTCGGCGGCCGCCGCGCCCGCGCCCCCCGCATTAGTATGATGTGTTACATACCCGTCCCTGCAGCGAGGCGAGTATCTGCGCCTCGACGGCGGCGACCCAGGCGTCGCGCTCGGCGGCCGCCGCGCCCGCGCCCCCGCATTAGTATGATGTGTTACATACCCGTCCCTGCAGCGAGGCGAGTATCTGCGCCTCGACGGCGGCGACCCAGGCGTCGCGCTCGGCGGCCGCCGCGCCCGCGCCCCCCGCATTAGTATGATGTGTTACATACCCGTCCCTGCAGCGAGGCGAGTATCTGCGCCTCGACGGCGGCGACCCAGGCGTCGCGCTCGGCGGCCGCCGCGCCCGCGCCCCCCGCATTAGTATGATGTGTTACATACCCGTCCCTGCAGCGAGGCGAGTATCTGCGCCTCGACGGCGGCGACCCAGGCGTCGCGCTCGGCGGCCGCCGCGCCCGCGCCCCCCGCATTAGTATGATGTGTTACATACCCGTCCCTGCAGCGAGGCGAGTATCTGCGCCTCGACGGCGGCGACCCAGGCGTCGCGCTCGGCGGCCGCCGCGCCCGCGCCCCCCGCATTAGTATGATGTGTTACATACCCGTCCCTGCAGCGAGGCGTGTATCTGCGCCTCGACGGCGGCGACCCAGGCGTCGCGCTCGGCGGCCGCCGCGCCCGCGCCCCCCGCATTAGTATGATGTGTTACATACCCGTCCCTGCAGCGAGGCGAGTATCTGCGCCTCGACGGCGGCGACCCAGGCGTCGCGCTCGGCGGCCGCCGCGCCCGCGCCCCCCGCATTAGTATGATGTGTTACATACCCGTCCCTGCAGCGAGGCGAGTATCTGCGCCTCGACGGCGGCGACCCAGGCGTCGCGCTCGGCGGCCGCCGCGCCCGCGCCCCCCGCATTAGTATGATGTGTTACATACCCGTCCCTGCAGCGAGGCGAGTATCTGCGCCTCGACGGCGGCGACCCAGGCGTCGCGCTCGGCGGCCGCCGCGCCCGCGCCCCCCGCATTAGTATGATGTGTTACATACCCGTCCCTGCAGCGAGGCGAGTATCTGCGCCTCGACGGCGGCGACCCAGGCGTCGCGCTCGGCGGCCGCCGCGCCCGCGCCCCCCGCATTAGTATGATGTGTTACATACCCGTCCCTGCAGCGAGGCGAGTATCTGCGCCTCGACGGCGGCGACCCAGGCGTCGCGCTCGGCGGCCGCCGCGCCCGCGCCCCCCGCATTAGTATGATGTGTTACATACCCGTCCCTGCAGCGAGGCGAGTATCTGCGCCTCGACGGCGGCGACCCAGGCGTCGCGCTCGGCGGCCGCCGCGCCCGCGCCCCCCGCATTAGTATGATGTGTTACATACCCGTCCCTGCAGCGAGGCGAGTATCTGCGCCTCGACGGCGGCGACCCAGGCGTCGCGCTCGGCGGCCGCCGCGCCCGCGCCCCCCGCATTAGTATGATGTGTTACATACCCGTCCCTGCAGCGAGGCGAGTATCTGCGCCTCGACGGCGGCGACCCAGGCGTCGCGCTCGGCGGCCGCCGCGCCCGCGCCCCCCGCATTAGTATGATGTGTTACATACCCGTCCCTGCAGCGAGGCGAGTATCTGCGCCTCGACGGCGGCGACCCAGGCGTCGCGCTCGGCGGCCGCCGCGCCCGCGCCCCCCGCATTAGTATGATGTGTTACATACCCGTCCCTGCAGCGAGGCGAGTATCTGCGCCTCGACGGCGGCGACCCAGGCGTCGCGCTCGGCGGCCGCCGCGCCCGCGCCCCCCGCATTAGTATGATGTGTTACATACCCGTCCCTGCAGCGAGGCGAGTATCTGCGCCTCGACGGCGGCGACCCAGGCGTCGCGCTCGGCGGCCGCCGCGCCCGCGCCCCCCGCATTAGTATGATGTGTTACATACCCGTCCCTGCAGCGAGGCGAGTATCTGCGCCTCGACGGCGGCGACCCAGGCGTCGCGCTCGGCGGCCGCCGCGCCCGCGCCCCCCGCATTAGTATGATGTGTTACATACCCGTCCCTGCAGCGAGGCGAGTATCTGCGCCTCGACGGCGGCGACCCAGGCGTCGCGCTCGGCGGCCGCCGCGCCCGCGCCCCCCGCATTAGTATGATGTGTTACATACCCGTCCCTGCAGCGAGGCGAGTATCTGCGCCTCGACGGCGGCGACCCAGGCGTCGCGCTCGGCGGCCGCCGCGCCCGCGCCCCCCGCATTAGTATGATGTGTTACATACCCGTCCCTGCAGCGAGGCGAGTATCTGCGCCTCGACGGCGGCGACCCAGGCGTCGCGCTCGGCGGCCGCCGCGCCCGCGCCCCCCGCGCCCCCGCACACCTCCCAGCGCCAGCGCTTGCCGTCCAGGCTCACGATCGTGAACTCGCATGAGGTTGCGTATTCACCGTCTATAACAAACAATCGTAATTAAAGTTTCGTGCTAAGCAATATTCTTTGGACATAGGCCCTGATTTAAAGTGAGCTGTTGTAGTCCGCTGCTGAACCTATGCTTATGTTCAGCAATGGTCTACAACAGTGTGAGAATGGTGATGAATACTGCTTGAAAGACTGATTAATAGAACTCATCGACTAGATCATTAAAGAAAGTAGAATATAAGAAAGATTTGTAAAAAAAAAATACATTTAATAATTGATTGCACTACTTAAATCCATCACAGTTACAAGAGCAAAACACATCAACAAATAATGCAATTAATTCAAACTCAAAACCTGTTTTTGAGCTTAAATTTATTGCATAATTTGATTCACATTTACGCATAAATAAATAAACGTATTATTACAACTTATTCAATTTGACAAAACGCTACCATATGAAACTCACCTTCATCACCATCTTTCTTAACGCCACTGCTCTTCATCCGTCGATGCCGTTTCTTGACGTGTGGTGTATCCTTATCCTGCCCATTAGTAGAGCCAACCTCGACTTCTGAAGCAAGGGACTGCCGGCTCGTGGCAGGTTCCTTCATAGTTTCAAATGCTGAGAGCAATGCCTTGTCTGTCGCTCGCGTTGGCTTGTCTTTGTAGCCTGGAAACATGGTTTTTATTTTAACTCACTCACACTTTCTAGCATCCTTATGTTACTATGTAATCGTAAGATATTATTCCCTGCGTCTTCACATTATAAACTAATAGAAAATTTAGCAATTTATTGGAAAACTACATAGTTAACTTTTTGAGTCCCTTAATCAGAAAGTTAATTTTAAAGCAAATGAAAGCAAAATAAATAAACTCAAATTATTTTTTTTTACTCCGTTCATAACTATAGTTGTTCATATTAACATTACAACAAATACATACCAATTGAGAGTCCTCCAATGCTGTCATGGATGTCAAGACTGCTGTACCCGTTGTATCCGGGCACAGTTGTGATGATAGACTTGGAGCCCCTGGGTTTCTGACCCGGTACCTTCACAGTTACATACTGCAGAGAGATCTCCTTTCCATTTACATCTTCCATGTAGTCCTGAAAATATACATAGATTAATTGCTATGATGAGCAAAACTGATATTTTTCAAGAAATTAAGTTTATATGACACAATAAAAATAGTATAGGGAATGAACATAATATACTGTCTACTTACATGTAAGCTTGGATGATAAGTTAGCCTTCCATCATCGCATAACGTGACATATTTCTTCTTCCATTCCTTGTTCAATGCCTTACTACTCTTCTTGTACAAGTAGCCCTGTTTTAAAGGAATCGCTCTTCCTGAACCAAGCTCTCCATTCTTAAGCCTATCGTCGCCCTTTTTAGACGGCGTGAAGAGATTCGATCTCCTTCGAGACTTTCTTGACGTGGTGGGCGTAGATGACGGTGTGGGTAGGTCTTTGGAATCTTTGGGAGGCTGAAGGTTATCGAGGCAATGAGGAGCAGTGAATTTGACATTGTTGTTTTCTGTTGCTATGGATACGAGTCCTGATGATGAACCGTGACTGCCGAGCGAGTTGCCCCATCGAGATGATGTGTCGGATCCATTTGTGCTGTGGATTTCAACAACGTGGGTCGAGGAGATCCCGCTGCTGTTTGATGACGCGTCAAAGGACTGGGCGCCTCGGTGCAGGTGGTGGGATGACGCGGACAGTGTGTGGTGACCGCGTGGGAGAGAGTCCTGGAAGAAGTAGTAACCCACTGTTAGCGAACTAATGTTTGTTGCTGTTAACATCACGAATTAATGTTTACGTCTGTAATCAATTAGAAGTTGCGGATGTTTTTATACACAAAATGATAAGTAATTTGAATACGCAAGTACAAGTATTGTTTATATAGATTATAATAGATATTCGAAGAAGCAATTGATTCTTTCCGTGTATGGACGGATATCGATAAGGCATTCATCAGTGAAAGATTATGGGCTTATTTGCGTGACGCAATATAAGGAAAGACAAGTTTGTTACTGCACGAATAAGCCAATACAAAAACATCTGAGACAACTAAATACGTCGGTGTGATGTAATCAGTAATTAAGACTTTATGTTACCTTGACTTAGTCAATGTTTCTTAGTTATGTAAATATTGTGGACCTGTATTGTTTCAAATGGCTAGAGATAGGACTCATTTCCTTCACTTCTCCGTACATATATAGGACAATGGCTATTGTCGCCCTAATTTAGGATGTGCACGTCATTGAATCTATCTGAGATATTTACATTGTGATCAATTGGATTGCATTGTATGATGGAAGTTAATTTGTAATGAATGGCCGTCTGTAGTTGTATGTAACTCAATCTGATAATTGAATGTATGTGTGAAACGTTGTACCGCAGTTAATATTGTGATTTGTCATCTTCATAATGAGAACAAATTCAATTTTCATTTTAATTTAATTGTATTTTGTAATAACTTATGAAATAATATGACTAACACTTGAGCGAAAAATGTTGTTTTTAAATACCTAATAAAACATAAAAATGTAATAAAAAGTAAATCAATTATGCTAAACAATTTGCCCTTGTTGTTCATACATATTGCCTCCTTTTGAAATAAATTAGACCGATAAGGGCAACAAATACCAAGGGAAGCAATAGATGACAATGAAAGAGCATGAATTATGTGTAAGGCCTTTTGTAAGGTGAGGCTACACAAGGCCCAATCGATCGTTACCGTAATTTCTTCGTATAAGGCGATACGTGGAAATTAAAAAGGAAGCATGGTACTTACAAAGTTGATTCCAACTTTTCTATTTTTAACATATGTTTTGTATGAACCTTCACTAGAGATCTTTTCACTTGGCATTGTACTGTATATTATTCAAATGTTTTATAAATCAGCATGTTATACCAAACGACTAACAGGTGCAAACTTACTGTAATTGTGTGGTTTTATCAGGAGGCAAATCATATCTTTTTATTCACGTGTTGATGACAAAATACCCTGTCAATTTTCCTCAAGAACTATCGATTTTCACTAAAATCCACGCAAACCTGATATATTATCTAACGCCTACACTTCATTAACCTTGAAATGTCTAAGAACTAGTTTATCGGAAATATCAACAGTTTTTTTTAATCCATATAAATATCGTGTTATGCCACACCTTTGCATAATACTAAATCACGTAACGTTCACAAATATTTAACGTTTTATTCAACTCTTTGTATACTTTGTAAAGGTCATGTGGTTAAAAGTTGACTTTAAGAAAGAGTTGTTCTAAAAGATTCCATAATTCGTCTCTAGGAACAAAAACAAGCAAAAAAACAGGCAAAAAAAACTCTTAGTCACATTATTGCGGAAACGTTAAACGAGTTTTATTGACCCACATACCAAAATAAATAGGAAATCAATAATTTATCGTCACATTTAATCAAATTCGAATAGATTATGCTATTACGTGTATTAATATTGAAAACTTTCACTCTTAAATTCTGAAGTGTAGCCGGTCACCTATATATTACGCAATGAAATATCTGATATCATTGAGATTAGATATTATTGCTAGTATTTGTGACTCGTGCACCGTCAATATTGATGTTTTTTATTTATCTTTTCTTATGACTATAGGTCTTTGAATGATAGCTTCAGTACAGGGTTGATTGGTACAATTTAATTCAGAATTTGTAAGAGTGTGTGTCTAGTAATGAATAGACGAATTGCTGTGTAAAGACGTGCTTGCACCCGTGAATTCCCGTATGAATTGCAATCTGTGGCAAAACGCTTTTCTAAAGGTGTGATTAGAAAACTACTAAAGTTTCATTACATTTATGTCTTATCATCTTCAACAACAATCTTTTTGTTTTATTTTTCTTGTCAAACAAACATTTTTACTCGAATCTAACCAGTCCTATCATTTTGTTCTATCTTATTAAGAACCTTATAAAAAAACATCCTTGAAAGATATTAAACTAAAATATCCACCTTTTAAAAAAATAAATGTTTTCAGTACATGTGAATAGACGAATGTAATATGGGATTAATGGGATAAAACATATCAGTAACATGAAATAACACTACTTGAAACATGTCCACATTTATCTATGTAATCAGTACTTTGATGTTACTTAGTTGATTGACTTTGCTGATCTAACTTGTTTGTGTTAGATAATAAACTAAAAGCATAGTTAATTGATCCTTAAAAACAGGATTATGAAGGTCTGTATTAAAACCCGAACAGATGTAATTCTAGGTACAATTGCCTGGACTTTTAAAGAGACTGGGACCCCTGAGTTGGTTTCGACATTTTTTCTCCGGGTAGTCAGTTACGAAACGCTAAATCCAGCGAACTCAAAACATAAAAGACATATGAAGGTTATTTAATTATCCTACAAACAAAATAAATTATTACAGTTCATTTAATTTCAAAGAAATATATATTAAATACTAGGTCTTTAAGTAAACCTTGATCATATTTTTTTTTAAAAAGTTGTTTACTCCATTCTCAGAAGTGGTTTTAAATATGATGGGTGAGCTTAGTCAATTTTTGATATTCCACAGTTGATTGATTTAATAAAGGGTAAGTACTGTAGTTACAGATCTAATATCAGAACTTCAGACTGGCTGACTCCTTAAATAGCTATCAACACAACAAGACAAAAAGCACATTTAAAAATTCATCAATTCAAAAAAATAACTTAGTGATTTACCTTTACTTTTACTTTACTGTCTAATTAATTAAACACCAATCATGAATGCTTAGCCAAAATTCTGCGTCTAAACTAGCAGAGCATATAATTAAACTATTAAGCAGAACTAATGAGGCATACAATAATTACCTAGATGCTGATGGATTGGAAATAAAGTAGCCTTTAGCGAGTTGATAGATACTACAATGTAAGTAACAGTAGACAGTTATGGGAGAAATTGAAGTTTTTATCTATATTAATAATGAAAAGACTAAATTATACAATGTTTGTGATGTAGTAAAGTTAACAACAAAAACTTTCAGTAATTCTCAGGATCTACTAAGCTGATTTTGGTAATTCTTTTACCAATAGAAAGCTAAGGTTTTTGTGAGTGTCTTACACTATGTGTTAACATGAAAAATGCAACCCAACCAAGTGGGCACATGGCAGATAATTTCTAAATAAACATTATCGTTTTTAAGAACATTAAAAACAATGTTCTTAAAACTGATAAAGTTTAAAAACAAACTTACAACCAGAACAGCTAGATTGAGAGTAGTGCATAAAGAAGATAGCTTTCAGATACAGATTTGGCTATGGAAATGAAAACTCTCTCTCTTTAAATGTTATGTTAATTTATGGCAGATAAACAAATAATATCTATATTTGGAATACCATTCTCCAATAAATTAGGCATCCTGGTGTTTGAAAGTATTTTAATATCGATTTTAAAAACAAGGTTTGAGATGAATCTATATTTGAGCGGTTTTGAAAATTGACTATTTATGTTTGTTTTGACAAGAAAGTATTATTAGTACAGCCCATCAGAATATGAATATTATAGTCTTAATAATATGACTAAATATTTTATCAGTATTACAGCATAAATAAAATTTCTCAACTACTCTATTTATTACAGCATATTTCCTATACATTCCACACTTTTGAGAGTACCTATTTTAAATCATTACAAGGCCTGTTTCAGTTCCCTAATTGTATTTATGATGATTTATTCATCTCATGTGGCTACTCAACTGATACACATTTAAGATGTCCTATAGTAGCATTTGTCAAGGGAATACTTTGATCATGGAACATGTGGTATTTAACTCCTATCTATAAATAGTTGGCACACTTGTTTATGTGAGTGCTAGCACTCTTTTTAATCCAAAACAGACTTTATAGCTTTTACAAACTGCATATTAACATGTTCATGAACAATATTCTATTACCCCTGGATTTCGTACATTATAAATGTAGTAGAAAGCAAAGGTAGTTTTACGTTATAAACAAAAAATAAGGAAGTATTCACGTAATAATTACCTTGTAAAGGAATGTGGAGTGGTTGTGGCTTGGTGAATTTACTAACGGCTGTGGAGTTACAGGCCTGGAGCCTCCAGATAAACATTGTGAAGAAGCCGAGAGCCTCGTCCCCACAATCTTTTGACACGCTGCAAAACAAATTAAGCACCAATATAATCACTATAACACTAAAAACTTTCACAATTTCAATATTCAAAAAGCACGACAACTAGTTTTAAACGGTAATTCGAACAATACAATTTTCACGCACATTCAAATTTCGACGATTTCCTACGATCGCGTTCCTCAGCTCTTTGTATGTTGTAGCACGAACTTCGACGCCTCAAACTTGATATAGGCGACATGTTAGACTTAAAAATAAGTGTTCTTTCCATGTTTCCATTCAGGATACGTTTCAAAATAGCGAAATTTAACACAAACGACGCTATAAAAACGTCAAAAAAATGTAAACAATGTGAAGTCGCGAGTAAACGAACGAGAACGAACGAAACGACCGCGCGACTGGGGGCCGGTGTTGCCACTGCGTGCGCTAGAACACCCCTGTCGACAAGCGAAACGAGATCCACAGACTAGTTAATAAGTACGCTTGAAGTCTCATCACATCGTACTATCACGCGAGACGAAGCGATCGTAAAAAATCTGTATTATGTAATTTTATAACTCTCTATCGATCTAAGTCGGTTAAATGGCTGATAACTTCTACTGTATTATTAAACGGACATTGACTATAAAGAAGATTTTAATCAATTACTTAAATCTGATTATACCTATTTCAATGATTAGTCTGTTTTAGGTATGTACATATTAATGAAATTACAATTTAGGATTTTTTTTATTTGATACACCGTAAATGTTTTTTGTGACGAAAATAAACCACGACAGAAATGAATGGAGATAAAATGTGGCAAGAAATACATTTATACTATCTAGAAATTATACCTTTAATTATACCTATTATTTTTTTATTTTCTACTAAGACACGGATTTACTTATTTTTAGTATGATAAAAAGACACGAGAATCTATTTAAGTTTCGTTTACAAAAGAAAGAATCGTTAATTGTCGTATCCAATATTTTCGCGTGAGTACAATCGGTTTACAAGTACTTAACAGTTATCATGTATCACACATGATACACGTTGCAAATTCATTAAAAAAAAATTACTTAATTGAAATAAGACACTAATAAAAACATTGATATAACCCACATTTACTTTGACACTATTTTATGCAAATGAAAACTAGTCAGTGACATTCCGTTAGCTGTGGCGCAGAAAAAAAAAACAGTTGCGGCTGAAATCATCACAGAACCATTTGTAGTTCGTTAAAAATCATTACACTTACCATCTTGGAATACTCGTTCTACGTTCAGGCCATACGTAGCACAAGTTTCATAGTATGAACATCTTCGCAGCTCATTCGACAACTTGCGAGCGCGGTTGTCGTCTACCACGCGTGGACTACTTTCACTTATGGCATCTGGAAGAGCATACAATAATTTAATAGGAAATAGTCTATTGGACGCGTGTACGTAATTATGTAAATAATCAATATAACATATTTCTTTATAAGGAAAACATTGTGGACAAAGTGCTTATAATATTTTTTCGTGTTTGGTAAAATGTATCATTTGAATTTAACATCGAATAGATATTATAGGTAAAGTGGGAACAACTTTTTTTAACTATACTCAAAAACCACTAAATCACCTGCCTAAAAATACAAAATGTTTCCCACACAGATTTTATTAATAAACGTTACTGATTAACGTAGGTGTTCAATAGTGCCTGACATTTCCGATCTAGGTACAGGTGGGCTCATTTTACGGAATGTGAACTGATTTATGTAGAAATTTGTATAATTATTAATCTCGTCAGAAAAGCATAAACTAAGATTTTCGATAAAACCTTACATTCAATACGAAAATGTCAACCCATTTAAAGAATATCATTGATATATCGGATAGACAGTCAAGATAAGATAATATAGGTAATGGAAGTAGGGATATCGAGAAGAACCGATAACCTCAATAAGCTCACCTTGGGTTCCGACCAATATGATCGGAATCTCTGCGGAATTTCTATAATGGGACATTTTATTAAAGTAGTTCGAAACTGTATTGTAACTGATCTCGTTGTCCAAGCTGAACACGAAGATAACAGCGTCTACCCAGGCCGTGAACTGAAACAAAACAGAAACATGTTGTTACATTCATTTACCTCAAATCTTCTTTAATGCAAGATTATCTTATAATCATAAATCTTATCAGATATAATTTTATAATGACGTCTAGTATCCGCGAAAAACCCGGTTTCAGGAGTGTATCGTACTTTTTATTTGTGAGTCAGCCTGGGATTTATAAATATAAATATACTTGTCTTAGTCCCTCACGTCAAAAGACCTTGGGTTGAAAATCAATACTCATTATAAGACTTGAGTGGACGTATTTCTTAGAGATATGAAAAGAAAACGTTGCACGCACTTTGGTGATAAGAATTTTTATGGAAACAAAGGCGAAACCTTCTAATTTTTATTTGTCAGGCGAGTTAAGGCCGTAACTAGGCTAAAGTATTCCTGCTGCCTTATTAAGTAATACAATATTCTTACGTCTAACCCTAATGCAGTAAAACCCATTGCAAAATATGCCATGAGGAAAAAACGACGCCCTTGCGGAGACCCATAATAATTACATGGGGTAATTTCAACCAGACGTAGGGTTAAAAGGGAAGGGTTATGTGATACTTGTTTACGCTAACATAATGCATGCGGTGCGGTGAGGTAGGTAGTTGCACAATGTCGGGATTTGGTATGTCTAATTGTTAAAAGGATACTACAATTAAAGATAATGCTGATCTAATTAAACGTGGCACGTGTTTAATTATATGATTACGTGACGGGCAAAAAATTGTACTTCCAAAATACAAGGGTACAAAATTAGGCCCTTTTAAGTATTAAAGAGAAAGAAATTTCCTTCTCTTTTTTAATAAAATGTTGACGTCTATTTTCATTTTTCTCATAAAGTAACAGCAAAATGTATGACTAACTCAGCTTCCACTTGAATGAAGATGCGTGCGTAGGAGGGTGTCACCCCTTTCCTCTGAACAACAATCGGCGGCACGAGGAGCGTCATCCGGCGGCGGAGTGCGTGACGATGACACGAATAGAAAACTCTTGGGAAAAGGATCTTTTGTTTAAGAACAATATTTTATGAAGTTTTTACTTGAGGATATGGCCAGACAGAACGTCTAACAATCAATTCAAAAGTATACAACGATTTCTCTGCATGAACTTAAATCATGTAATTCTATCAGATAACATCCACTGTATCCTGCTGATATTAAGCACAAATCCTATTATGTTGCATTTAAGGGCTTATTACAAAATTTGAAACATTCAAACAATTGCTGAAGTAAAGCACACGCATGTTATTCGGTAAACGGTTAAGATAACATTAACAATAAACGTCAGACGACGTCAAACGAATAAAGGATTACGAGTGAATTGCATGTCATATTGAAATCATAGCCGTGAAATTTGGTAGCGAAGGTTATTGCGTTCAGCCCGCAAAATATATGAAATAGTTTAAACGACGCGTGAAATTATACTGCTGATGACATAAATTTGATACACATAAAGCCTCATTATACAAGGTTTGCTCATAACAACTGAAAACTTTTAGCTCTCATTCAATCTAGATATCATACCAAAAAACTGCATGTAAATAAAAATGCATTGTCTTACAGTATCACCTTCTACACACTAAAAATACTTTACTCAACACGGACAACAAAAGAGTTATTTTTGAAACAAAACCAAAACAAGTCCAATTGTAATATCCTTACCTGCCCATACTCAAATCTTAACCATTAAATGGAACCAATTGCAACATTTCACGGTTTCGAGTTTAAGGTTTCATTTTATTACACTATTACAGTAATGACATTAAAACTTGTCTGAGTAAAACGAGAACACAGTGTATCCAGGGCGGCGCATTGGTGGCAACTGGGCGGGCGGGCGACTCCAAGCTTGGGCGGCGAAGCCTCCGCTTATTTTCATTTCACTCCCACACCCTACCGACGCCCCACAAAAAGAGACGGAGACTGCAACCTCGATGCAATCGCTGCAACCCTTGTTCCTAGCGCCAGGATTAACAGTCGAGTTAATTAAAACAATAACGATTACTAAATTGTGAAGTCATCGGTTACTCAGACTAGTTCAGGTATTATTCATTGGATGTTTAATATTCGTTATGTAGTCAGTAGTACCTCATTCATCATTGTATGATATGATTATTGGTATTCCAAACAATTTTGTAATAGGCCAAAACTCTGCATTCATTTAATATAAATGACCGTGATCAAGCAATATTAAAACCAATCAATTATTCCTAATATTCAGATAATAATGGTTTTCATAGTGATTATAAGACAAAGGTTAAATTTATTTTAAAATAATTTAGCCTAGAAAATGTTTCGTTACCATACTTGGCTCAGTAAGCTCAGCCAATTGAAATAGTTGTAAGTTGTGTAAAGGCTTCAGGGTGCTCTAACCTCTGGTTGAATGGACTCTAGGGGCAAACTTTCTAGACCTTGAGCTTCAGACGGCCTAAGTTAGACTGATTGGTTGAATGCCCTCGTAACAAGGTCGTGGCAAAATATAAATTGAAATTAATAAATATTATCAATTAATAGCCAGAGATGTTAAATCGCTTTAATTTAATAAAAATATTTTACCAAAGTGATCAACAGTGCATTACATTTAAATCATTAATTTACCCCAAATTATGGGTAGCAGCCGACTACTTAAAGGTATTTTACCCACAACGACGATTAAAATGCTTAATTTTAGCAAAATTTTATTCAGCAAGCTTTATGAAAATAATCAACACGACCTATTATAATTATGTTAATTGTACTGTTTAGAACATTTGCTACAGTTCCGGTCCTATCTTACTTTATCTTTTGAGGCCAATGTACCAGAAAAGCGGTTGTACGTCCGCTAATCATTGTGATAACATATCCGGTTTAAAGAACTGCAATTGACTGCAAACTTAAATATTACACGAATATTTAAAAAAGTCAACGTTATTTTTGGTAGTTTAGTCAATATAAGTTACTGTTGTCCCATACATCACAGCATAGAAAATAGAGCACCTCACAAACCGGTTTATAATAACGTTTTACAAAACGAAGGTGTAGAACAAGCGAACAAAAGGTTCTATTATTTTAGGGATTCCAGTTGCCAAGCGTTCTGTTACCAAGAAAAATATTCGTATTTTAGGTTCATAATTAATTATTTTGTTCTAACATCGCTGTCTACCAATTACTTTTAAACCGTAAAAATAATCGTTTTTTGGGTTCCATGAAGCAATATCGGTTAAAGCTTAAAATCAACCGATTAAAATGTTTTAGAAAAAGCACGTATTGCCTATTCAAACCACTATCTACTTCCGTCAGCCCTTAGAAAAAAACAAGTTAGTCACACTTTTTTTACAAAGCATGAATAGGAGAGTGAATAGCGCCGGCCAGGTAACTCGATCTAGAGACGTGACCCGCTCTCGCCTACATTGTTCGTGCCATACGATACTTTTGCTGGACCGCGCATAAATCACTGAACATTTGAGCTACGGTTGGTAAAATGTTGACGAATACAAAATTGTAGCGATTCTCACAGGAATCGTAACATACGTGTTACATTGCATAGTAATCATATTAACAAGCACAACGACTGGAACTAAAAAACATTGGTACGTTAATTAGCACTGGGACTGCTATTTTTGGGCCTCGAGCTCTTTTGTCTAGAGCCTCTAAAATACTAATTACCTCGACAAGTAAAAGGTTGAAACGTTGAACGCCCTTTAAAAAGGTTATTGACAACTTGGCTCGAGACGCTCAATAGAATAAATTTGTATTACGAGATAAGGAGCAAAACATTTTGAAACCTTTCTTCATATGAATATTATTTTAACTGAGTCCAAGTTGGTTAAAAATAGTTTTTGGTGCATTATGCTGTAGGTCAAAGAAAATTATGAAGACAGTTTTGGAATTGCAGTCGACTAATTTCTATAAATTGGAAAATGAAAGGAAAAATACAGGTTTAAAATTCAGAAATGGGTAACTGTCACGCTTATAGGCAATGAGCCAAGTTTTCACTACTTTATGAAATAATTTAGTAAAACAACTGGATGTGGCTTTCAGCGGTGCCAACTTCCGCACATGGAATCATTGTATAAAATAATATTTTTCTTTGTTTTGATAAACTCGGTTACAGTCTGCATTCATTAATTAATCTTAGAGATAAATGATGTTGACCAAGTTCTATTATCCAGATTAAATGGAGATCTTAATGTCAGTTTCAACATTTCAATGCCTTACTATTTAAATGTCATACTGACAGCCAGAGTTACATTTACAAAACAGCGAATGGACTTGTAATGGCATGGGTTAAAATCTGTTGAAAGACTGAAGTAAATATGACTAATGAGAAAATGCATATATCCATTGTAATTTCATCCAGATGAATGATGGATCATAATGAAATATAAAGAGTATGACCCATGGCAACACAAAAGGTATAAGATGGTACTTTCTTAAATTAATCATAACTGTTTCATGTCTATTTCATGTATTAGTTACGGTATTTTTTTTTATTAAATTGGTAGAGGTACCTACCTATCCAAAAAAGTATAGGTATCTAGTGTATGTCTTTGTGATAGAGATACAAAACACATGCCCTTATTAAATCATCCTACGAAGTAGAACTTGCAACTTGAAATATAACAAATTAACAAAAGCATAATAAAGCACACAATAAAAGCTGTTATCGCAACACGATCGCCATAGAAACTAAGTGACAGTTACTTAAATTCAAACCATTTTGTACGAAATGTTACGGTCATTAATGTAAATAGAGTTTATATTCTGGTCAACACTACACAAACACCGTGGGGGGTGAAGCCAGCAGCACAAGAAAATTACGACCTAATTAAAGAACCCCTTGCTAATTAAATTATTCACGACTGACAGGGAAGAAAGCGTTCGTGGTCAAGTAATGTTATTTCTGTTATATCCGACCTTATTGTCAGTGAAATTAAATTATGACGTTCAGTGTACATTTACTAACATAATTATAGCATTTAATAAATAATTTACTTCCTATAACATTTTCGAAAAAAATATTTTGACAATTTTATTTATAATCCAATGAAAAGGGTAAATACTTTTTTATAAATGGCAACTTTAAAAATGTTTGCTAAATTGAATGAAAGATTTCGTTCTATGTTCTATTCGTTCACTCCAGTGGTCTTTTTTCAAACGAGGTGTCTAGACATAAAAAATTAAAAGCTTCGCTTCGTTTTTAGTTTGCGCTGTAAATAAAGAGTGACAGTGACGCCGATACTTAAGTACTAAAAGGTAAATAACGTTTGCGACCTTAGCTACGTTCTAAAATATCGTGTGAAAATGTTCACTTTAAAAATAAATGCTTAGTAGCTTAAAAATAAGTACCTAGGAGCTTGTGTCGTCATTTCGCTTTTATGTCTCCCTTGAAGTATTTACGGTACCTAATAGTTTTACGACTATCTATCATAATTTTTTTCAATAAAAAATAGACGATCACAAAAAGTAAAATTCAAAATAGACGTTACGGTCTCTTCGTTTTGAAAAATAACGGAAATCACTTCGATATTTTTATCTTTGTTTTACACACGTAGGTAGGCAAGTTCCTACTTTTTAAGAATTTTAAAATCTAAGACCAGTTACATCTCATTCATAAAACATTATTCAAATTGAGTTCACTTTATAGAATCTATTTACAAGTAGGCAGAACACAGAATACCTTTGTAACTCCGCGTTCCTCGACTGTTATTATTAGAACAGGTTTGAGACAAAGAAACACGTTCATTTCACACTTTTCAAACGAATACAACATTGTATCCATTCGAAGTCACAAGCAAGCGAGCTTACGAGAAAATTTATCATAGAGAAAGATAGGTGTAGGTAATAAATGATTGTTATCAAATAAACTTTCACATAGCGTCACATCAAAATAATTTCGAATGTAACGCCAACTTGTAAGCCGTCAAACTTGAGTGATTGATTACTTTGAAAGTCAAAGGACTAAGAAAAGCTTTATTCGTAAGTCGTGGCCTAGGCACAACATTAAAGTGATAAGAACCTTAAACTCTATTCACACACAACACTCCTTGCCTATACGAAAACCAGCCCCAAAAAAGTTACTCATAAGAAACTTCTTCAAGAAAAAACATATTATATGGGACGTACAAAGAAGGAAATGAATAAATTAGATAACACGAAATGTATTGCAGTCAATTTGTTATGGAAAAATCTCGCTGATCAATTTAGGGGAAAACTGTGGGTTCTTACTTAGGGGTGGAATACGTCTCATATTATTTATACAGCCAGTTTTTATTACTTGTAATAAAACAAAATCTAACAAATGACATAAACAATTACACATAAATGTATGTACTGATATACCAATTTTGATCGTCACTGTGGCTAGTTGAATTGACAGTGGCAGTAATATTATAACTAATACAAAAAAAAAAGTTGCTAAAGACTGTGCATCAGACATTCGACTAAACAATTCACTACAAGGTTCACACTCAACAAGACGTTCCTTCCTTGAAATCGATTTTTAAATTCAGATCACGGTATCTAAATTCAAAATCTGATCGAAGTCATCTTCAAATATGTGACCTTCAATACTTGTAAGTCAATCGCTGTGCGTGACCTATGAGATCAACGCACTTTCAATGTGATATAACGGCCTCTGATGCCCAAACGTTACAAAGTCGATTTAAATCTATCATTGTTACTGTCAGACCGCGAATGTAGCGAATATAAGGGAATACTAAGTAGGGCTGTTTAAAAAAAAGCTTATATTAAAGCCTAGTACTTAGCTGAGGGGAGTATATTATTACTAGACAAGTAGAAGGGTGTCCTCTTCGTGTAAAGAGGAAAGTTTTGAATAAATACTAGACTACGTGTTTCCATCCCTCCATTTTTAAAAGCCGCGTGCAAAACACCGTAATTTTTACACAGTGTACCTTTTCATTTTCAAAACGTTTCTATATGATCACGCAGAGGTCCCTGTAGAGTGTATTTGTATGTAAATAATAAATACATAAAACTTATTTACGATTCGCACAGGTGCAAGAAACACGCGCCTGTGGGTCCGAATTTATGAATACATTTTACCGGTTTTTCATTATTAAAAGAAATCTACACACGCGTGTTGTGTTTTTAAAAAAAAAACAAAAGAGTAATGAAAAATAATGTAGAAAGAACTTAGTAGTTGAGAACTGCTAGAATATGTAGAAAGTTTCTAACGAGCTTTAAAAATAATAATATTTTGTGTTAGAAACTAGAATAGTTTTAAAAGCTAAAACTTAGAAACTTTAAAATGTTCAACATCTAAGTTTCAGTGCTCATTTAGACGCAAACGATAAGAGTTTTGTTTCACTTTAACCCCTTTGATGTTACTTCTTTTCATACGGTCTAAGTTTAAAGAAAAACCAACTAACATTATAAAGACCTATTATGGTAATTTTATAATAAGGTAAGTATCAACTTTTTTTTAATATACTTAGCTACTACAAAAACATCTACATTTAACATGAATTAATTATTTGTTTGCATTCGAATATCAGTGCAATTATGTCTAAATTCTGAACTAACGTGCCTTTGTTTAAAACGTGTAGTTATGCGGGTACTAACGTTATCTGTAACTGTATTTATTTGACAGTATCGTAAAAGTAATATTCAGTAGAAAATACATTGTTATAATTACACATAGAGTATTAATGTATTCAGGTGAAATTAAAACAATTGAAATTCATTTATTTAGATAAACAGTTTACGTTTACTAGGTCACGAAGTACTTTCAATACATGTATTGAAAAGAGTGCTTACTTTTAATGAATTCAGTACAAATGATTATAAGGTCATTACAATATTAGACGATACCTATCTAAGAAAATTAAAATATTTTAGCCTTCATTAACTGTTACTTGTCACTGTAATAAAGTCTAGCTATCTAATAAGAAGTAGGCAAATACATTCTCGTAAATACAATTTAAAATGACAGCTGCTCGCATGTGTACAAAGTCCTTACATTTACTAAATAAACTGAAAATTGTTTACAAAATAACAATAACGAAGTTCATTCACCTTTATTTCATTTCTACGAAAACAGATATCGTATTGATTATTGACTACATTTGTCAGGGAGAATATAATAGTCAATAACCTAACACAATAGGCATATAAGAAGTTTCAGCTACACCTGTTAAGTATAGGTAACAACCTATTAGACATTGTTCGCTTGACGATTGACAGGTTATAATTATAGCTCCACCAGGGCTTTGTACACGAAGTGGCGACGGACTGGCGCCACACGCGATTCACCCCCCGACTACAAGTACTTTCAACCCAATGCCAGCACCCCACGTAATTCAACCCTAGCACAAATGACAGTTGATGACAGATAATGTATGATTCAAATCATTCGGTCTTTCATGTCATTCAGAAAGATTGAAATGAAAATTACATGTAGTTTCTGTCGTGTCCTGTAATAATAATTATGTTCCTTGTTCTTTTAGAAAATTGCTTTTGTCGTTACGGGTATCTTTTTTTAGGTAAGCCTGCGGCGATTTACATAGAAATGATTTGATTTTCAGGATAAGATGGGGTTTTGATAACGTCTGTTTCTTAACTGAATTGGGCAAAGTAAAATAGTATTACTTTAGTCTGTTTTAATTTAAAATTAGTAAGAACTAATAGCAAGTTTTCGATAGTCTCGAAACAGTTATAAATCATTAGGTTTCAAGAATGCTAAAGTAACATTTGCATAACGAAATATCGTCGCAAAATTCTTGCATAGACTTTAAAATTACAGTCTACCTATCGCAATTTTATTGCACTTACTGCGCAGTTTGCGAGCAATATTGGACAGAGCGTCAGACATTACTCAAAGAGTTTTCGTGCAGTGGAAACATGGCCTAAAAAGTAAAAGAGAAAGTGTTCTGAATGATTTAACATAACAACACGTCGGTGTCGACTGGTTCACTCTGTATTATTTTGTTCTGTGGCTTTACCCATATTGTTTGCTCCCGGTCGCACGAGTCTCGTGACTCGTCTAAAAAGGGAACACAATACCCTATTCTTTTACATCCCCTTCGTCCCATAGACCTCACATATGCAATTCTAGCTATATCAAAGTACTTTATTTGCTTTTGTTTTTCAATGAGCCCTGGTCGCCTGAGCGCTAAGTGAATATGCTTTGACAGAGACTAAATACAAAATATCATTAATCAGAGTGGAGCAACCAGCTTTGAAGCCTCGTTGACATATTTTACCTTATCTGAAAGATTAATGGATTGTTATAATGTGTACTAAAATGAAGCTACTATTTACCTACTTGGTAAACAAAGCGGTGTCGATATACGCTTTAGCGTTCGAATCGATAAGCGGTTAACTCGGAAGTTTTCATTAAATGCCAAACAATTTGTCGACAAGGCGCCAAACTGTCGCGCTACCCTACAACCACCGTGATCTAATAAAGTTGTAAAATCATTAAGCGAATAAACCCTTAAAAATACGGCGTTAGGGTGCAGTATTGTGTGAAGTTATTTGTACAAGACTTAGGTTATTGATGGAGGCGGTTAAAAAGTTTTCGCGTTGAAAGAATGTTAAACTGCCGTCGGAGGGTTCACAGTCCAAATAAATAGAAACTAAAAGTAAAGCGCCTACGAAAGAAACTAGCATAAAGTCTATGCTTCTCCTTTGAAGTTAAAATGTCAAACCAATTAATGAATCCATCTTGATACTAAGCAAATTTAATGTCATCGTCGTCAACAAATCAATTTATTTCTTTCTGTATCAGACTAGCGATTTATAAGCAAATGAGCACTAAATACATAATTCACATTATAGCATTTTATTATGAATGTCAAAAATAAATAATAATTATGCCACATCTATGACTTAAATGTCTTTGTTTTAAAGGAGGGCAGCTTTTTCTATCGTACTTTCCATCAATTAGCAAGAGAAATAATTTAATCGAGAATTTCCTGGTTTTTCTACTACGCCCTTGCTTCCTAACAAAGAACATTTTCTTATTAATTGTACGTTATTCTTTTTAATCATTCGCCAGAAAAATTGATTGTGCGTTAAATTAATTGAAATTAAACTTAAGGCAAATCGAAAGAGAAAAAGATTGCTGTAAGATAAAATAATACTTTTACATAATGATGTTGACTATAGACAAGAATTGAAACAACTCTACTTGCTTATGGATATTTAATATTTATATGTATAAATTCGTGAACATATTGAGACAAGAAAATAATAAGAAAGTTACACGAATACTTTACATTTACTAAGAATATATTCTGGTACCTTGTATCTCAACATTAAATAATTGGGTCGCAAGCAAATTCTGTTAGGAAAACTTTTCTTGTTGTTAGCTCGACAAGGATTTATCGTTAAAACAACTAACATAAAATAGTGCTTGGTATGCCTGAGAACTATTAAATAAATTTAGATTAAAATATTTTCTGTATATAAATATTGAATAATTTAATCTGTATCAATATAAGAACGAGGTATTGGTTGAACGCAACAGTATCTTGTTGAAGCAAGTAGTAGTATTTTGTTGAAGCTCTTATTCGGATTGAAAGAAAATTCTGCGATAGACCAAATGTATATAAAAATTATATACCGTTTTACGCCATAAAACACAAACTTTACGAGTAAAACCCCGGAGCATACCTAGTGTATGATATAACATATTAGAACTTTGGAGTAAGGCAAATTTCTAGTAAGTATATTGTTATTTCAAGCCACAAAACCCTTAAGACAAGGTCTTAGTAAATACAAGAGAAACAAAGCTAATTTAATATTAAAGTTTCGGGGCTGATTCAACAATGTTCTAGCTAGTTGAAAATACCAAGAATTTATAAACCTCCTTGAGAATGTTGAAATAACTAGGTCGGAATATGAAGAAGATAATGAACAGCAAACAGATATCAGACATTCGAAATCAAATGTTAATTTAACTGAAATGTTTCTCCTCGATACAAAGTTACGTTTCCAATCTTGTATTCATTAGGGGGGTGAAGCAATCATGACTTCTGAGCAACCGCACGGAGTTATAATTTATTCATAAGGCTAACTTGCTGAAGTTTTCTTACCTTTGTGAATAAATAACAAGTTTAGCTACCTCGACTGTGCTTATTAATTACACTACGAAGGATAATACTAGCATTAGCTATGATTGTAATACCCTTTGCATAATAAAGTTGATTTTATAATAATGGAAGGAAAATTGCTGCTTAGTGATTTTATGACGTTGCTTTCTATGATGCCAGTATACTTGAGATTTTTATTAGATCCTACATAAAGACGGAAAATAGCCTTGTGAAAACACGTTCTTAAATAGTAATAAATGAAGTATGCAATAAAACCAACTCTGTATTACAATAGATTATCAGATACAGCAGATGGGCAAGGATGCAATACATTATGAACGGGAAACTAGAAAACGTAGTGCACACAATGTTTATATTTTCTAGATTTCCTCCTTACAGTCTGCTTGCCAATTTTCCGAGATGACAGGATTTTATATAGCGATCCAATAGTAAATTGAACTGGCGAAAGCGACGGAGGCTAGGGAACGCGTGCCATGGCATCCGACGTCATCATATACGATATGGAATTCAAATATTAATACGATATTAAAGTTTGTTTCGAATTTTGAAGCGAATGCCTGATCGGTCGGTCCTTTAATTTGTCCTCTATACTCAACCTTAACAATATCATGGATAAAATCTTCAAGTAACTTTTCTAACCCGTAATGACACTTTCTTCGAACTAGTCTAAAAATAACTGGAAGCTGGAGGAAGCTCAGTTTTCTCCGACCGATTAAAAGGGGCAATTTCCGTCACCCAGAGAGTATTACAGTATCTATACGCACACTCTATACTACACATGATGCAAAGCACTCAGCCCCAGTTCAGAACTTCCTATTACCTAGAGGACAATAGTGACGAGGACACGCGTGACGTAACAATTTGCAAGCGTGCCTTGGATGTGACGTCACTGTACAACGTGCAGCTTCCAAGCAAGGAGGCCTATAGAATTTAAGTGCACTTGGGCATAAGGCCATGGTACGTTGGATTAAGCTTAAATTTTGTATTCGGCTTGAAACTGGATGGGATACTATTAGAGATTCTCGGTTGGGCTATATGAGGCGTTGCCAGTTCTTAATTTGCAGCAGAATGCATAGTTAGAAATGTAAGTTTAGGTTACGATAGGGCTGACATAGCCTTTCGGCCTAAAAGCCCTTATAATAAAAAAGATTTTTTAAAAAATCTTTAGATACTTTTACTAAAGGTATGGAGTAAAGACTCCTTTTATTACCTCAACGCACCAATTATTTAATCAAAACATGAAGTAGGTATCTCCCAGCTGTTAACGAGAAATTTATTTAGTCGATATTATTATCAGGGCTTTACGACATCACAGTGATATCGATCGCGTTTCCTGGGAAATTGAACAGAAATGACAGACAAGTGAAGAGGATACACGTTGTAACTACGTTGGTCAAAATAATCTAATAAAGGAAATGCATGACAACAAAGCCCTTTACTTAGTGAAAGTTACATCAAATCTGTTTCAGGTAGGATAAGATCTTTTGACGACAACACAGACTCTTCATTTACGAGTATTTCCCCATTCGATGAGCTTTAATCTGTTTACTCTCACATCAAAACGGAGATTAAGCCATCGCAAGTAGAGCAATTAAGAGTCGACGTGCAAGTTTCCCGGGAAGGCAAGCCTCGTTGGAAATAGGGCAACTGCGAGTGAAGCTATTCGCCGGGACCTGAACAATGCGGGGCTTTTCCAATTGGAAACTATTACTCGGAAGACTGCGGGAATTGTAGGAATGCAGCTTCCAACGGAAGCGAGAAATAAAGAGTTTTATTATGATTTTTTATTAAAGTTTGTTGTTGTTGTATTTGGTACTGAGCAAAAAGTTTGAGCTTCTAATGTTGCTATTTCAGAATGTTGTGTGAGAATACAATGTCAGGATTTCAAAAGCAAAAATGCTAAAACTCTATCAAATATCTCGTGTATAACATTTTTAGTGAGTATAAAACTCACTAAAAATGTTTGGAATAAGCAAAAACAACAAACCTCGTTACTTCCCGGATTAAGGGAGCGTAAAAATATTTTTTTGAAACAAAAATACTTCAATTTACAAGCTCGTGTTTCCGTTAAAACGTTGTATGAAATTCGTTTCGAGGGGCAGCGGTCAGAAGCTTTTATTTTTATTTTTAGAATCGGCTTTCATTCTCAATACTAGAGCAATTTGTATCGAATTGATGTGACGAGGTGCCGATACACGGCGCGTGCGGTAGGAGGGTGGATATGTGTTCTATTTCGAGACGGAAAGCAGGAACACATAATACCTTACCTAAAGGTCAAGTGGAAGTAAGAGATAACTTAGATACGCTAAGCTGATGGATTGAACTATTGCGAAGAAACGTGACCATCTTACATAATAATACCTATACGCTTTGTACGGCTCTCAGCTGTCTATTTTATGCAGGCAACGTTCTAGGTTTCACACACCACCCTCTCAAACTTTCTATTAAATACATTTTATGAGCGTTTCTTCATTGTTTTTTATCGTTATCAGGTAGGCCGTTGACATGATTGATTTACACTTAACGCCTAATCACGGAAACGCCAAATTTTGTGATAACGTTTGTTTAATGTCCCATGTTGGCCCAAACGTTGGCCACAACATGGGGACGCGTGCTATATTAAGATGGCTTTATCGGGCTGCGGGTCAATCCGGCCTAATGCGATGACGTCACGCCGTGGCCCGTGACCCAATGGACATTGGCAGCGGAAGGGTTAGGCAGCACGTACTTGCGTGACCGTAAATCTACGTGATCGACGTTTGCTTGGGGTATTTTAAGATTTTAGGGTCTATAATCCGCTTTATATGCGTTGACCTTATTCCGAAAGTTGTTAGTTTTATTTGATGATTTTATAAGCTGCGGTATTCTTAATGTTGTGTAAAAATAGGTACTTTGATATGATGATTTGAATTTATAGCTAAAATGATTCATGCTTGTAATCCAAGTCTACGCATTGAGCATTATGCAATTGTAGACTAAGATGAGAATCAATTTCTGCTTAGAAGGAGAAATTATTATAAATCTATCGATTCATTTCGAGGCTAAATAATGCTATATTTGAATCCACTACCTTATTACTTAATATAACTAAATATTTTAGAAGACCCTACCACTCTTGAATACAACATGTCTTTAAAATACACAGAAGACTGGCAATAGTTGTAAATTTCTCTTTATTGATATTGCTCACTCACAACAGACGATCAGTTTAAATAGTCAGTAATACCAGTTCTCATTGCATCTCTTGAACAGTAAACAATAGGATATTTCACTAACAATGGTAAACTAATCACAAATCTATTACTGGGGGGAGGTCAAACAATCTGTCACCGGCAGTCGTGTCAATTAAAATGATAATTAAATGCTCAGGCCATGCGATTGGTTTTGCCTCTGACGTGCTAAACCGACAATACATTTAGCACCTCTAATAATTATTGTAATGATTTATCTGATATTGTGAGGAAAAAACATTTGAAAAACAAATGCATAAAGATTTCCAAGTCTGTATTTTAGTATAGTGTGTGCTTCTTCAATTAACCTACTTCGAAGACCCAATATCCCTATTTAACATGTACCCCTGTTGGGAAATTCATTACATTTCTACACAAACGATACCCTACTATCTGGCATCAAAACATGGTATCGAAAGAAAACAAACACACCAGAAGAAATTCCCCAAACATATACAAGTCGTTGTAAAAGTTGATGTTTCTGTAAATATCGTAAAAGAGCTAAGCGGCTTGTAAATTTGATACGACAGAATCGTAAAAGTACGGGCTTTTGTGGTGTGGTGCGGCGTAAATAAAATGTAATGTCTATTAAAACGTTCGAGTTCGTCGTTTTATAGCGCAAATCGATAGGGGCATCCTGGCGACTGTGGGTACACGCTGCTGCATACGATACGATAAATATACATCGGAAGTCTAGATGGTGTAATTTATTGACTTTGTACTAATGATCTTATTTTTATGATATAACCAAGCAGTGTAACTGGTCAGATCGGAAACAAATTGTTGTGAACTTATTATTGAAGGGTAAAACATAATAAAAAAAGATTTCTAGCACCATTAGAACATTTATAACATTACATGTAAGCATTATTTTAACGCTGTAAGATTCGAAATGGGATACTACACGATATAGCGCAACGATTGCCTTTCAGATAATAGAAGACCCCGAACTTGAGTTTCTAAAACTGTAATTATCTCCCAATATTTAATTTACGAATACATTTGTCGTACCCCACATAATAACGGGAACGTCACATTCGAGTAGGTCACTACCTATGTCGAAATTCATGTACATCAGACTCCTGTTTCTGAACGTAGATACCCACAGTGTGGCCCCACACGCGACAGTCATTGTTCTTGAATATTTCATTGAAATTCTATCGATTCGTGTCATAGAGCCTCTGCAAGGACTTTTGTCGAGTTTGAAATGTATGAGATTGAAATTTTCTAAAATTTGTGATTGATGTATTTCTTACAGCTTAGGGACATAACTTGTGATTCACTAAGTAATCGATAAATGTCTATTTAATCGAGGAGGCTATGATGTGTCGATAACCTTAGCAGACCTTACATTTCAGAATCTTAATTTAATAATTCCATTTACCAGTTACAAGACTCAGTCGTGTTGAATATCTTTTGGATTGAGTAAATGCGATTGAATACGGCTTATAGTCCGATTTAGCTCATAAATAGTTTAGAGATAATTGAAAACAGATTACATTAGAAATTTCTTGAAAGTTTTTCTTCCATTTATGCAGCATATTTAATGTAAATCTTTTATTACGTCCTTTACTAATATTCACATTTATAAATCGAAAGCCGGCCCGATAAAATGATTTTAAGTATAGTGTGGCTACAACGAGAGTTATTTAATAGAATTAGTACTGACCTGCATTTCTGGCGCCCCTCCCTCATCTCGTATTAGCAGAAGATAGCTGTGACCGTCGATAATCACTTCTTTCTTGAAGCGCCCACCTGAAAGATAGAAAAGAAAATTGTGAGGACCTTGAGAAAAATTAAGATAATATAAATAATTCCTACGCTTTATTTTGATCGCTAAAATTGCAATTATTACCTACATTCATATTAATTTATCAGATTTTTGAAAATTGAAACAATTAGCCTGTTAGTAAAACATTAAAAATAATTTCATTAGCATACATTTTCCGCTTAGGTCGTTATAATAAGTTTATTTTCAGTAAGGGTGATAATGGATGTGGAATGGGCGTTTAATATATAGGTTCAGCACTTCAGACACACGCACTAATCAAACCCTTGAACAGAGTGTAATCAGTGCAATAACGCCCTCAACAGTTCGTTGAACTTACTTGGCAGGTTGGAAACACAGGCTACTTTCAACGCCATCTATTATGAGAACTGGAAGTTAACGGCAACGAACTACTACTGCCATCTATGATTTGCGCCTGGCACTAAATTTATAGTAGTGTTACTATTCGCCGCTAGATGGCTAGTGCACGTGGTAATAAAATATGTAGAAAATAGATGTACTCTTTCAAAATATTAAAATAACTTATTTTAAAATATATATTATGTTTTATAAATACCTTCGGGACTTTCCTCTTGCATATATGCCCCGGTTAAATACCGATGAACTAGAGCAGATTTGCCACTGTCTGGAGAGCCCAAAACTCCTACACGAAGTTCTGTTACACCACGAGCAGCAGTCCATTCTTGACTATTTACAAATGAATCTGTAAAGAAAGAAAAATACAACATTATATTTCAATTTCATCAAAAGTTTAAACCACGAAGTAACTGCCACCTCGTGGCTAATAATAATGTTTTTTAATACTCCTCTAGATGGCGCTATCACCAAAATAATTACGTCGACGTTAATTCACGGAAATTATAATGTAATAATCTTATGTAATCGCGTTATCAAAACACATTATGTAACATGTTATTTAATACCGACAAAAATAACGTTATCATTTAATAGAAATAAATTCGTCACACTTACAACTGTGCAAATAAAATGTATGACCTTATAAATTCAATTTGTCAAGGAGTTGAATAACAAAATGAATAAAATATTCATGTGAGCAACTTTCACTCGAGATATCCCATTACTTCCTGGATAAGGTTAGATAAACCGTGGAATGGAACCAGTCCTCATTGTCCCAATCAACCGTGAACCAACGTAACCGAATACCGGTTTAGACATTTATTTACACTAATAAATATTCATAATTAGAGTTATCTCATATTCGCTAATCCATTAGCTGATTAACCTCAATTGATATGCAAATTGATTTAGTGAATGATAATTATCTTGGTGGTGAGCTGTGTATGGGTCAGCGGGCTATAATGCAAATATCTTAATGATCAGTAGGGATAATATTATGTACAATAAACCTAAACGATTCTACATTATATTTGAGATTGATTCTTGTCATAATCATGGGATATGTTTATCAATAAGTTTATTGCATTCCGTAAGTTTGAACAATCGGAGGCCTTAGAAATAACTATAGATCAAACTGCTTCAACTTTTTTACTGGGTTTAGGTCTACTAAGACCTAAGCCCAGTACCCAAAAAAGTTTATTTGAGAATTAAAAAAATAAAAATAGCAAATTTTAACGAGATTATTATTGCCTAAAGGCAAAATCGACTCTACACTCCATAGGAACGAAAGGATCGAATTCCTGGGAATGCGTGGTGTTAAGTTATTCTTACGATACTAGAAAATATCTCTAAGTTGGAATGATTTTCTTTTCCATTTCTCCATAATAGATAGCATAATTTTAAGAGGCCATTTAAACAATGTCTTAATAAACTGTACGTAATGCAAATAAATGAATATTTAAATACATATTACATTATTACTTAGGTAGCGTAAAAATGTACTGGGATAATTTAAAGCTGTTTTGTCTAAAAACAAGTTAAACCGTCACTTTTAAATTATACCAAAGACACAATATCTTTTCTAAGCCTAATATTTTGCAAAACAAATTAATGACGGTGTCTCATTTGTCATTCTCCATATTAATCGTATGTAAATATATAGTCTTACAATTCTTAAGCCTATCAATCGTTAGAACATTGAAATGAGTATAGTTTTAATCATTTTTATCGCCGCCTAACCAATTACGAATACTCGAAGTTGCCTATATAAAACCTTGTTATACTGCTTGAAAAGTCAACATATAGCTTTACAAATACATAACAATCGATGGATGTTTTGAGTTAATTGTAAAACAGTTTTTGTAGTACTGGATCTGTTTTACTACGAGCGTTACGATTCACGATGTATTTATTCCTAGAGCGTGGCTAGGAATGTGGAATAATGTCACTGACTTAATAGAATCTATATTTAGAACATGTTTAGAACAGTTACACTGGTAAGTTTGTAACATCATTACAAGTGTCAATAAATTTATCTAGATTTTTTCTAAACAATGTTTTTTTCATATCACTGGCTGGCTAGCTCAATCAAAACAAATATTTGCAATACCTAGAACAGTGATAAATAGAATAAGTTTTGTTTTTTTTTCGCCTAATTTTAGATACGAGTATCTGTTGCGAAAAAGGTTGCCGTCTTGTCTGGTTACTGTAATAGATACTCTTTATTGTACACTGTGATATAGATTTGTATCACAAAAATATGAGACAAAAATATTACCGTTTACTGTAAAAAAATCATATTTACTTGCGAATAAAATCGTAGCCGTGCCAGCAGACTGTTGCTCACCTTCCGAAGGTCGGCCAATTTCCGGCCGGCGACAAATATTTGGTGTGGCCCACAGATGTTTGCTCAGTCTGAGTATTCGTGCATGCGATTTGTATGCAGACTAGTCTACCTAACAGCCATATATGTTGGTACAGTAAAGTATATATGAACTTATAAACATTCGACCATAATAAACATACATGGGAACGGCTATGACTTTCATTGTTGTCCAAGTGTTGATAAGGAATGATACAAGAAATTTCTTTCCCTACTAGAAAGACACCCTATAGGTTAGGTGTACGCATAAGTTAAGAGAAAGCTGAAGAGTCAAAAATGAGGCGGGATTTTAAAAATAGTAAAGTAAGGATTTCATTCTAATCTTAAAATATAAATAAAAAATAAAATTGATTAAGCGTTATTATATTAAATTGTAGTTGGTGCTATACAATAATGGATCGAAAAACTTACTCGTTAAAAATATTACATATTATGTAAAGGTCTACAGAAAGTGTAAACTTGTGTAACCTGTTACAGCTCCTACGCGAGTAATAAATTAGCATAAGGATAATAAGTGCCTGTAAATATTTGTTCGAATACACGTTTGAGTCGCCAAGTTCTTACTACAAGAAGCGTTATGTTCACTTAATATTGGTATATGAGATGCAACTGTATTTTTTATTTTGTATATTTTTGTTGGGAGTTTTATTATGCAGTATCTACCTACTGAATAGCTGGGCTCCGTTCCGTGTATTCTATAATTAAAACAGGTCTGTTTTGGTCTTGGAGTGTTAAGGTATTATTAAATATTACCTTAGATAATAATTTCTTCTGTTTAAACCCACTCTACTCTCTATGGGAAGAGGCCTGTGTCCAGCAGTGGGACGTACATAGGCTGGTTTATTTATTTTTTTAATAATTATTATCATAAATAATTTCTTTACATTTCTTTTTAAATGTTCATATTGTTTCCGTGATCTTTCTTCCTTCAGTTTTCAGAAAACATTGTCTCTCGTAATTTGAAGTAACATTGATTGTTTATCTCTTAAATTTTACTACCGAAATCTCATTGTTTTAAACTTGACGACACACTATCACTTTCTGTTATTTTCTCTATTTACGTCGCTGCACGTACCTGATGTTAAGATGGAGGTCCGGTTACATTTGTCATTTGGCAGAGCTATAAAAGACACGATTCAAGAAAGTTTTACGTCATCTAATAATTTACTTTATGTATTAAGTTATGTGGCTGCAAGTCTAGATATATTGGGATGGGCTAGGTTCTTAAAATGTAGTCCGCAATCACTCCATAGGACGAAGGACTAGGAAGTGAGATTGTTGCTATTGCTACAGTAGCATATTCATAATTCATACAGAGAGATATTGAAAAACCTTTTATGCTATACGTTCCTTCGAGTACACCTATACTTAATAAGCATATTTGTCATTACATACTATTTGTCCTATTTGCCATTCGCAGGTGCCACAACAGAATAAATGAAGGTTATTGTTTACCAATGATGATTACAATCGTTTCATAACATTCAATAGTTCTTATACTTCTGAATCGCTACTGCCATGGCCACAACCTCGAAGTTACTCTGATAGCCCGATACTACCATTATGCGACATTTTCCGTATCGAATGGAACCAACAATGGGACTTAATGGTCCATCGCTTGGAACATTTTCAACCACTTTGCTATTAAATTGCAACATTCTTCTTTAATGTAAAGGTTTTTGTTTAAATGTTTTTTGTACGATGATTTGATTTTATCTGTGATTTTCCTTGTCCTTTGTAATAAAATAGCGGATTATCGTAGAGTCGTGAAAATAAAAGTGTTAGTGGGTTTCCACTCATCTAGGTACATATTCATTTGCTTTGTTTTCAAACAAGCTATTACATATCTTCATAGGCAAGTTAGCAAATAACAAAGTCCAAAAAAAGTTTTTTATATAACGATGTTTGAAGAAAATTAATAAGTAACTCATAAAAATAGTGAGTGCAGACACGTGTAAAATGTAAATAACGATAGTAATTAGTTAGTGTCACCTTATCAGCTGCTTGATGAATAAAGAGCAACCACGTAAAGATAAACGTGACTGTCGTACTACGTAAACGTGAAGACAACATTGTAATTAATTTCCTATTAAGATACTGAAGATGCCATTAAAAATCAGTTAACTACTACTTTTTATCTTAATTTTTTACACTACTTGAAGTTGTACTAATGGTAAGATTTTCACTTTTTTTTTTGTAGTTTCATATAGTAAGTAGATCTTTTTAGCAGTTAAAAAGGAGTGTTACATATTGCAAAAAAATCACGATTTTTACGATTGAACTATAGCAAATAAACCTTACATTACTGGTTTATGATAACAACAATAACGCTAAATGGGACTTGCTTAACAAAAATCCAAGTACTCAAAAGACGTTTTACGACATGTTTACAAGCAAAGGAATCGCCATCATTAACGTATGTTCCCGTACTAAATAACTTTTATAGCTAACCAGATGACCATAAATCAGTTTTGTGTATGGGTCCTTTATGGCGCGCCAATCGTAGAGGGTTAAATTAACATTCATGGGTTGAGCCCATGGGGTTTTATGGCGTCGTCAAGGTGTGAAACGAGAGCTTAATCGTGTTTTTTGGCACTCGAAACGATGGGGTTTATCATGTACCGGCTTACCTACGAAATTTATGAGGGTTCTTAGAAAGCAACCTTTAATAATATGTCCGGTTCGAAGTTGTAAACGAATTCGAACTTTGTATTTGTTTAATGAGAAGTATAAACGGGTAATCGCCCGTAAAATTGCCTGAACTGTGTTTCCGTGTTCAAATAAATAAAGTGTACGGAAGTGTTTACTTACTTACTTTAATGTCATTTATAAAAAAGTGAAAACCAGACTCGCAACTTTGTCGACACAGAACGAACACCACTAGGTAAGTACGATTTCAATTCATAAAGTATACTTAGGCTAGACTTTACTTAAAATCCAAGGTAAAACTACCAACGTCGAAATGAATATTGGACCGTCAAGGATGCCTCATAAAGTAGGATTTCTACATACCTATGAGCCAGACTTTATAAGGATTTCGGTGATATTGACTTTAGAATGAATACCAACTGTAAAGCTTCAAATAAAATTGGACATTACACAGCCTTGATCTATCCGAAAAGACTGAAGTATTCGCCAAGGATGTGTTCAACCTACTTTATTTAGGTATATGTGACATTATATTTTTAATACGTATTAAGTGATAAAAAATTTAAAAAAATAAATAAAATTCTATCATTGAGTTCGCTTGTAAGACCTTTAGAAACGGAAATTGTATTGTTAATTAAATTAATATTATTAACTCAATTAAAGTAAATTGCTTATATCCTTATCGATTTAAATTAACAAGTTTTACTCTTAAGGTTAATAACCTTTACACACGTGAAAAGAAATTACATTAACAAGTAGAGCATTTTCCGCATAACAAAGAGATGTAAAAACGAGGTACAATTTAATTGACCTTGGTCATACGACAGTTTTTAATTAACTAATTGACCTTACCTAAATCTAGCGTTAATTAGAGCAGAGCACGAAAAGCGTTATGATTTGTTATTCTATTCTGACCTTGACCGGAACGGCTGACAGTGACGTATGACGCGCCTACGCATCTACTTATCTAGAGTAGATTAACTCTAAGATTTAAATTTTGTAAAGAAATACATTTTAATTTATTCAGTGAAACTCAAAGAGGCCATGTCTTCTCTACAGTAGCCTATGAATATCACACCGTTGGGCACAGGACTCTTATCATAAAGATGCTGATTAAGCATTGATCACCACGCTCAAACCTTTCCTAAATGGAAAGAGGCCTGTGCCCAGCAGTGGAACGTATATAGGCTGGTTCATTTTATTTGTTTATAGAAACAGAGACAGCGACATTGTTTCATACGTACTATGTATTGATAGCAGTCTGTTAAAAGTAGTTTGTATATGAAATATGAATCATCTATTTGTTTTCCCTGCCTGTTCTGCCGGGGCGAGGGGACACGTGTGTCGTGTGATGGGAAGCGACACTACGGCTTCCTTCCGCCGCTAAATCACTGCCTACAATCTACATCATATAGAGAGAACCGTACGTTTATTTAAGAAAATTAACTCGATATAATGGAAAGATAATATAACCGTGGATAATTAACAATGTAACTTGTAATTGCAAATTTTGCTGTTGTTCCTGGCTTTAATTTGTCCAAGATCGTTTGCTCTTAAAAATGTAGAGAATATAAAAGTACACATACCTACAAACAATAAACTTGAGATGTTGGAAAAGCACACCTAGAATCCTTAGTTGCTAAAGTGTTCTTTTAGGTCTAGGGGAAATAAAAACCGTTTGTATGGGATATGTTGTTATAGGTACGGGTCAAAATAATCTTATAGTGTTAAAAGGATATTTTGGCACGTGGCCTACATCGGAACTAAAACCGTCATATATCGGCGTTACTTCCAATATTGCCATCACGTTTAACAGACAGTTGAGTTGTTGCGAATATACACACCATTCACCAACGCCCTATATCAACATCAACCACGTGCCAAAAATCCTTGTAGCTCTATAACTACTCCAGCGATTCCGATCGATGTACCCAATCTTGTTCATATGACCACTTCTTGTAAACTGTTTGTTATAACACTGCAAGTCTAAAGCCCTCACAATCTGATCAATCCTGTAACACGATAGTTGGGAGATAGTGGCAGAGTGAGGGGCTTCTATTGGGTACACAAAACTGAGAGCTTTTAGTGCTAGTGTCGGATTACTTCGGCGAGACGGGATTGAGGTATTTAATTTGCACGGTTGCCAAGGGAACGGCATGTGCCGGTCTGTTAGTACAGTTAAGTTATTTATTTTACCAGTTTTCACTTAAAACCGAGCGTTTACTAAAAAAACTAGACTAGAAAACTAGTGTTAGATCCTAGTTAAAATTTATGAAGGGGTTACTTAGGAAATTATTTTTTTATTGATCATTATTACTGCTATAAATGTTGGCATTGATTGGAACTCTTTAACTGAACATTTCTAACACAATGTTCAGTTTCCTTGTCTAGAACACAAACTGGAACTTTTCTTATTTTTTGCTTCTTAACCAAAGAGGTCAACTGTTTTTGCAAAATACTATTCTTCCTTGAATAACCAGCAGCTGCTGCTAGCATTCAATTAACCTCATTTAGAATTTGTTCAACTTTAAAATGAAAAGAGATGTTCCGGTATGTCAAATATATCAGACCCATTTCCCGTAGATATCCATAAAAAATCTGTCGAATCGTATCTGAGATTCTTGACCAAATGTATAATATCATCTTCAAAAGATTCAGTCATCCTTATTCCAATACAATACAGTTGAAAATAGAATAATCTGATGTTTATTCAAACACAAAGTTCATTGTATTCATAGTTGTAAATCGTACGTTGCCTTGTATTTGCTAAGGAACAGTGACATGAATGGAGAGGGCATCTGTCTCATTCAGTTAAAATTTAGTACAAATTCAATGAATAAAACTTTTTTCTTCAAGTGGACACACGCTGTGATCGTTATTTCGGCATTCATTTGAAGCACGCTTGTGACCGCCTACGATTTCCAAATGACATTCAAATGATTTAGGTATACCAGGCATACGTATATTAAAAAAGGGACGGTACTTATTTAGAAAGCGTAAAATAGAGATTGAAATACAAAACTGTTTAACTAAACTCGCCTAATTATTTCAACGGACCTTTTGAAAAGATAAAACAACGGTAACCCGAAGCTTTTAAAAGGACAAAAGTCCGTGTTTACAAAGGATCTCGCCCACTGGCACCCACTGGCACCCACTGGCCAACCCTGGGCAGAAACCAAAGGTCACTCGCAGAAGTCAAGTGGAAACAAGCGGCTAAAAGATACCTACGCAAACAGTTTAATCCGTTTGAATTAGAAAGTCAAGATCAAAGGATCCTTTGATATTTGAGCAAGGGAATCTTGAATGATAATATTATTTTGTTCTTTTGTAACCTTGTAAACGTTTGTACAAGTAATTTTAAATTGGATTACTAATGGACAAGGACTTTGATTGTCTTTACACCGACGTGGAATCTTGTGTCTCTCTAGATTAAGAAAATATTTGTTTTCAGAAGTTTGTAATATCTCTGAGCTTTAATTTTGCTTGAAGGTTGTTTTCATGCTGTTCTGTAAGTATTTGTCATATCCAGACTAGTTTCTAGATATACTATGTAGTATATTAATATACCTACCTACAGCATACAAGCAGAGCATAACCACTACTTTTCTCCCTATCAGAGCTTCTCTGAAAAAACCTTCTACGTAATATCTTACTTAAAAAAATATCAACTTGTAGCGTTTCATTCTTGCCAGTAACCATCGAAATCATCGTTACACAAAATCACCCAAACCTTAATTCTTTACAAGTTCAATCAGGCGAGACGTTTGTTACTTTGTTGTCCATCAAGTCATGGCCACAAAGCATGGTCCATGAGTTTCTGATTTCCTTCAAAACGCTCAAGTATGTAAAACAATAAGTTTTTAACCTTAACAGCAATGGTGCGTGACCGTATCGGCCTTGTTACAACTAGAACATTTATGTTGCCAATGACACGCTTAAATGGTATTTTAATAACGGCATTATGTCATTCAATTGTTATAATTTCTTTGATTGCGTTTTGATTTTGAAATAGTGTGACTTTTATCGACACTTGTTTGGAAAGTTATTGGCCCCTGATGACATCTCGGAAAATTGTTTAGTTCTAAAATTTTGTACTTGCTTTTAAGATCATTTTGATAGTTTTTAAAACATTTTTTCACAAGTTCGGAAACATAATTTTCAGTCATCAGCTTATCATGAAGTTCTTCGTGATCTTTCTATATCAAATAAACACAGCTATATCGCTTCTTCTTGTACCGCAGTCTGGAGCCTGTGACGTCACACGGCGGGAGCGCCGGCGCCGCGCTGATGCATCTCAAATTAAGTTGCTATAATAACATTAGCGGTGACCAACATCACTCGGCATGGATGGCACTTGCAGAAAATAAAATTAATTAAAATGAAAATTGTACAATATTCTAGAAATATCCAAAACAAATTGGTTAATAGCATATAACCTTAAAAATAAAACAATATCTTAGTTGTATACTCCAAAGTGTACTGTACAATATTATGTGTCTAGCTCATAAAAATAATATGAAATGCCAAACAAAAAGATAAGCTGTAATGACGACATTTTTACTTAAATTGTATCTACTTATTGTAACTATGTAATATTTTTATGTTGAGTCCGGCCTTGGCGCGAGGCTTGAGTACCAACAGTTTTTTTACGTTTTATGTGAATTGTAAATGTAAAAAAACATGGCGACTTACAAGATTTTTAGAATTGCGGAACAAACAGCGTTGCGGATGAAACACAATTATTGTTGAATAGGTCCTTTGCTCATTGTTCTCTTAAATGTAATTAAAGTAAACAAAAAACTTGTTTAAATTGCTATTTCTTTGTTTAAAGTAATTATTTTTGTTCAGGAAAACGATCCTTTTATAATTTTGAGGATTTTTGTGTAATTCCATCACGGAAAATCAATTCTTGATTCATTGTTTCATTTTACGACAAAAATATTTACTGAAAGGAAAATCAGTGGAGTAGTTAAGGAAAACAGAATAAGTGGCTATTTCTAGTTAAATAAACCACAATAGATAAAAGAAATTACGACAATTCTATTCAAAAACCTTGTCTAACAGTTCCAATTCAGTTTCGAGGTTGTTAGCCGTCATCCTTGACACGACATGTTCTGTATTGCTAGTTTTCATGCTAATTTTGTAATTTTATATTGTTTCAAGCTTAATATTGTAATACTTCTCTAGTTTTAGCTGAACGTGTGTAGGAAGGACCTATCTATACCAACTATACCTACATATTAATTTTGGTCTAGGTTATTATTATGTTGTAGAAACATTTTAAAGTTTCCCACTGAATTATTACGTCATGATCTCACAAAGAGCGAGTAACGACTGAGAAAAAAATGTACTTATGACTTGACAACCCTGCTACTCTTACACAGTTATCTTCATTTAAAACATGCGAAATTGAATCTTGTTGACTACATTATAAGAATTAATCAACCGTATTTCAAAGCGCGAACATTGCGAAGTCTGAAACTAGTAAGAATGGCATAATAAGCGCAATTTCGCGCTAATTTAGCGTCAGGCGCTCGACGTAACGTCGCCGTTAAACGCAATATTGCGCTTAGTTTGATTATAAAGTCTCAACCTTATGATGTTAGTGATTTTGACAGATTTTATAACCTAAGAGGTATTCAATAATTTAAAACATCCATCACTGTCAGTCAGTTGATAGCCGAAGTGTTTTACTAATTCGGTACAAAACGTCTTTCCATTACACTTGAGAGTTTAGTAAATAGTAGGTTATTGTTGTTTGTTTATTTTAAAACGCTAAAAATAAATTGTGCTTTTAAAGACTAAGTAATTTTGGCAGAGGATATGCGAATTTCGCAAGCCATAAATCTCTTGTTTCAACAAACACATTTGAAATGACAAATAGCAGGAAATCCGAAAATGTATAAGTGATTTTTTTGTCTTGACGTCTATTTTATTAATGTATGAATGTTAATTGTGTTATTGTTATAAAGTTTATAACTTGTACCAACGGCTTGCATCATTGGGCGCCACATGGCATGTCGCTTTGGACACTGATTAATTAAAGTAACATAAGATACTGTCAAGTGTTCTACCACTGTGAACTATAGTGCGTTGTCTTTATTTTAAAACAATGCCGACAGCTACATTGATAAGTTAGTGATAAACTGGCATAATGTATTGGAAATAGAAGATGAATCGGTTGAAAAGGAAATAATTATTCTGACGTTGTTTTTCTTTTTATAGAAAACGATAATTTTATATGCATAATGAACCTCATTGTATTTTATGAAAACACGCATTGGGTATTTTTCATTTTTATTTTGATTTATTTATAACTATTACAGCAAACCAAAGCTTCTAACTTTTTGGTACAATCAAAAACGGTTTTTAAAAATACTAAAAACTAACGCATTGCATGTTTATAATGGTCGAAGTCAAGCCTTTAAAAGGCAAATGCATGTACGCGTTAATTTCCGTTTGTTTAATACTACGAAAAAAAAACAAAGATTCACAAGAAAAAAAATACTTAAATACGTAGGCGAAACACGCTAAAAAAATAATTAAGCATCATGAAAAAAGGGGTTTAGTATCAAGGGCGAGGCGATAGGCAACTGGAAATAATAAAGTATAAAAGGTTCTATTAATAAATGAACAAGTTATAATCACGCGAACAGTTATGACCAGTGAATAACGAGCTGGCCACTGGCGACCACTCCTGTTCGAATACGAGGCTCTAGACTAGATTTATAGGTGATTAGCATAATAGCTGGTGGATAATGCCACGTTTTTATATGAACAAGTTTTGTTAATAGGCCAGTAAGGCATTTGGTATGTAAAATTTTCAATTTGAACTATTATACTTAATGGAAAAAGAGCATTGAGCGTGTAGGAATATGTCACATTTTAAGCAGAAATAAAATGATTTTGACTATAACATCTTAGACTAGTTGGAATATTTCACAAGCGCGCCGCATGCTTACTTTCTGTTGTAAGTGAGGAAATGTGTTCCATAAAAGATATCTGAAGTTTCCTGTCCAAGAAAAGTGTGTCGTCAATAACAGTATTGAAACCTACGTGGTACCTTGAAGTAAGATTTATTACCTGCCTGAAATATTGGAAAACTATGTTACGAGTAGCTCTCCATTCCCAGTATTGGAATCTCACTTTATTTAAAAAACGTCAAGTATAAAAACTTTTTGGTATAATTTCTAGATAGTATAAATGTATTTCTTGCCACATTTTATCTCCATTCATTTCTATCGTGGTTTATTTTCGTCACAAAAAACATTTACGGTGTATCAAAGTGATTTAGACTGGTTTCATACGAACTGTATTCAGTGGTAAAAAGGGGTTGGATAAAAAGAGTCTCGTGTTTTGCGTAATGCTCAGCAAACCGTGAAATGAGCTGATGTCGCGAGAAAGTCGTTGGATAATAAAATAAATAATAGTGATAGGTTTTCAAAAATTCCAATTTCATTAGAAGGATTTAGTTCCTAACTAATAATTGAACACATATGTAGAGACGATCGTTTTTTGTCATTTTTGTCACTTCTTATTTATCACAATGTAAAATTGCATCCACTCCTAGAAATAGTGAGTCATAATATACTGTCATACACACAAGTAGGTATATACATGCCAGCATGATTCAAAACTACGATTAAAACAAAGTTCTCAAGTGTATCCAGGTCATATTCACGCACGAACTTCAATTACTAGACACTACGTGACTTCTGACCAACTACAACCTCTTTACGTATTAAACGTCAACTCAAAGCAAAAAGCACAAATCGGTTCGTCACGAGACTTCCAAAAAAACTTAAAACTTAAAAGTCGAAACTCTCTTAAGATATGAAAATAATTAAATTAAACTACACAATATCTTAGGTTGGTTTTGTTCTTGCAGCATCTGCCCCAGTTTACCTGAGAAACATCTGCCCACCAAATAATGTGGCATTGAGCCCTTCGCGAATAGATTAAGGAAGCTTTGTGTGCTGCGAAACCGTAATCTTGAGTAGAGGTGGGATATTGTCGATATGAATATCGATAAATGAAAAATACACAATTTATTTTATTAATTTATAGTAAACCCAGCGCATTTTATAAAATGCTTAATGAGGATAACAAATAATTAATTGATCTCCTTTTTATTTTATAGCACTTAAATTTAATGTGTAAAATAGTAGAAATAAATTTGTTATTTTGAATAATACCATTACCATTTACTGATTAAAGATTTGTGTAAAAACACAAAGAATAGTAATGTCACTTGTGTCAATAACCGTCATTCAAATAAAAATACGCGCATAGCGTGATCATTAAAATAACAAAAAATCTCGCGTATTATAAGTTTATTACTGAAAGAAATCGATAAATAAATGTCTCCAGTGTTCACAGCTCGGGATTATTGACCTTTATTATCTTTTATCGATAGTATAATAAGGAAGTAGAGTAGTATGACAAGATAACGTCGTGTAAACATTTGTATGGTGTTCTCGAGGGCTACTGAGTAAGCACAACTTAGCACTATGTATCGTAAGATTTAGCCCTCTTTACAATGTAAGATAAGATAACAATATGTGTATTTCTATTGACAAATAGTATAACAGTTTACAACTAAGGATGAAATAATTAGCAATGAAAAATATCGACTCGCAATCATCGATATGTTATTACATCGCATTTTTTATCGACTTACTTGTTGCGCTGTTAGACGCAACCCTAAAACCACTTCTTACTCTTTTCAAACATTTGAAAGCGTAATTACATGTTTCCTGATACGTGAATTTCGCGATCATTATTAAACAATTTACCGGCGGTTGCTATGGTAACGCCCACTATTTTAAACAAGCCCCTAACCCCGCTGTGTTTAACAAGTGAAAGATCTGTTTGTGTTTATGATGCAAATAATTCTTTTATGACGTTAATTGATTTTATATTATGACAGACGACATGTTGGATTGTTGATGCATGGGAAAGAGTGTGACGTATAAGAGACTGTGAGACTGAGAGAAAATGGATTCGTTTTGCTTTCTGTTCGGCGTGCACGAGTTAAACGTTTGAGAAAGAAATAAGCTACTTTTTTATAGAAATGAAGTTGTTGGAAACACCCTTAACGTGGTTATTTCTAATAAACAGCACCTGCGGCGAGTTGGCGACAGTTATCAAGGAATAACCGGTGACAGGAAACTGTTACTAGTTTATATTATGGCTTCCACTTGGGCGAACGGTCTTTGAGATAAATAGATTGGAATAACAATTTTAGTACAGAGTTTTTAATAGAAAAATGTGTGGAATAGAAACAAGCGACGATATTATTTATTGCGACTCTTTTCAGTGGGTAGTGTAATGGTAAGGTGATCGAACCCATTACTTTATTAATAAGTGGGGTTTCACACGAGAAAAGCTAACAAAATTAATTTCTTATTGCCCGTAATTTAAATTTAATACTATTTTTATTTTTGACCTAGGAAAATAGGATATTATTTATAGTGTAATAATTATAATTTATAGCGAAAACTTGTAAAATAAATTAAATTAGTTGACGTTTACTTACACTTTTAGTACTTCTTTTCATAGCTATTCCAGAAAATAATAATCATGTCAACCGTTAGAACATTAACAGTTGTCAGGTCAATAAAAAGAGCTGTCCAATTTCGCATCTAAGACTTTATAATTAGAATCTATTGTTCGATAGGCAAAAAACTACTTTTTGTGCCCATAGTAACTCAACAGGCAATAACAAAAAAAAAACTCTTAAGTGACTACATGCGTACAAAAAAAAACAGCGTAACAACCCATTTGGTCTCTAATACTTTAAGTAACGGAAATAAAATTAAAATAAACAAAAAAAGGTACATTATGGAAAAAGTAAAAATAGGGTTGAGCCACAAATATAAAATATCGATAGCGCAATGGAATCGCGATTTACGATTCAGCTCGTGCGCGGCGGCTAAACAATGGCTTCCGTTTCCTGCCCGCCACGTGCGCCCGCGCACCGAAACATTTGAATTAGGAATTCACGTAATTGGACGAGATAAAAATCAAGTTATGGTTATGTGGGGAAAGTATGTGCTATTTATTATACTAACCAGGCCTATTTATCACGTTACTTTAATTTATAGGACAAGATTTTGTAATGAACGTTGACATAACGCTGTTGGTGGCTTTATCATAATTTTCTTTGATATACATGAAAGTGAACTGGTGCGGAATACATTTTTATTAGTATTTTGGTTTCGATCAGATCTAAAGTTAGGATTATGATTTTCTTAGAAGAGATACCTAATCTTAAAACAAAGAAACATCGATAAAATAACAAAAGAGATTGAATAAATAAACCAAAAATATTTAATTCAAACGATAAATTCAAGTCATAAATTATAATCTCTCGCTTTAAATTCACACACAAAAATATAAAGAAAATATTTATACAAAAATATCGTTTGATTTTATGACATGTTGCTAGAGCGTGCCAATACTGGCAATAGCTATTTGTTGGTTTAAAAATCGAATGTTTTCTTTTCTCTATATTTTTCCGCGAATAACTGTTATGAAAAATAAACGTATGGAAATCGAAGTGTTAAAAATAGTTAAAGTTATTACTCTGTTGCGTAAATTCGTAATCGCGACACTTGTCCAATTACGGATATTATGCAATTTAATTTTCTTTTCACAGAAATAACACAATATAAAAATCAAGGCTGACTAAATAAATTTAAATTACTAAACAGCAGTATATTAGTACTAGCTGTATTAGCAACACCAAACAAGTTTTACGCGGATCTAGAATACAGTGCCGGTTGAATAGATTTCCATTCATCTTTTTCTATTTCAGTCCTACACAATGTATGAGAATCAACACACTTCTTGCTGTACGCATAATTACCTCTTGCTATTCGCTATTCAATCATTGTTGCGTTTGTTTCCAATTGCTCAAGCACTGACGTTCATTTGTTTCTAGTTTTCTACGAAATAATACAAATAGAAAATGATATAAAACAAAAGATGATTTGCCGACCTTTAGTTTTTCTATTTAGAATACTGCCATACACATATAATACTTACTACATTGTCTCGGTGACTGTATTGAATTTACTTCACATAAGTACTGAATTTAGGTACAGTCAGTAACAGTCAACGACTACACGCTACATAAGTTCAATAATACCTATCTATCTATATGCAAATGTAGTCGATATCTCGCTTCATTTGTCGGTTTACATCAGCATTAGGGTTGACACGTAATTACAGATTTATAGATATGGTAAGTACGGTAAAGGGATTAAAATCAACTCAGCAGGAGATTTTGTAATGTTCAATTAATGTTAAAGACCGGTAAATTTTATTACGTGAAATAATTGTATCGTAGGGTATCATGCTTTGAGGTGGATTAAACATTTGGATACTAAAATGTGATGTCTATTTTTGTATCGTTTTCGTACAAACATGTGTGAGTGTTTGAATAAAAAAAGACGTGATGTGTAAGCACTAAAGTATTCGCCATTTAGGGCACTGCCGCGCACATTTTTCGCAAGAACAGTTTATCGGCGATCGATTTGGTCTACATGGGTTTGGTTTAAAATCAAGGTTAGCTAAACAATGTTCGAGAATTTTTATACTTCCTCTTGCAATGCTTTTGCCACTTTGATACTCTTTGACGGACACAGTAAACCAATAAATAAAATAAAAACCTTATGCATGTTTCGCTTTTAGGCTTTAAATAGTTTTTGTTAGTACAAAAGTTAATTTTAATAAGATAAATTCCAATAGAATTTTATCGATGATCGATAAATATGAAACTTGATTTGGTCAGCCCTGATTTCCTGTACTTTCAGTATCCGCCGCGCGTTCATTTGCTTTCATTTTGACGGGACGGCTTGCGTAACGTCAACGCACTAAAATATGCCAATCTGTTATGTCGTTGCTGTATTAACCGTAACACATAAAGTTAATAAAATAAGGAAATTGTACATCAGATGTTGACGTTGACTAGATTTTGTTTTGTTTACATTATTGTACATGAGGTGTATCGTCTAACAACGTAGAATGGTGTAGCCTTAGGTATAGTACATGTTTGTCGGAAGAACATTATTTAATCTATTGCTCAACCGTCGCAAATACTAGGCATTACCCACACACTGCATACCAAGTCTTAATAGTATTTCAAATCTCAGCATAAAGACAAAAGTCTTAACCAGAAAGTTATGACCAATTTCCTCGCTTCAGAAACTTAACGAGTTTCTATTGTAGTTATAAAAAGGGACGGTGCAACTAGGTCGGCTGTCATGGCGACCTCTGCGCTCAGCAAATGGCTTTTCCGATTGCACTCCGCCACTAGAGTTGGTAAATGTGTCGAGGATAGCGGGATATTCCCGTTTAAAGGCTTTTACGAGAGATAATGGTATCACTGTACAGATTTTATTGTAAAACAGTACATTTAAATGTAAAACCGATATAAACGAATTACAGGGAATACAAAGGATCGAATAAAACGCATTAGGTACGTGTTCGCATTAACCTCATTTAAATCGCAGTCGCTGTTAAAAAACGATTTTACTTCACATTACTAGCTCTACCTTTTAGTATCAAACTATCCAGATTTTTTCATTCATCTAGAGCCAATAAAACCGGCCTATTTTCTGTTTTCTTCGTTTTAAAGTTTGGAATTGGGACAGCTCTATTCCGTTACGTTCGATGGATGTTCTTTTTTCGAAGTTCATGCTCGAGCACTTTTCAAACGTTTTTTATTGCTGTACCGTTCGATATTCGGAAATGGACACAATGTTTTCTTTGGCGACCAAGTTATTATAGGTTTTTTATTGGAATATTTTCCAATTCAAGTAAGAATAAGTAAATTGGATGCTATTTAACGCGCGTTAAGCAATCCACTTCAAGGAAACAGACCATTGTATTACACACATAGTCTATCTTATCAAGTTGTGCACTGAAACCAACAATGCACTGAGCTGAGGTCAAAATCAATGTCACGTATGAGTCACGACACTAGATTCAAGTGAGTAGAGTCAATTATGACGAACACAATAGACTTAATCGATTACATCACTTTGTGATTTAATTGTTCCTTTTTATAGTAAATGGTAGGTATGTCACATTTAAGACTGTTGTTTTAAGATATGTGGAATGTTATTAAATTCACTGCACTATCTGAAACCCTTATCAATATTTGCCGGATTCAAATTATAATTATTATGTGATTACGATATTGATTTAATTAACTGTTGACCTAACTAGGAATGCGTTTCACCTTAAATAAGTCTAAAGACTGGGTGCTTACCGCCACGTCTTAAAGTAATATTGCGTTTGTGGAAAAGAGACGCTACTTTAATGCTTGTAGTGCGCTGTCACGGTTCTACAACTGCAGTAATATAAGTTTAGGACGTCGCGGTAGGCCTCTGTACTATGTACTTATTTGATACGGATATTGATCCCAGGAGTGTCGTGGTAACAGGATGTGAGGCCGCAATATGTTGCAGAGCCTTTTCAATATCGTAAGCCCCTTGTGCTGACCCCAATAAATTGTTAGAGGCGCAGTCGTCTTGAGTAGGTAAGCTGATCTAAGTGATGGAATGTAGCGGCTGTCTAGTGAATTACCTTAACTATGCCCTTTTTGTAAGTAGTAGCAAAAGAAGTAAATCTGTGTTACTTAGCTTTATTACTTTGTATTTTTCGTTTAAATTTGTGAATAATTTCTTGACTGAATGAAAACTTTTGGCAGTATTGTCAAAACTTGAGCAATTTTTGGCAGTCAGAACTAAAACTCGTTACTTAGATAACGATTTATGACTTGAATTGTTGCCATCTTTGTAGATTTTAAACTGAATTGTTATTTTGTCTAATATGGTTTTAGTACGTGGGTGGATACACGGTATTAGTGGAAAAATGTTGCCGAAATTTGAACATGAATAAGGATCCAACTGCTGTTACGAATAATTGAGCAAATGCGATATACCCTACAAAATTATGTGCGCAATAAATACGGAACTTCATAATATCATGATTACACATTCAGAAACTAATATCCTCGTAATTTATTTGAGTATTTGAAATAGTGCAACCTATTCGCTATCTCTACTGCTTGAAACTTGAGCTTATGCAAGCGCTCGCCGTGTAAGCCGACATTAAATGAATTTATTATGAGCACGGAGGGTCGGCGCGAGAAACTTTTGCAATTTTGATAGTTCGCTACCAATTTTTTTTATACATTGTCGTTTTGTCTTAGTCAATCAGGCCCGAGAGAGCTTGTGAGAGAGATGTATCGTGTATTATAAATAGATGTTCTGAAATCTTTGTAATCCATTGACGTCACAAATCCGATATATTCGGAAAAATTGAGTCCGCATGTGAGTGATAAGCCGCAGACGAAAATAGATTGTTTCTTCTTCAATTGATTTGAACAATGACATTATGTATTAAAATGCCGAGGAAATAAATGACTACGTATTCAAAAAGTGAGGTGGGATGTATCGAGACTCGACATCTGTATCGATGAACTCATAAGGGATTAATTTACTAATCAAATACAAGTACAGGTATCTGTGTCAATCTATCCTGAATTGTATATTGAGAATCCCTAAAGTGCGGCTCACATTAACACCCATGGGAGACGTAAACATAGACCTACTTCAATATTCTCGGTAGAAACTCCTGTCTTACGAAAACACGTATTCCGGTAGCCGAGTCTTATTACCACAGCAGGCAACATCAAACTTTAGTATAGAACATAACCGTTCAGTGAAAATGAGACATTTCTTAATAGAAGGTGAGAAAGGTCACTTATAGTCAAGGTTGATGTAAAAGGGGCGCGCCAGTACGCAAGCAATTGGACTGCATCCAATTGTCTGGCCTGACCTAATTCTACTGCGGGTCACCGGATTAGATAATTTGCATTTATATGGAAAGTAATAGCTTTTAGATATAGTAGATTCGTGTTTATGATTTCATGCTTCGCGCGAATTAAGTCTTAGATTTGTCATGGTACTTGTTTTAAAGGCTTTTCCCGCTGTTGTCTGTTGTGGCCTCTTATTAAGAATATTTTTTCGTAATAAAGGTTTCTAGTTGAGTGTAATAAGCCATAAAAAGTTACAGGTTAACGTTATTGAATCACAAAATGGTGTACGTAAAACTAAGTTTTGGCTGATTCTTAAACAGACACTCGGTACTTGCGATATCAGTTTTATCCCAAAAGTTGTAGGCCTAACTTGCATCAACACGAAAACAAGATTTAATCTCTTAACCTTCATGCACCAATTATAGAAGAAATTACAGTATCAAAGTTCTATTTGGAATAGGTCCAATAGTGATGCGGGGGTCTAAGCAAACACTCCCAATGCACATATTACGTAACCTATGTTCCTTCACGCTTTGGGGCATAGGATATTAAGCCGTAGTGATTGGAATCGCCAGAGAGTAAATCTGGGTATCGAGAATATTCCAGCATGAAATTGGTATTGCTTAATTGGAAGCTCGCAATATATTGGAAATATAACAACGGTATTTGTCATGCTACTGTCATTTCATTTCACACAGACATGCATAATTATAACCTGACATTTTTGTAATTATTTTTCGTATTTCGAATTTATTTTGCTCGTGTGCTACTTAAACAGCTTCAATTATTTAAATATACAATTAAAATATTAAAATACAGTACGACTTACAATTTCAGAGTAACAATTATTCCCAACGATGTCTGGCAATGGCAACTGAGAAAATAATATAATTTTAAAAAATAAACCGAGACGTTTTGACGAGCTTGTTTCTCACGAGGTCGTGAGCTTTGCGTTTATTTTTTCTCTTCACGACCAAGGCTGAAAGTCGTGGCCAGTAGTAGAATATTTGCTATTCTTTTTTCCTCCGATATGCAATTTATTCTTCCTTTGTAGAAAAGAAACAAGGACATTTTTTATAGAAGAAAAAAAATAGGAAGATAATTAATAAACTTGCTTTCATGTTTTATTAAAAATAGATATAAAAAAACTACTAGAACAGGATAATTAACATAGGTGTAAAAAATATGTTTGTAATATAAAGATTGATAGAACTTGCGGCTAAGAATAGATCGCGTCAAACAGGCTTTGCTTCTTAGATAAAACGATATCCATATATTTTACTTTATAATGTTTTTATATAACTTAAAGATATATTAAGTATGTTTTGTTTTTCTACATATCAAGTTCGAAGTCTAAACACGTGATTCAATTGGCGCATCTGCAAGTATTTACCGACGGCATTCGTTCGTGGGAAAATAAGTAGGTACGAAACAGTAGCTTAAATATTCCCATATTAATCGTGACACACTCAAACTTTATTGTTTTTCTAATGAAAAAAAAAATATTTAATTACCTATTCAAATTACAATTTCAGTAAAAACTCTTTTTAAAAATAATTTAATTGACATTCAAATGTAATTGACGATATTAACACGCCAGTTACGAAACGTATTTAAAAATAAATTGTTCTTAATTCAAATCGTTGTCCGAGTAACAAACTATTCAGCCATTTGCATAGAATTAAAGTCCTGCAATATAATTACGCGGGAATTTCAATTACGGAACAAAAACTCCTAATCGTTATAACCGACATAAAAGAACACATTAAATGGTAAGTCGTTGTTTTTAAAAGGGGTCAAGTTTAATTGGTTGTGCATATAACGTCAAGTGTGACATTTAGGTTGGCACGCGCTTGCCAGGTGCAAACTAGTAATTAGTGTTGTCCGTTGCGGCGGAAACAAAGATTTAGTCGATTTTTATTGTTATTATTTAAATTGGTACGATAATTTATTTTTATTTATGATAGTCTGATTAGAATAATTTACCAAGCAGCTTGTGCATACATAGGTATTTAAGAGCCAATTAAGAGTTCATTTTTTCTTTAATATCATTTCTGGTTCTAAAACACATGTTGGTTAAAAAACAAGACAAATGCAGAGGCAGACAGAATTAAATTGAATTGCAGTGTATTAAAATAAATCGCATTGACAGAGAGACTTTATCTAATATACATTCATCACGTATTTGACGTTCATATTCCATTAAACGTAAATAATTACTTAATTGAATTAAACTATCCCATCAGACCAGTTTCACTTGTAATGGACAAGCGGTCGTTGCATGTCTGCCCTCCAATTAACTTTACATACCTAGAGATTTTATCGCTGCGTTCATCGATCTAAAAGTTAATCAACCCCGAACGCATCCGATAAATGTGCTACAGATTAGAAAATACGTTATCTTTGATTTTAGCTCATGTGTTCATTAATATGATTATTTATCATTTATTTATTTTTTACAGGCCCGGAAGTAATCGATCTCGGACCTGTACACAACCTTCTTACTTTTTTTCCTTTAATCAGATTTATAGACTGGCCTTTTTAAAGTGAAGATGCTATACGAAATGTTGTACTTTTATTTTTTGATAAGCTGTATCATTCTTCTAGTTATATTATACGTTCGAAGAAAGCGTGACCCTGTTGTTACTTAATACAAATGTAAACCGATAACATTAAACAGAATTTCCATTGAAAGAAAACGTTTCATTAAATTGACAGCTTCTTGGTAGCGATGAATACCTAATAAGTTTTTATTCTACGATCGATATTAGAACTACAGGTTATGAGAACCTCTTTAGAGTTTTACACGTTATACCATGTGTGACCTAAAAATCAACCATAAATGCAGAACAGATGACTTTATCGCAGTAACTATACCACAAAAATTGCCAATTGTGTACAAATTGTGTACAAAGATCATAAGAAATATATTATCAGACATTACCAACCTTGGAATATATTCGAAACAGTTGTAATAACAATCAGTTGATCTGTATCAGGCAGTTTAATTACAATGTTACGGTGATGTGGGGTTAAAAAGGGTAAATCGAATCGAATCGAATGGATTTGGCACGAAACAATATATTCTTGAAGTGGGGTTTACTTTTGGTGTATACGTTTGATGTTTTTCGTGTTAATTACTTGGTTTTGCAGCAGAATTGTTTATAGTTGATTTTACAGGCGTATTGGATAATTATCTTAGGTGGTTGAGAATTCATGGGATTTTAGTACAAACTACAAACGTAAAATAACGGTCGAAGCGTAAATTTTGTATAATTTATTTTACTAATTAACTCAAATGTAGAAATATTTAGCAAACAACGTATGGTGAAGAAAAAAATGTGTTTTCTTAGATTTTGTATAGAATACCTAATTATCGCTTCGGTTGTCAAGTCGCTATTGGCAAGAAACCAGCTGTCTTAAAAAAGTTACGTACCACCAATCCATTGAAAAATTGGCTCTACAATTTATGAATGACATGATAGTTTATAACAATAGTTCTATCAACAATAACTATGCTCAATTTTATGGTCAGTGACCATTTAATAAGGCATAGAAGCACATGAAACAATGCCTAAATGATGTCACGTACGATATGACGTTGAAACCAAATGACACGCAACAGGATAATTTTAAGAAAACAAATGAAGTACGTAAGAAGGAAACCATCAAAATCCCGTTTCGTTAAGAGGAAGGATTTTCTAATACGTCATTTTATGAGCTTCAATTCAATTCTTATTGCATAATTCTTATGTTACGAGGTTATAACTATGAGTAGGCATTAACTATTACAAAGGATTCTCAAAATTTATTTAATTACATTATTTAATTAATATCCTCATAGAAATATAAATATTGAAGTAGGTAATTGATCTTCGTTCATAATGCAAATAATGTTTCCACTTCATATTTGAACTTGTTTGTTATTCGCAGTAATTTAACGGAAGACTAATCTAAATAGCAAACAACGAATTAAATATTACGTCGTATTGCAGAATATGTTCGTGTTATGAATAATTCAATCTGAATAGTTTTCTAATAACCACTACTGTTCTTGCTGAAGTTTAATGTCTCATTTTTTAAACGGCTATTCCCCGATCCGACATCGCAAAAAATCAATAGATGGCTTTATCGCTAACATTAGCGACATTCTTCATGATTAACTTAATGGTAACTTGGGATTTACTAATTACTGGGGAAAAGGTGTCATTAGAAAAGAAAAGGAGAGTTCTCTGAGAAAAATAGAGGCCATTATTATCGTACTCGGTACTCGGTAAGCTATGTAATGGTTGTGCTTTATGTAATATAGTGTACAGAGATTAATTGAGTTTATGTTAGTTTCACGTTGGAAAATGTTCAAGCGTTCAACGTATTAAAAATAAAAAAAAATAAAATAATCATACGCTACCACTCACCGGATTTTCTTTTTTCGTTTACGAGGACCAGCGACTTCGTTCTCTTTACTCTCAAAGAGCGTCGTCTTATGGACCTCATTAAAGCTTCGGGCATCCGCGAAAACCTCGGAGAGTCCACTCTCTTCTCCGGCATGAAGAAGTTCTTCACCGCCAACATCGTCATTTTCAACAATCCAAAGAGTCCGCACAATTATTGAAGTAAAAACGGATTACTTTAATCCCATCTCTATTTCAATTAACGCACTATCTCAATCGAGCGTTCGATTTGTAAACACAAAATAAAACTATGACTAATCTAATATTCGTAGTCGATTTGCAAGGTCAGGTACTTCACATCAATTTGCTGTTGGTCAATAACGCAATGTAGGTGTTCCTTTTAGAAGCTATTGTTATTTGTTCTCATCACTATTCCCGAAGCGGAGTAAATACATCCTGTTTGCCTATTCGGTGGTCGTAATTATTTTTGGGGGAGCGCGGTACGTCCGCTCACGGACAGAGCGCGCGGTGAACTGGCTTTGCAAGCTGGGTGTGCTTGGAGGGGCAAGGCTCGTCGCGCGGGTTTGCGAATGTTATCTATCTTATCAGAATTTACTTAGTCTTTGAACAATACGGTCATTAAATTTACCGTAAGTTGATAACCGAGAACAAGGTCGTGTGCTGAATGAATGAAGAGTGCGCTTTAACCTGTTACAATGAAATCACATCAAATGCGTGTATTGAATCATTAAGTATTGTGCGTTAATGATGATCTATGCAGGTGTAATTAGAAGTAGCAGAAGGCCTTCGAAGCCCATATTGTCAGGTAGCTATAGACGTAAGTTACATTGTTTTAGAACGTGTTTGAAACACGATTTCAATTACGCAAGAATTAATTGTTTATATATTTGTTGCCTACACACAATTTATTTTCGTACTGCACAGCGGAAGTAAACAATCCCTATATTATTATGAATCATACGAGTGCATACATTATCCTCATTCTAGTTTCCTTTCAGGGTAGACAGAGACCACCGAGCGTTACCCATATAAGCTCATACACGTTTCCTGTGTCACCTGCAGTGCCTTATGAGGCTTGGACCTACCATGATATTACTCACAGTTTTATTTTTAGCTTAAAAAGCCAATATTTCGCTGCCAATAAACGCATAAGTATTGCGTGCGTATTGCGTCAATTTAAAACAAGACGTCCCTATGAATATCTGGTCTATAAATTCGCAAATTGAGCTATTAGGTTGGCATGAACTGGCTGATTGGATTCTCTAGCAGACATTTGTCTAAAACCAACATTACCCTTATATACAACATTGTATACATATCTGTACATACATGCTTGTTCTATAACCGTTTCCTGTCCGTTAATACCCACTCTGGAACAGGAATGTGCAAACATAATTTCTTTCATTCCCGTCAATTTGGTTTTTAAACGCCCACGCGAAGTGCTGTAAGAACGTGCCTTATTTAGTTACAGACACATTTGAGTCATATCTGAAAATATTTCGAGTTTCGGCCGGAATTCTGAAAAAACGCTTGTATATTTCCAAAAGATCTGTTTGGACCAGAATCGGATATGAATAAAAATTTGAACTAATGTTTTAGTTTTAAACAATCCTGCTACATATTCATTCCCATGTGGCCATGAAGGTAAACGTGTCTCTAAAATTTATGGCATTTTATTAAAGTTGTACCGTGCCGGAACATAACCGTCTAAAATTTCGCTAAACCGCTAAATTAAAATATGCTCATACGAGTGATATAAATTGACCTACATTCATCATCATTATGGTAGAACGGGCATTCCGTTCATTTAACATTTGTGCCACGCCTGGATCGAACCCACTCCCTCTATTGTTGTTAGAGTGCTAATTAATTTACCTTTTTGATGAACTCGTTAGGGTTCAGAGAAAAAGATTTATTTACTAGAAGGGATAGTTATTTAGTTTACCTAAATGAGCAGGGCTACCGAAGCATGGAATTGTCAAAGTGAGTTATTGTTGGTTTAATTTTTAGTATTACCTACAGCATTGCCGAATTGGTGTTATGTAGGTATTATGAAAATCTACATTACTTCACTAAGAAACAAAACATTATAATAACCAAGACGAAGAAATAGATAGCAAAGAATAAGGGTGAGAGTTATCTCACCCTTATTCTTTGCTATATTATTAGCATTACTGTGTAAGGTGTTAACCTTACACAGTAATGCTGGAGCAACAAACAACCGAGTTAAGTGAAAAGGCGTCTTCATGAAAATTTGAGAGCGAACGATTAACCTTTAACACTCAATTATCATCTTACGTCGACAATGTGGAAAATTCGCTCTTTAACGCTCAAAGCATCAGCTTCCAAGAATAATCCTTTACAATTTAAATGCTAATGGCGGCATTAACATTTTGGGCAGCTCAGCGTCTCTTTAAGATATACGGTACCTTGTTAAACCTGAGATCATGCTTAAGATGATATTCCGTGAATAGCTACACTAGATGCCTCGAATTGTTGCGAGGAACGCTTTTGCGTCAAAATATGCAGGTTATTTCTACGTATAACAGTACTTTCTGTGAAATATGTACTGTGAGATACTTAAACTGGATATGTTTTGGAGACACTGTAATAAGAAGACTAAGATGCAGATAAATCTGAGATTTTATTTTATAACATTTTGTAATATTTTTAATTGTTTTAGATGTCTACGTGATCACAAATAAAGCAATATTTTTTATTTGACACGTTCATTGGTAGATAAACACGGCTTTGTTTTGGCATTATGTCATAATATTTGAAGATTTGCCAGAAGTCAAATAACAAGACACCTGCTCGTTTGTAGTAGATCGTGCACCAGTAAGCGACAGTAAAATGTTCAAGAATCTGTGTTGTCACTAAATTTAACGCAAGTTCTGTATTCTCAGCAGTTGCAGCGATGTAAAACTCTTTTATTTGTTAAGGGAATAAACGCGTGATTATAAGAGTTTATAACAAAGCATAATAAAGCGCTGCATCGGTTTATTTACAAAATTTCACTGAGTATCGTGCAAGTTCTTATCGCAGCATCGTAGCTGCACGTTGCGGTTCACGTTTTGCATCACCAACCAATACAACCTGACGTTCCACTACCTCTTTTGTTTCCTCAAAAAGGAACTAAAATGTAAACAAAGATGCCTTTTGAGATGTCTTGCTAAATTGGACGATGTTCAACTTGTACTTTGTTTTGTGTTTGAGCTTAGTATTTCTAGCAGATTTATTTTTAGTCTGATGTTAAAACGGAAATGTTCTATAGAGATTATGCAAGAGTTCTAACAAGCTTGCATGAACATTTTATGACTATTTTTCCCAACTAGACTGTTTGCCTCTTTAAGACAATGCAAGTATTCATTTCCAAAGATATGGCAATCCAAATACATTATAACAAAATGTATTCTTAGCCACTCAACGTCAGTTAAATAATCTTGTTCGATAACGTATTACAACTTTTTGTATGGAACTACTACGCTTACCAAACGTTGTAGTGTAGGATGCCTGTTATAAGAATGCGAGAAAAACTATAGTCCCGCAGGTGCACATTGCTGTTATTATTGTACTACGAATACTACAGAGCTCGATGTATTATTAACTGTTGTCTTTCCAACTGTTAATAAACGGTTGTATTGGTACCGAGTGGACATGCGAAGCCTTCTACACTAGTTTGCAAGTAGGTACTTCGTGAGTGATATGAATTCAATGATTTAAAATTGTATGGAACCCTTTTTTATGTTGACAGAAAGTAAAACATTACAAAATGTTAAGATAAAAAAGACGAACCGACACTTTACATTAAATATAATTTTAATCCCGAAGGAGCTTTAATATTGTAGAAACATTTACATACTCAGAATAAAATAACATTTATTTCACTACTTAAATAATCCTATCCCCATACGCACAGGACAACTGGTCATGCGTCAAACCTGTCCGTTTAATTGTAAGCTCAATTAATTCAGGTCGTTTTGGGAATGCTGTCCTCGCCCACGTCAAAGTAGGACTGGGAATAGAACCGGTTGAATCCTCACGATATACTGCTTCCCTCAATACTGCGTCTGTCAGATAAGGAGCGACAGGCTTTGTGAAATAAAGGCTTGATATCAACCCAACAGGCCCCAATAGAATGGGTCTATGTAGATTAGAAAAGAGTAAAAGCGTCTATGATATCTAAATGTAAATAGGTACTGAAAATGTAAGGTGTACCGTACTTGAACAAAATGTACCGGTTTAAATCGTTTTACGTTTCGGTTTTGCGTTTTATAAGTAGACTGTTGATTGAAGGTTGTAGCATAAAAATGTCCACAAATAGAATATAACGAGATCAACGTAAAACTAGATCGGAAGACCTCGTTAACATTTCAAACAAAAAATAAATGCCAATCACTCATTAAACGAACTGCAACTGCTGAATGAAGGGTAAACCGAGTCTAAAGCAAATATGGTTGCGAAGTAATTAACAAAGCTAGAATCAGGCGTACCTATTTTGATTCCGATAATTTGTCAAAAGAAATCTATATTTTATAAAAAAAGAGCATATTTTTATTCATCATAAAAGGGTTCTAAAATAGTGAATTACTGCGTCATAAATAATGAAAGCTCGGTTAAGACTATTGTGATTTCAGGAAAATATTGTTTACTAGAAGAAAATGAGTAATTACGAAGAAAAACAACTTGGTTGAATATTACACAAACACTTGAAGGGCAAAACTACAAACATGTTTACCAAACGGGCATTACGTCTTTTGTTTACTGTACTTAACATACAAACTCCTTTCTCAAACTTCGATGGCCTTATTCCAATCCTAACAAAATATTAGACTTTATTATACAGGACTTGACAAATAGTCAAGCTTTATCAAATTCATAACATATTTTGTATGCTTTTCAGACGTAAGGACCGACAACACAGTATAAAATACTACATTATGTATTTTATATTCAGATTTAGATGTCTGGATCTCTACAAAGTCGTAAAATCCGAGAACTAGATATAATTTAATCAGTTGCATATGTGAAGAACATCATATTACAGAAACTGGAACACCATTAGATTAGATAGAATCCAGAGTAAAATCGTCTAGTTTTAAATTAAACGGCACAACTGGTTCGTTCGAACTAAATATGTAGTCATAAACTATAAACATGTCAAATTATTTTACAGACACCACTGCTCACTCAGAGTGGAATTATGTATTACTAATTTAAATTGTACAGGACCTATAATGGAACCTTGTGGTACTTCGTGTAGGCAGCGTGATAAATAAGTACCGTCACATTAAAAACTAGTACAAGTAGGTGACATTGTTCATCCTACGCTACTAAGGACTACGGCTTTTGAAAGTATACATATAGGTAACAAGTCTTGTAATTGTTTTAACTTTCAATCAATCAAAGTGTGTCGTTTGCCATTTTTAAAGCACATTGGGTGCGGTCTGCATGCGATTCAGTAATACTTGTAATTTTTATGTTAAGGATAATGAAGCAGTAACTTGTACTCTCATAAAACCAGATAGCATTCAATCTGACAATAACCTAAGATATTGACTAAACCGATCCGCCTTTAGCTAATTTATTTGCAAATTGCCTTGGTAAAGATGGTCTTATCATGCGTGGGGGTGCAAATATAGCGGTTTATAAAGATAAAGTATAAAAGGAATAAGCCTACGGCACTGTTAATTATCGTTATGCCATTGCACGCCCACCATACAAGTACAAGAGCTGAACGAACTTGAAACAATTTTTATGATTTTAATGGGTTGTTTTATGAAGGTACAGTATTCATTAATCATTTATAACGTATTTATTAACTTTATGAATCAATTATACTGTATATTAAACAAAATTTATTTCATTCTGATATTATCTAACTTTCAAAAGGTCAGGTGTGGATTGCTAACCGGCGGCGCCTACGATTACACAAAAAATGAATGAAAGTAATAAAAAGGTGTTTGATAGCTGAAGCACGTGGGCACCCTGTAGTTCCAGTTAGGTTCATAAAATGATAATGTGTATTTTATACGCATGTATTCGTAGGTGTATGTAAAACTAAATATACATATAATGCTAAAACATGGAAATTTTCTCATTTGATCTTAAAATTTTTCGGTCTCGTGCAGTTACACGAGCCCGTTAACCATAACTTTCTTACTGTATGCAACGGTTTTCTTTATTCCCTACTGATCAAGTTGAACGTTTAGGATAAATGAAGACTCCGCTGCAAAATTTAATCCACCAACTGCCACCAATTATGTAGTGAACGAAGTACCTGAAACAATAATACAAAATGTTAGTATCATTTAAAAACTATTAGAAGACTATCAAACCACCATACATAGGATTACGACGTCATAAACAGAATAATAGAAACATCTACGATTCTTAAATAGATATAAGTATAGTATAAAACGTGGTCATGTATTTTTTACAAAGGATAAATTTACGACTCTGGCCACAGAAGGCAATGAAAGATTTTACGACTTTAAGGGACGTATAAAGATAAATTTTACTGACGTATAAAAAATCCCTTTCGATAGAAATTAGGGAAACAGCCGTCAATATTAAATGCATTGTCAATTAAAGTAAAATGCACTTTATCGTGAAGTCATAGAGACGGTATTATGGTAAATTTTTATTTCTAGGCTATAAAACATGAAATATATGGTTTCGCGGTTATGTATGTGATACATTTCGCAAGTAGAGCAAAGTCAGCATTTTATTTTATTTTCTTAAATTTTATTTCTAGTCTTACATAACAACTATTGCAATTTATGATTGCAATTGACTAAGACGCATTCATAGTTTTATTTTTATATGGATTAAGATTGCCAATACCTTAGTCGTTAGGTTTTACACTCACAATCAGTCTTTGAGAAAGATCATTTCCGCATTGGAGGTAATTTATCCCATAAACATTGGAAAATCTGAGATCAAGTAAAACTGGTCATTATTACTGAAAATGATACTTGCAGAAAGTAAATGATGAGAAAATCACAGGGCACGGATTGAGGTAAATGGGCTATAGTTACCTACTTAATATGCATTACCCTGAATCGTAAGGTTTCCTAGTACTTTAATGGGATAATAGACTGGCCAAGCTAAGACCTTCGACCCCTGTCTTCATTGATATAGACTTAAAATCAGTAAATTCTAGAACAAATAAACCACTTCAAATAACAAAGTATTGCAGTCCAAAAAACCTCATATTTTCCACCTTCAAAAACCTCACCTTCCTCACATTCAAATTGAAATAAAGACATCCTACATTGTCCACTTAGTTTGTCATGACTCTTAACTTTCCCACGCCCTTCTGGGACACAAACGATTATTATCATCATCATAATGGCAGTCATTAACCGTGCAATGTGGTCATACGAAGCAGCAAACTGTTTTAGGAAAGCTTTAACGATGTGCCTACATTAAACAGAAGAACATCGTTTACGAATTACTGTACTTACATTAATGTGTTATTTTTCCCAAATATTCCTAGGGATTTGGACGGAAATATTGGCAAAGGAACTTTCAAGTACCCATTAGGTGTAAACAGAGAATAAAAGTCAGAATAGCATATGATGCTGTTAATAACTTAATTAAAATGGAGTCCATGGACGGTTCCAGTCCAACAATACCTTGTAAAACAAAAGTTTAATAGGTCAGCCAGGTAGAAGGCACCGTAATAAAGCTCTGAGCCAGAATACATTCGCCAAATCGATCCTCGGCGACCCATTTCCAAGTTCCAAACAAATAATTCATTTCAATTTGACAAAGGTTGATATTGTGACGGTAACATAGGTTTTTACTCAGCGCAGACAAATTTGCATCAAGTATTTAACAGGTTTAAATGGTGTATGACTGAAAATCTTGTTTGGGAGAATTTAATCTTTGGAAAAAGCTGAGTGCTTAGTTGAATTTACAGTGAATGAGATTACTCAAAGTTTAAGAAGATCACGTGTAAGACTGTACAATTGGTATAGGCTATTTAAATAGAATAAATACTATTTTGGTTAAATAATATTAATACATCAATACCTACTCACATAAGCAAAGAATAATGTTTTGCAACAGCACCACGGCTGTCATGGTTTGAATAAGTTATCGCTGCATTCTGATAACGTTAATCAATTATGTACCGAATAAAATTGGTAAAAATACAAGTTTCTAGACTTTCTAGTTCAAAAACTACAGGTGCATGAAAAGATGTAGGTAATTAGAATTTAGATCGGATTAACAACAGTATTATAACAAGGACGTTACTATGTTGCTATAGCGGTAAAGGAACATTATTGGGTCACTAGTATTTGTAATCGGTATCCCACATTACGCGCCAACGGTGTCGATACAATAAATAATCGAATAATCGGTTCGATCGAAAATCATCCACTTGTAACTAATATGGGAGGTATTCGATCGTAAATTGTATCTAGTTTTGGATCGTAAAGTACTCGGGCCCTGGCGGTACGTGGCGTATTCATATTTATTGAGAAGGGGAAGTTTTTACCGACTTCTTGGTACAAAAGACGCCATGAATACGGTAACCCATATCAATCTTTCACAGTTAAATTGTTTAGTATTTCTTGGATGCTTTGCGAGCTGTGCTATAACAGTTGTAATGATTTTAAGGGGAGTAACTAAATGTTGAAAATGGATTAGTCTTGTAATCACTGTATTCATCCCGTTAGTGTCTAGACGTACTAAAAAGAACTGACAAAGCTACTTCAAATTAATGGGTACCTTAAAAGGTAAGTTGTAATTCCTAATTCAAACCAAGGTTTTAATGAATCCTGTAAAAAGCAACTCGTTATTATTTCGATTAGCTGAGTAGACCGTCTATATTAGCTTTATAAATATGTATGTAGGTACGGTGAAAGGACTAAGTACCAACTATGCACCCAACCAAACGACATTAAACTACTTTCCCATAATATGAAGACGCTCTCAGCTATTTGGTATTCATAGTAATTTATAATAGTAGGTGGTCGCTATTGTTTTGTAAGATAGCCGTACAAGCAACAATGGCTGGCAGCGGTGATAAAACATAACACATACGATTTTAAGTCCTGTGTGCATGTACCATGACCATAACAGGTTTATGTCAAAATTAATTTAATTATTGTAATTGTTTCGTCTTCAAACAGGATTCTGGTTGTTATTTTGTTTAATCTTATCCAATTAATATTTTTTTTGTCTTTTGTTTTTAGTTTGCTTTGAGGTTTATATAGAAGATCAATTCACAGTTGATTTAGGCCTCTCCAAATAGTGTTATCTGTAACTTTATCTGCATATGCCAAAACGCCATGGCTAACCATTAAAATGCAAAGTGGATCCGTTGGAATTGTCCAGTGTATGTAATAGACACCACTTGGATTGCTGCCCAACTAGTAAGGGTAGAGAGCGCGTCCAACAACATAGGTGGCCAATGACGTCAGCTGGCAGCCAACAATCTGGCAAATAAGCAACAAACATGACTACAACGCAATCTAGAAAAGTAACGTGGCGTGTTCTGAAATCCTAAAATATAACCTGTTTAGGAACACGGATGCAGTAGGTCATGAAAGAAAATAGGAACAAGAATAAATATTTAGCAGTAAATGACGTCATTACGCTATCAATCGAACACCTACTCCAGCAGTAATTAAGTGTACTACATTACTCAGATTCATGAGAACCAGACAGGAATGAAATGAACATGAAGCTAGTTTTCAAACATTTAAGTAAATTAACAACGTAAATAACGATTTAGGTGGCGAGTGACGTAAATTCAGAGGCAACAAACTCATAAATAAGGCGTACGCTATATGATCCTGATCTAAATACCGAAGCAACATGTGCTATATAATACGCAAAACACCCACGTAACTGGATTTCCTCTTAACCTCATTCATATTTTCTTGTTGATATTACTAAGATGATGTTTTTTTTTATATAACAGTATCTTTATACTAGACGATAACAGGAAGAGACTAATCTGTTTCTTAATTTTGATTCAGTAATCCTGTTAACATGTTTGTGATTTCCTATTAAATACCTATCCATTTCACAAGGTTTTTCAATTTTCATAAAACGTCAACGATACGGTACGGTACGACGACGATTTTCTGTTCGCGCCAAAAACTCTACAAGAATTCAGCCCAAGGTTTCCTAGGTTGAAGATATTTCACGTATAAAAGAACAAAACACCTTGACAAAAGTAACATGACACTGACCGTCCTCTGACGTCATATCATCCAAAAATATTTTTATGACTTGAATCGCGAATGCGAAAATAGGTCACAGTCCACAAACTTCTCAAGGTAAAGCCAATAAAGAGAAGATCATTGATACGTAACCTGGGCCTTAATAACCCTCGGATTTAGTGAGGCCTAGTTTTATAAAAGGGTTAAATGAGAGCAATAAACATGAATTTCGTGCTATAAGCAAACACGCGTCTGCTGCCAATTTGCTGTTACATGTGGTTTGCAAAACAAATGCTTTCCATTTCATTCCCATTTGTTGTATAATAGTCTGAAAGCTGCGCCAAAACATTACATATACGCACACACCTATAAATGTTTAGACTGAGTAACCTGTTATTGCCCGAACTATTTGATACAACGCTGAATGAACCCGTTGTTTATATCTGCGTAGTGGAAATTGATTGAGGAAAACCTGCTTTTATCTTGTTTGTCTTCGATTATGATTTTGACTAACAGCTGTTTAACGTCTAAAAGGTTTTCTGCAATCCATTTTGCTGCTTGAATCTAAATGTGAATTACTGAGAACATTTTCATGTAAGCTGCTTTATTCACGCTCTTGACTATTTCATTAGGTCCGCTGAGGTAAGAGAAGCTTTGCTTGAATAATATACGAGTATAAGTAACTGTGTCTGCACATTTATCATGTCAACATAAAAGCTGGTATTGGATTATAGTGAGTATGTAAGGATATTCTCTGCAGAATTGTCTCCTCGACTTTCATCAGTGAGCACTAAGTAGTAAGTAGTAGGGTATTTACGGATATGTTAAATACAGTAGTTGGAACGTTATTTATTTACTCGTTGGTGTAAATACGGAGGAAAAAAAATACATGACGTGTTATAAAGCCAAATTTAGTTTTTTATATACATTATTTATATACTATTTGAACACAGCGAATTGTATTTCAGATAAAAAATATTTATTTGGATTAAGGAGATCATGAGTAGTAATAGAAAGTTAAAAATTCTTCTGATAGATTCACACTGACGTCGCTCTATAATTTATTAGAAACTTTCCATGAAAATTTAGCACTAATTTTGCCACTTATTCGCTAACTGAATATTTCAAGCTTACCTAGTTGGAGTTTGAGTGGTCGGTAACTCGAGCTAACTAAAGTTTGCCAACTATAACGACTTTCGAGAACTCTGTGTGTGAAGAGTGCTTGACTGCTAATAACTTGCCAAGTTAATTGACACTCGAAGTTTGAACTTCTAGCGCCGTTTTATCTGTATAAAGTTAATTCTTTAATTCAATTAAGAGTATTGGAATACTTGAGAGGTGCTCAATTAGCCTTCTTTACGCTGTCGCAAAATGTACCATTTATATTATTAGGTTCATAGTTAATTAATTAATCTTACGGTAAAAAAATAATCGCTATTAACCAAATTTATATGTTTAGCGTCTGATAGTTAACGAACTCGCTATTACAAAAACTATAACCAGGAATCCGTGATAAGATTAAGGTAAAATATTTTGTAAATAAACGTGCTCTTAATAACACGGATAATAGAAATGATACCTACTATATCAATGACTCTACACGTATCACCTAATAAATCAAAATAAAAATCGTTTACGGCAACAAGACACCCAATTACGAAGCACGGTTTATGTAGATAGAAATAAAAATATTATTTACGACTTTCAATAAAACCCTATAGTACGGACAGAACAATACCGTAGGTGGTCGACACCCGGCACAAGTTAACCGTGACAGTTTTCTCGGTCTAATGCTTCAGGAACCAGGGAGTATTAGAGCTAAGAATATTGGTGCGTGGAGCAAGTGAAAAGAACTTGTAGAAACTCCAGTTGCTATTGCTAATAAAGCTTCGAGTGATAGAGATGAAGAAGAAAGAAATAAATCATCTAGAGTTGCAATACTCATGTTTGACGAATCAAGAGATTGAAAAGACCTATCGACTCCAACATGGTGTCAATTCGTTAGATCAAGTAATGACGTAAACCTTTCGAGCGATGATGCTACTAGGTGAATACATTACACGACTGTTTTAAATTATTCACACAGTTATTTGTAAGAAGTAACAGATGATACCTACTAAGATAAAGTACATACTCTTGTTGCATTTCAAGATCCTCAAAGAGTTAAGATAACATTTGTATTCACATGGTGGGCAAAGCAAAGTCCGTAAACGGAATGAGAATCTTTTGAATTCAAATACACGGACGTGATGATATGAAAAAGCTTTGCAGATAGATTAGTAGATTGCAAAAAAGACTGTTACCGATCTTGACAGTGCGACGTGGAGCAAATAGGTACAAAAAGAGGTTGAGAACGAAGACTGGAGTCGCATATAAATTGGAACGTAACCCATATAGCGCCAGATGTCCCGAACAGTTATGGACAGAACACCCTCGCCTACGAACCCCAATTTGTTTATAATTGATTTAAATATTATTTTAAATAGCCTACCGTGGTTGATTGATACAGGAACTACATTTTAAACATAAGCTTTTTATCCAAAATTATAGCTCACTTTTGAATAAATAGTCCTTTATTGGTTTGATATTGATACTACGTCATTATTATGGTAATATGGTTTGAGCCTTGATGTAAGCAGCCGTTATTTTGGAAGAACGAGGGTGTTTCTTTGTTGTTCAATATGCGGTTAATTCATAAACATTTCCTTAAAGACCTTAAGAATTTTTGCTTCTTTTTAATTGTTTTTAGGATTTTTCTATTAAAAAAAATTAAGATAACATCGGAGTCACAAGTTTTTGTGCTATAACTTTTCTATAAGGTCTGTAGCATAACATTTTTTTCACAATGGTCAAAGTGCAATAGACAAATATTTAATGTCACAATTTCGCAGCTATGAACATTACCCACAAGTTCATAACCCTTTGATCACAGTGAAAGTCTAGACATTTTCACTTCCTCGATGATCAGTAGAAATAATGGAAAGTTGTCTGTTTGCACAATTATATGTGGCAGAACCGTGACATCGGATATTGCTGGAAATGATGGGGCCGAAGGTGTATATTATGTGGTGTATACGCTTATTGAAAAGTTGCTGAGTTAATGCTATACCGTGCCTCGAAAGTTATGGAAGATTTTCTTGATATTTATGGAATTTCTGTCGTGAGGAAGTAGGACAAGTGGATATTGTTTCACATAAAACGACTGTCGACTAAAGCAGGTTTGCTATAAAATAGTAGTTTTATCTCCAATTCGGTTCTTCCTATCCGTATCCCCACCAAATTTTGAAAGGTACCTCGCATCTACTAGTAATCTAGTCTACCATTACAACTAGTAAATCCATCAAATCAATTTCGAAACACGTCACTGTACAATAATGAAGACATTACATGGCACCCTAACCGGAGGGGACTCCTCTCGGAAGCCGAGAGTGCAGCTGACATCATCAAAAGTTGGGGACAAAATTGTGGGTGAATAAAAAACGTGATTAAATGTCAGGGTTGTGTTAAACATGCAAAATCTTGATCTAAGCATAATGACGAATACTATAATTTGCTGAGGTCATCAGCTAAATGTTACATACGTCTTACATCTAAGAGTAGGTCCGAGTAGGTACAGTCTGATGTCATTTCCAATATAAATAAATACCGAATTAATAACACCACTTGAAAAATTCTCATTTAAAATCTCGGGCACATTTTAGGAGTCAATTAAAACAGGGTAGAGAATTCGTACAAAATGTACGTTTGCTAATAACCTCTTGATTTAAGAACAACATTCATACTACAACCCTCGACTACACAGCCCTCCTTACGCACGTGCTGTGCCTCCCTCACTATTACGTACGCAAAATATTACATCTGAATCCCATCAGACTTTGATGTGATTTTACTTATGTTCACAGCGGTTACTCCAAGGGGTAAACCAAGGGATCTAGGGACCCGTACAAAAAGTGGAGTCAAAAAAATCAAAATGTTAATCTACGATTCAATCGAGATATCTCAGCTATATTGCAAGTTGGATACATGCGTACATAAATATGCATACATAAATATGCGTGATACTCGTATAACTGAATATGGCTGTTTCCATAATGATAACAGATTGTGAGGAGATATTGCGATATTGCCACTATTGCGACACTTGACTGTTAAATAGGATATTGGCACGAGCTGCACGAGTTTATCGGATGGCTGATATTCTATATTCTTTATTCAGTGCTCTCAATTGAGATTGTATTGTGTTTGTAGTTGCCGCTTATGTCATCTTCAGGCAAAAAGATTGTCTGTATTGCAAAGAGAGCATTGTGTACAATCGAAGTCAACCAACGTGAAGCTTATGCAATATTTATCGGATTGGTTACTCTCTATTGATTACACGAATAAATGCCATCTTTGAAGGAATAAAATAGTAGGTCAAACGTACAAAACGTTAGTAACATTTTATTTAAACAAAAACTTATGCAATATGACATATGAATCATTAGTTATACTTCCAAACACAGGCTTTTTATACAATACTCAGATTGCGACGTAATTCCGCTATTTGTTACTCGCTGATGTAATCCTTATTTACAGATCTATGCAAATTGTAAGGCTAGGTGTACAAACATACTAAAATCACCGACAGCGGAGCAATTTGATAATAATTAATTACCTGAGGTTCGAGCTAACACTTATGTTCAGAATCCCAATGAGTTTAAAATTGGTAAACAGACGCGTAATTGTTGAATAAGTTTGTTTTAGCTGCTTCATTATACATACATTCATAATTATTCAGACAATAGGCAAATATTTTATCAGCACGCTTAGTGCCTCGTGATGAAGGCAAATATCGAATGAATTTGGTGGTTTTATCTAAATTGGGAGTATGAAAATGTTTAATGCGCATTTCATTAAGAGATCAGACTTTGTGGTTTGCTAGCATTGTAGTACATTTATAAGGCATTGTATTCTTGTTTTAGGTAGATCTTATCACTGCTATAACATATCTCATCTGCATGCAATTCGTTAAGACTGTAATCTGACTCCAACATAGCTTTGAAAAAAGGCCGGAAAATTCGCAACAGAACATTTTACAGCACTAGAAACATACATCGATACCCGTGCATGAATATTGTATGCGGTGATAAAATCAATAGTGTACAACTTGATTAAAACGGCAGCGGTCGGTGCAAACCCCACGATTCTAATTGTACTGAATACGTGCCAATGAACATGGAAATATAATTATTGACTGAACCTATGTTGGATTTAGCTAGAAATGCAAATTACTGTGATGCAGTGTCAGAAATGTCAAAATACTCATAACTAAGTTGGCATTGTTGATTTAAGTGCTAGATTCGCTCGTGGATTGGTAGTTAGCTTGATGATGTATTTATTCTCTTAGGATCCATTAACTGGCCACTGTGGATTAATGGCGTACACGTGGCGTGAAGTAATTGCTACTGCTATACAACTATATTTGCTCAAGAGACGCCAAATGAATTTCAAAATACACTTTATATTATAAACTTCATTTTTGTTTGCTGCTTAGCTTTTAAAGTTTCATGTACATTTGGGCATTAGGTACTGTACGCTGTGACTTAATTCAGAAACCTGTTCATAAAATACTCTTTGATATATCAACTTTTTGCAACATTAAAAAAAAAAAACATTTTATAAATAAAAATATAAAAAAGGCGATTAATAAATAATCTCAACCGTGAACAAAAGAGTGAACGGTATCTGCTAGGCTATGCATGCGTATGTATGCTGCACGCGCATCCATGCATGAGTATTGTTCGTCCTTGACATAGCTGTTAAGCATATTCTGCCCGTACAAGTGCATAGTAATGAGGAAACTCTCGGAGATATACAAAGAGGATTTATTTATTTATCGTTTATTATTTACTAACGCCCCGCCCTAGCTTTTCACGGCACAAGTAAACTATTCTGTTGAAACTTTCTGTCTATTAAAACAAAACATCAAAATCCATTGCGTAATTTTGAAGATCTAAGCTCACATAGGGAAGTGACTTTGTTTTTATAAAAACGTATTGAAACAGAAAGTGAAGTTCATATTTGTGGTATTAATAAATGTTTTGAGTAGGTATAGTAGGTATAGGCGCATGGCATAGTAAATTATAATGGGTGTAATAAGTATTCATAAAAATGTATGGGAGTTCGTAAAAGGGCACATAATGTGATCATTAGAGCTACATCGCTGCATCGCTTGTAAGGCGCCATAACTCGAATGTGCTTTTACGAACTTGCTTGTGACTGTTTTTCTGATTAGCAGTGTTAAACGTAGTAGGTAAGTTTTGATATGACGTGTTAATTTATTCATATCAATTATAAATACGTAATTTCTTTAAGTTCATTAATAATTCACCGATTCCTGTTGTTTTCACGTCACGTCGGAAACTAGACACATTTAGTTCAATATTTCTTTACCTTTAATGAAACACCAACCATAAATACAACTAATTTATAATCAAATATTTTAATCTTATGACCCTTATAATATCGCACTCTTTTGTGTCGCTTGGACATTAATAAGGGGTGTACCTACTCACTGCACATAATCGATCGTATTGCGTAGGATGACGTTATATTGCGGGGGTGTGTGTAACGCTTTACTTGAGAGATGATTGTAGATCATTGACAGATATGAGAAAGAAAAATAATGTGTCTGTTAAACGGTGGGACAATGAACTGTCGGAAATACTGATTCTGCTTTATCATTCGACTACAATTATGAGGATTCAGCATTTTGTAGTTTTGTATGTTAATTGAGATATTTTACGATATTAATATATTATGTGGTCTGCCAGAAGACAGTTAAGTAATCTAAATGTAACTTAAATATTTTTTATATCTTAGTGAGCTAAGTAGGTACACAACCAAATTCGAACTTATAAATACTGAACGTTTGAAGGTACATCAAAAAACGTTATAAGCCGATTTACATAAAAATAAGAAACAAGAAACAAGTCATCATCAACATCAAATAAAACAATTCTACAGTAATGTGTAGAGTAAAGACAACGTGACAACCAAATACAACACACACGTTTACACTTCCAAAGTAGAGCATACTCAGTAAGTATATATTTTTTTCAAGAATAACACAAATAGCACTAAAATACATCATCCACGTCATTACACGTTTTAAAAGAGTCCGCTATAATATTAATGATACGCGTTTTGTCGCCGAACAATTTCGCTACATTTATGTCAGAACTGTTGTGTACCAGGATTTAGATTAATGATATGATGCCATATATAAATATTGGAAAGTTAAAAGTTAATGGATGTTGGAAAATGATTTATTATTGGAATTATTGGAAGAACGATTGTGATTTCATTGGCTTGCGGGGTTGAGGGTGCGTAAAGTGATATTTATTTAGTAACCTATTTTTGCTTAGGAACAGAATTTGTAGAAAACATTTTTCATTTTTAAAGTAGGTATAGGTAATATTAATATTAAAGGTCTATGCATAATACGTATAACAAAATGTTAATCACATTTTTTAATTGACAACTTGTAAGTGGGACATTAACTTCATCGACTATTGTCGTCAATCGTAATTATAATCGTCAAGTTTGTGTCACTTATAATTAAAAAAAAATCTAAAAACAACCTCAAAGACAAACGTAAAATCCATTATAATCCTCCCATTTACCACCACACAATAGTTGTGACGTTGACTAAACATTACGTAGTGTGGTTACAAAAACCAAAACCAACAGTCGTAAAGCTAAAGATTAACTCTAATACCGACCGCAAATGACAATATTTCCCATCACTCATAACGACGTGACGTCACATCAAACTTGAACTTGACATGAATAGGAGAGTCAACAATAGGGCCCCAATTAAAATGTATTTAGAAAACTAATCCTCATAAAAACTAGACGTCTGAGGAACACGCGGAAACATGGGCTCAAGTTACCCTTCATAACGCTACTGAATATTTGCATAAGATTTGCAATGCTCTCGTCTACAGAGATGAAACAAGCTAAAAAGTATCTTAAGTTGACGGAACAAGGTTTATAATAGAGTTCAAGCTTCTGGGATAAGTAATGATGATTATAAATTCGAGTAACAAACTTAGCAAATTGGAACCGACAGATCTCATTGTGTTACATCACTTGAAGGTTAACATTGGTTACACGGTTATTGCTTGTGTGAATGCTGTAAAAAATGGAACCTTGAGTATTTGTTTGACAAACATCTAAATAAGGATACAATAGGAAGTGTTGTTTTACAGACTCATATTGCAAAAGCCTATGCTTTTCTAAGATTTTTTATGCTGAAGAGGTAGTAAGCATCATTTATAGTACAGGAGTCAGAAGTCACAGTGATCAGAAATTTCATCTGAAGAAATATCAGAATACCGAGGCGTAGAATTGCAATGGGATTAAGCAATTGTTTTGCCAACCATTGCAAAAGTCATATTTTATAGTAAAGAAAACCGAATGTCGAAAGATACTGTGAAACTGACAATGGTTTCCCAATGTAACGCTATCTAAGTTTATAAACAACTCGAAAACCGATATGCGATGAAATCAGATTAAATCCACCAAAACATGGATATTATATTATGAAGTCACACTAGGAACCATAACAATCAGATTTATAGGATTTATCATTAAAAAAATGACAACTCTATTGTAGAGAAATTATAACAAAAAACATCAACATCTAAATAATAAAATCGAGACCGCGTAACTAAAGTAAGATCCCACAAAATCGCACAAAATAGTAAAAAATAAAAAGCCGACTTTGGGAAAAAAAACCGAAAGCAAGAAGGGACACCCCTGCTGTATTTTTTATGTAATCCAAGAAGGGTGCAAAATAAAGTTGCAATTTTAAGACGTTGCTATTGGACAGAAATGGCTAGGGGTGACACCCAATGGCAAAGGGCGGAACGTGTAAGGGTAAGGTCTGTGAGAGATTATTAATTTTTAAAGATGTACCATACTTGGGGATTAAAGCTAAGAGTTTATTTGGGTTACCTCTACCTAGATGCGCCAGAATACCTTGAATTTAAACAGAAACATCGAGTCGCTTTGTGGGCAGTCCAATTTAAGTAATCGATTGCCAAACGAGTAGATAAAATGAAAAGATCAATTGTATTAAAATATAGCTTAATTGATTAAAATAGAAAATAACAAAAGCGTTTTCAATTGTTTTTACGAATTTCTCATAGAAGTGCAGGGTGGTAAAAACAGAAGAAACAATTGACAATGCTGATCCTATTCAATTGCAACCCGTTGTAATTACTATTCTTATGCTGATACTTTATTTACTCATTTCAGTTCTAAAAGGTACAATAAAAATTTCACGTTGTAATTACAATATGAATAGGCGAGCTCATGCAAAAGTAATAGAATAAAAGAAATCTGTGCTTAATTTGAAATTTAAATAATCTATCTCAAGCTCACTCCAAGAAAACAAAAGACGTAATAAATCAAAATATTGTGCAGTGCAATGACGTCACGGCATGCGCGTACGCCGATGCACAATAGCATTTCTCAATATCAATGACATTAGACGGCGCTATGAAAGGCGTTAAACAAATTTATGAGCCGTAAAACCCATTAGAATTATTCGTACACAATAAATCATAGGAAAAGTATGGTTGAACTATGGTAACAGTATAATTTCTCGCTACTAAGATCTGGTTACGGATCGTTTGGTAAATTGATAGAATGGAGTAATGCAGAAATGTACGCTCGAAATATTTTGTCCCTTATAGGTAATCTTACTTATAATGAAACATTTAGTCAAGGCGGGTAATAAAATGTCAGGTTGAATTATACATGGTGTTTAATAACATGAATAAAAAACTACCTAATTTAGCTGTAGGTAGGTATGTAACTAACGTATCTCTGTTCTAAGCCCCCAAAATAAAAGTAATAAGAACCGAAATAAATAAGGACTCTAAACTCAAGATTGACCAAACCTTTAGAAACTCAATCATAACACGTCAAATCTGACGTTTCGTACAAAAGTTGCAGGGATGCAACGGACTGCAAACAAGGAATTGTCAATTACAATGGGACTGCCGACAAATAGCGGCCGGACCGACAGATGTGTGTTGAAGATTTACTCAAAAATACGAGTAATCGTCGTGCGACTAAGCTTCCGTGTTGCAAAACCGGTATTGGTGTTAAAAATAATGCTGTTAGGAGGCAACACTAACAATTTGGCCCACTGAGAACTTTTGGATTGTGAGAAAATCTGTCTTATACGTCGTTGTATAAAATAATTATTATTTGCGCAAATGGTAAATTCCAGTTTTGGTTGCTAGCTCAGAGGTTAGATCGAGGACGCCATGCAGAACAAATTATTTATAATTTCATTCGAATCATACATTTTGGTTTCAGCTGTATCCGGCAAGATTTTGGCAAATGGCTTATAAATCACAGCTATCGCAATGTAATGTAAAAGTAGGTATAGGATTAGTAGTTGTAATAGACTTATGTAACGTTGAAGGGTATTTAAGTATTAAACAATATGCAAGTAATGGCACGTAACGCACAATTAGGAATTGGGTTCAAAAGATGTAAAGATATGCTTATTTTTGACAGGTTTCGTAACCCATTTCTTTAGTTAAAGTGACCTTTTGAATCGTTAGAATGTCTACCGTAATCTAATATTGAGTAATATGATTATCGATAATGCTATTAAGATTACCATCTAACCCGTTTGATCTAAGAAAGATAAAATTGCTTAACAAAAAGATATTCTCAAATAACAAAATGTCCTAAACGTTTCTTAGTTATGAAATGTTATTGTTGACCTCGAGGGTAGTGTTGCACCCTTTCTTGTCATAGTCACTTACCCCTACTTGTCACGGCGATGTCAGAATTTGCAACGTGACATGTTATGTCAGAGTAAAAATGCAGTTTGATGAGGTTCGAATGAATGCAATGCAAGGAGTGATGTCGTTCACACGACTGGGTAGTGTATCGGTTACTTCCCTGATGGGGTAGCTTCAAACAATGCGTCTACAGGTGAGATGTTTTAAGCGTTAACAGTAATAATAAGATGTAAGCACGCTACACATTTTGGGTTAAACATTTGTAAGTTCCCACTCTGTTTCAATCAAGACGCAAAGTCCTAGAAATCCTCAAAAATTCCCACTCTGCTAACATTACCCAAATAATAAGTAATTTCTACTCGAATAAACTATACAATTTTCAATTTTAACATAAAAACCACAGGAACACAACACTTATGAAGCAGGATATTGTTAACATTCATAATACACAAGATTTTTGGGACGTTTCCCATCTTCCCAAAAATTGCGATCTGTCAATTTTGTTTTGAAACTTTGAGATAAACAAACGAAATCTTTGTTCCCTGTCTATTTATAATATCAGTCTATTCAGGAAGCTGTCATCTCGTCAAAGAACTGTCTTTTCTTCTTTCTCAAAAGTCGTTTCCCGAAATATTATTTGAACAATCCCGATTTCTCTTTTAAATATGTTGGTAAAGTTACAAATTTATGGGATACTCTTGAAATAATAAGTTGGTTGGTATGGCCTTGTCTAAAAGAGGACTATCAAAACTTTTTGGCCGAAGGGGAACGAAAACCGACAGCGTTATTTGATCTAATAAATTGCCAGATAATGCAGGGGCTTGCGGTATTCAATGGTGCGATCAAGTGAAGAAAAATAGCTCAAATCGTAAATATTGGACCGCTATAATTTACCTACATCGCCCTTCATTTGAGGTATGTTGCATCAGTTCCTCGTTTCAAATTTCGTTTTAAACTCATGTACTTGAAAAACAAATATGTCCTTTATTATCTTTGGCTTATCTCATGACCGTTACACTTCCTTGTTGCTAAACTGATTTCTTAGGATAACATCGGTTAAAAAAAAGATACAGATGCAATTATACAATAACTCTATTATATTAACTGTATTAGATAGGATTAGGATGACAAAAGGTTGAATCCAATTGTCTATTATCGCTTGAGGGCAATAGAAATGTTAGCTGACGCATAAGGGATTTTTACGCCAACATTGTGTAGCCTTTTGGGGCTTAAAGGGTGTAGCCCTAAGCGATTCTTACGCGTATAGCGGATATGCAAACAACCTGGTGATAAGCACTTATTCACATCCTGGCTGGAGTAAGCCGTAGTACAGGTTTCTTTATCAATTGCATCCGTTGTGTTGGACCTAGGCAGGAAATTATAAAAATAGTTTTATAATCTCTTCGTTTTCTTGTTCAACTTGTTTATAATGCACTTGTAATTGGTTTTCTCTAATAATGATTTTACCGAGATGTAATATTAAGCTAAATTAATCATGCGTCGTAATTTTTGCAACTATGCAATGAGTCCATACTTCTATAGTAACGTCGTATAATGATTACAAAATTAGTTTTTTTATAAAGACAAAAATAAAATGACGCGAAAAATAAACACAGTCAAACTAGAAACAGTCAAATAATAGGCTTTGTGTATTCCGGAAACAACTGTCGGTTTTTCGTAGATAGCATTCACCTTAGGACTGGTTGAAGTCTATTATTTTGGCTTTAATACACAACTATTTTAGACATAGAAATACTGTAGAACGAAATACTAGAGAACTCAGAATTAGTTCACACTATAACATAGTAAATAGGTATATTTTTAAAGGGGGACATTTAAAACTTGGAGTAATTTCGTCCATTAAATATATAATTTGTACGTTAGTGTGTAAAGTAATTCTTATTACATCTCCGAGTGTATGAATGTCGAACAAGCCGCCAAACTTGTTTGGGTAACGTATAACGATAATGATCCCGCATTTATAATGAAATATTTTATTAGAGTATTGTGTACCAAACAAGTAAGAATGAATAACTCCTTGAGATGGACAGACAGGAAGGGTTGCGAATCTCAAGGAACGAGTAACTGACCATTACGTGTTGTAAATTTTATTACAGTAACTGTGAAGTAATGGGACTTAACTACGGATATATTGCTAGATGTTGTGTTCGTTGTAATAAGGAAAGATAGCGGACAGTTGGACATTTATTGTCTTATAAGATTTCAAAGGCTTGTAAGATTATGTGCTATTAAATTACTATAATCAAATAAGTGTACTTGCAATTAGCGTAGTAATTTTATAAGATTTTATCTAGGTGTAAAACATGACTCGAGCAGTAAGATTTTAATTACCAAGTAAGTAAACTAAATCCTTGTTAAGCCGACATAAAAAAATTCAAAAATTTGTAAAGGGTAACGAACTTTTAGTTTCCTCAATTATCCTGACGCAACTTTTTGCACTAGCAAAAATAGCTTGATACGAATTTAGCAGTTCAAAATGTATTAGCCATATACTTGATTCAGCATCACAGCAGATAAACGAGTATCTCATAATCCGGCTAGTTAGCGTACCCAATTTGCGTCCGCCGAGGGTCCATGCGTACGCGCTGCAATTGTTCCCATTCATTGAACTTGCGCAAAAAATATGTCCGACTTGCGCACTGGTTTTGAGATGGTCGAATTTTGATTTATTTTTATTATATAAGGGTGAGTACTGTTACTTACTTGTTCCCCGCTGACAGATAGGTAATATCGTCCCATTGTGTGAATACCGAATTTCTTAGAAGCTAAGTTTGCGAGTTGTTTTGAAGAACCGGTACATCTGTCGCTTGGTTATATTATTCGTTGCATGTTTTGGTATTATTTAATACACTCGGCGCTGGCCAGCCAGTTCCTTTGCTTGAACTTGGTTTTACGTTGCCGCTATCCGCTGTACCGCTGTCTAGATTTACCGTTTTTGGGATCTTTTACTACATTTCCTGATACCAATTCTACATACTAACGAAAATTGAATACGAATTTCTGTGAAAGTCGATTATATTATTTTAAATGGTGTTTTTCCTGACACCACTTGTCTATCACTCTCTTATAATCCAATCTACCTACGGGATTTGACCCAGAACGACCGGAGAGAATCGAAATCCGTACTCATACTTTCTTGTCTTTATACTGACCCGTCAATCAGTATTAAATAGCCATTAACCTTCATGTTGTCTTTATCACTTGAACACGAAAAATAGAGATAGACATACAAGCTGGAGAAAATCGTTTGGTAGAATTTTCTTCTTAATACTTAAAAAAGGTTAAAAAAACCAACCTTCACAAAGAAAACAGCACGAAAGGAAGTCATCAGATACTTTCACTGTACAATATTTAATGTCGTTATACTGCACACATTAGAAAACGATTAAGCAAGCACGAGTTACACATAAATAGATCAAACTACCAACAGTACCAACCTTGGTGAAAGAACTTTCACTGGGCAATTTAAATCTATCGCTATATTATATCCCATACATCAGAAAACGATTAATGGAACACGACTGTGATACGGAAATTGATACGACTTATCTACGTATTTACCATAGATATGATTCTTAATATTCCTGTGGTAAAGATGTACTACCTAAGTAACTACTAGCAGTTACCCGCGACTTCATCCGCGCGAATATATTTTATCGCTCTAGAATATTAGCCCCGTATAACACAGACGGTTTAAAAGTAGCCTATGTGTTAATCCAGGGTGTGTTTTAACTCCATACCAAGGTACATCGAGCCGGTTGAGCGTGTAAGAGTAACAAACATTAATATTTACGTAGTTACTATTGTACGGCTATTTGCAATTTTAAATGATAAGACAACATTGCATTAAATAAAAATAAAATAAAAAAATATATACATATTTCAAGGCGACTTACATCTGAGTCTGTAATTTGGCTTAGGCTGGCTTGCCATTACTTGTAAAAGAAGATATATCATCCAGTTTCTTTTTCACAATGTTATAATATAAAAGGGTACAAAATCAGTAAACTAAGATGATTCAGTTATTAGTCCCTTACAGCAATGATGTGGAAAACGTTTCGTTCAGGTATTTTTTTATATATTTTTAAGTAGTTATTTTTCATAACTTAAATATTTTTTTCTTTCACTTTAAATTGCAGCTAGTTTTGGTTAAATTTAATAAAAGCTATCATTTTTAGTTGTAGTCATATTGTAACAACTGATCAGATTATCCGTTTACTTTCAGTAGGTTTTATTTCTATTTATTTAGTAAAGAAGAAAAAAGAGAGATAAACATTACAGTTCAGTATTTCGCGCCAACAACCAGTGCTCCGATAGCCGTGATCGTCTAGTGGTTAGGACCCTACGTTGTGGCCGTAGTAACCCAGGTTCGAATCCTGGTCACGGCAGTGTTCAACACTGTCATGGCGGAGTCATCTTTTTGTATGTTTCTATAATTTTTTTAGCGAATTTTAATTACTAATTGCATAGTACGGACTTGATAGAATCTTGGCTCAAATGCCCTCTAGCGTGCAATAGTGGTACTAGAACAATTTTATTCTTGCATAAGTTTTACCTAAAACTCATAGATGGCGACACTTTAACATAAACTAAACAAAAAATTCCAACAGATGGCGCTGGCACAGGTATTAACACGCTCCAGCAGGTGGCGTCTGCGTTCTGGCTATTCCACACTAGATGTCGTTGAAACTGAGTAGTATCGAAGTTTCTTGGCTAGATGTCGCTACTAACATGAACATTTAACTAATGAAAGTTTGTCAGCAAGCGTCATGAAAGTTTTAGTCCATCTTTGCTTTATGAAACAACTAGAAAATACCTGTTGTTCATTAGTAAATATATCGTAGTAGCGTCATTACTTTTTACAGATTCAGCACGAAATATCTAAGCAAGAGCAAAGTTATCTTATAACTAAAATATATTTTTACTAGTTAATTGAAAATTCTCAGAATATTTTTTTAATCCATAATATTTATTTCTCGTTTACGTTCCATTTCAGTAAGTTGAATTTATAGATACGGCTCTATAGATCCTTTTTTTTCTACCTGAGCCATGACTAGAAAAAAATACAATAGCAATTTTGTACTCAAGTAAAATAGGCTTGTAAGGGTTTAGGACAAACCTCTGTTCGGCCGTTAAAACCGTTGTGGAATTGCGATTATTTCAGTTTTACTTAACCTTTAACATACATTCCTTTAACGGTCAGTGATAATTTTTCGCTAAAGCCGGCAAAAACGAACTAAAAGGCCGGACGCGAAGCGAAATAAAGACGGTTCAAATCATTTATTCGACATTTAACGATAGTTGCAGAAATGTGAGACGGAGTTTTATTTTTTTAAGTGCGGAAGTTATATGATACAGGGACCTATTAAGGCGTACCATTAAGTGGTCGTTAGGAGATCACAGGTGTCAAGGTAGTCGCATCATCGCTTGTGTTATTGTGAATTTGAGGCGCTACCTTATATAGCCGGGTACCGTGTAAGTAAGTATTAGACGGTGTTTTAATACCAACTGATTACTTTTCATCGAACATTTTTTAAATAGTTTGGTTTGACAGATTGTTTTTCTGTTAGACATAGTGTTAAAGATACCTTGTGGCACTTTCGTCTATGACTTACACAGGAATTCTTTCTTTTGAAGGTCGAGTTAATGAGTAAGTCTAGATTCAGTAGCGACGATACAATACTCTAGGCCATACTATCGACATACTACATTTTTATGATACTTTATGACTAACCCGAAGACCATAAATGGATGAAGCACATTATGCAGATAAGGTGGCACACTGACACCGTTAATGATAGCGTAGTATATAAATATATGTATGTATGTACTGTTAGCATAATGCATGTTGTTTGCACTTCGTATCGCAGGCCTTCCATCAAAGATAACATAATTAATTATTCGACAGTGGCCCAACAGGCTTAGCTACCGGTAATGACATTTCCTTTTCGCTAAAAGGACGGCTTGCTCACAGAGAGTTGCGAAAAAGTTTCATGAAAAAAGAACTGAATTAATAATGACCGTATTCAATGATTACCAATTAAAAAGTCATGAGATCCGGTGTACTGGTCGTAAAATTTTCAATTGTATATGAGTGATAAATAAATAATGTAAGCGTTAGAATTAAACTAAGAAGTGTGTTTTAGAATAATTTAAAAAAGAAAGGATAAGAGTAATTCGGATCCCTTTTTTATCTTTCCTTGCTACTGTAGTTGACCTTATGCCATTATTCAGTACTGTGAGTAATCGCTAACTTAGCCTAAGGTTGGAAGATCGAAAAAAGGGCAATTGGAGTTCAGCAAATTCTTCAGAAAATTCTCATTTAACCCGGAATCCGACTTCAGCACGATGGATCCCGAAAGACTTGCCCTCCATCAGAACCTTGCTCAACCCTTTAAAGATTGAAAGGCGTGACAGCGCGCGCAAAATCAATCAATATAATGTCCCATTTGTATAGGACTCTAACGTAACGCAAATGTAACAGATTTATTTTATTTCAATCAGAATATTAAGGGGTTTGTAGACTTTTGTTATGGAATAACTCAAATGATTTCGTATCGGTATTTCGTCGGAAAGACGTGTAGACGTCTCTTTTATCTTTTGTCACTTAGATTCTTGCTGTTTACAAGCGAAAGTTATGAATTCGTAATCGGATTTACCACAGGTATCTAAGCAAAGGAATAAAAGGTAGTAAGGCCCCATTCGACCCCCTAAAAGGAACTTTCTCTCTATTCCCGATATAATATGTATAAGGAGACATAACAACAGTCGTTACTTGGAAATTAATATTTCCGATGCTCAGGATCATACCATTTGTACACGTGCTTGTAATGATGAGATATAAAACAACACGAATAATATCTGCAACAAGCCTTTAAGCCGTATCATAAAGAAACCCTATACTTTTCCCTGTACATTACTTTGATTTACGCAACAAAGAAAACAATCTAGCCGCCTCGGCGAAGGTAAATACTGCATAAGTTATGCGTAATCTTACATGTATGCCTGCTGCATTTTTAATGTTGTTTGGAATTAGGCGAACATTGGCCAACAATGGCTCCTGTATTCAGAATTCAATGGCCAATGTTGGTGCTATTTGTATACTTTATAAATTGATAGAGTAGTTACCTGTTCGCGTAGTTTGGTTTCGGAGGTTCGGGTCGGCTTACACCTAACGGTAATGGTTGTTTGCCGGTTGAATTGTAAGGAGTAAAGCTATATTAATATTTCTGACTGCGTTTATTTATAACTTCTCACCTTATACCGCAATTATGTACGATTTTTAACAGATCAGTGAAAGCAGCTAATGATATAAAAAAATATCCGAACGAAAAAAGACTGTAGAGCCTTTTTATTTCTTTTAATTCTGCTCCTAAATGGGCAATCCATGTACTCTCAAACAGAAACTTTTCTACTAATTATTCTAAAACACAATGTTCGTTTGACGTCCATAGCTTCTACACAATATAACAAAGCTTCTACACAATAGCTATAATACAGTACCCATCCTGTATTGTACAGGTCAGGATAATTACATAGTATTGTATAATTCCAGTGTATCAATGGCTTGCTGAGGTTAGCAAGCTGTAAGGTATTACGCGAGGATTGACATTGTCGTACTGTTATTACGCTGCTCTGTGGATTTCGGTGTTTCGTCGTAATTGTTATTATAGGGAAAGCCTGTATATGACACGCTCCCATTGTTATTGCCCCGAAGAATATTTGCTTGTGTTTAATCATTGGAGTTTTTCCTATTCTGTTGTCCACTCTATTGGATCGTTTGTTTTGGTTTTTCGAACTAGTCGTGTGCTGATTACGTTCTCTCTATGAAATATTGGTATTGGTTTGGTATTGTGTAATGTGTACTGGAAAAACTGAATTCAAAAAGATATTTTTAGTTGACGAAATTTTTAAAGAAAATGTCTGGTCCAGATGAGCAATTGAACAGTATTGCTCCAACTTGCATCAAATATCATAACAACTAATTTAAGTAGGTAATTTAGTCTAAACTAGATTTTCAATTACCTATCTTCTTAAGAACCCTTAAAACTTACGAAAGCCGGGGAGATGCGACGGAGAGCCAAAATTGTTCATTACCTGCAACAAAGAAAACATTTTGTTAAAAATATAGAGCTGTGTCTGTGGTTTAATTAAACCCGCAGAGTCTAAATAAGCTTAGGTCAGATTTATAATAACTGGGTAAATTATAAAAATGTGCAGGAGTTTTATCTTAAGCAAACCAAGATTATAAGCGTAAATTCATTTATCGTCAGAAACTTCCGACTTACATTTATTATTCTGTTTGAATGTTAGTTTAATAATAATACCATTTTTCAACTATAATATTACATTATCATTTTTGCCTTATATCATGCGAAAAAACATATTTGCGATAAGACAGAAATCGCACGCGTGCTCAACCAAAAACAAAAGCTAGTGCATATTCAAATAATTATTTACAACGATTTTAAGCATCAACTAAATAATTCGAACGGCAAAAGCGAATTCAATTTGAATATTCGAATTTTGGGTAACCGCATGTTAAACGTATCGCGTACAGGTGGCAGGGAAGTTACACAATGAACGAACTGCTCATATAATACAATTTATTCCACACTACACGTATTGATAACTATGTAGGGCCCGTAGTTCATGAATGTACGCCGTAAATGGCAGAAAACAAAACGGAAATGTACTGGCGTTGCATATATCATCAGTCAACAGTGTCAGTGGACGTGCTTGCCGTTTCTGTATCGAAATAACCGTAAAATTATTTAAACAAGGATTCCCGAGACCAGTTTCGTTTTAGTGATAGATTCATTGCTCATTTCTTAAATAATAAACGCTGCTTTCAGCTTTTACGAGAAGCAAAGACAATAAATATAACAATAAAATGAGTTTTGTGACTCCTATTCTCGGCCTAGCAATAAGAATGTATGGAATGATAGTTCTCGAGTAGCTCAAACAATAAAACAAACTTATACGCAATAAGAACTAACAAGTTATCATTCCACAACCCAAGAGCGTATGAAAACAAATAAAATCGTAGGAAACTCATAACAATCCAATCTTTGGCGGATCAAAGAAACACCTGGTTTGCTGTTTCATATCAAGAAGGGATAAATTTATTCAATTTCGTTTGGTGAAGCTCTCGCCCCGCCCTTATGAGTTTTTGATAACTAAATGGTTTTTTCCTTATAAATTTGTGTTACGTTTTGGTTTATGAAATTGGTATTGGAAATCTAGACAGAATATACAATGATTTTATATGATAACAGTTTTTATTTGAACTCATAATTCAAACATGAAATATCATAGGCATTATGAGAAGAAATAAAACAAAATAAACTAAAATACCTTTCATATTTCAGCTACTGTAAACATTCTTTCAAATACTGACGAAATACAATTTATAAAATTTTATACAAAACTTATAAATATGGAAAAGTAAGAGAAATGTATTTTTAAACAGAAAAATACACTCTATTGTACCACATTTTTTTAAATCTGCTTGAGCGAGCAGAAATCTAAGTTAAATTTTGCTCCCGAAGACAGTAAAGCAAATCACTTTCCATATTTCACACCCGTTAGATATGAAAGGCATAAATATATTCCCAAATGAGCTAAAGAACATTGAATTCCAAGCATGCAGGCAATTATATCATCCCCTGAACATTACATGCAAATTGTATGAGTGCGTTACTCCGGTATTTCCCTAAGGGTGGGATTTCTCGTCTCGTTTAAGGGCTAAGGGCTTGTAAGGTTAACTATGTAAGAGCAGAAAAATGGGAGCGTGAGGTAATGTAAAGATGTAGATTCGGAATTTTCGGCAAAAGAGGTGTTGATCATAAAATTTTGATGTATGGTTGAACTAAGCGAATCAAGCATGAAGAAATGTGCTCCTGATAGATTCAAAACCAATCTTCTCTTAAACCACCAGAAAACGTTGCCTTTGCTTACTGTATCATTCGAAGAAAAATCAAAATACTTCTAAAATTACTTGAAATTTTTATGAGCATATGTTCCTCAAGGGAAATCTGTGACATGGTAATCATTGTATCTATTCCCTCAGTTTGCTGTTCGCCGTAAGGATCTAATTCGATTGGGGACAACTCTATTGCCATTTTCCAATTACGTGGTCGGCGCGATTGAATGCCTCTTCCACGTGTAAAATTGATGAAGGTTCAGCTACAAAGCTTGTCAAATGTAAATGTGATAATGTTGAATACATTTCAAACAAGTCAATCATGGTACGTAATTATTCATTAATGAAATTGTTTACAGACATAAAACGAATTTTCAATTTCAGTTTCTGACAAACAAATAAAAAAGTTGGAGTAAATGCAGGAGGGTGCAAGAGTAATAAAATTGTTTTATTATGCACTTACTGTTGGGTTTTAAATAGTGGAGATAAAACAGAACGCTATCTTCTGCAAATGTTATTTTATATCTTGACTTTCATCTAGTAAGTTATTTTGCTCTTGCCAAAAGTTTTCAATCCAAATTTTCGTTCATCATCAGGTTCCACGAAGTGATTTTCTTTTGTTCTTGTACCTAACATGCCTGCTTACTCACAACCCTGACGTCACTAACGTATATCCAATATTGCATGAGTGCATTATAAGAGGCTTCATGGCGTTCGGTTCCTAATAGCCTGCATAGGTAGACCGTCTGCCAGTAACAAGGTTACATTTCGTTACCGCAGCATATGTAGTCGTAACAAGCTCATGGTGTGCAAGTTACGAGTATATGATATTTATTGAACTTGCGGTGATAGTAAATTATTTAATACTAAAAATAAAAGACGATTTTTCTTTTTTCGTGTTTAGATGAACTGGTGCCGCGATGAGAAACAGTTCTTTTGTGAACAAAAGTGCCAAACAGGCATCAATAGTTTTAAAAACATAAGTAAAGAAAAGCACCATAATTCTTAAGCTATTAGCAATAGCGCGTCCTGTGTAGTAACATTATTACTAAGGATTAAATGCTAATACAGCAAAGTTTCAGGATTACAATAATGTGCGTGTCCTCTAGGGAAGAATAATGTTCTATCAATTGCCTTACTTCTAACGGCTTTCGAACGTGGTATATTTCCAGTAACATTATCAGTAACGATGCTTTCTTTACGACTACTGTAATTTAATATTCATTAATGGTACCATATATCAAAGGGTTCTATACAATTGTTTACTAATGTGTATCATTAAATACGTTTAGTCCATTTACTTTCTGAGGCTAGTTGCCTTTAATTAGAGTTTACGACTGTTAATGCCTTTCCGTGCAAAGCGACTGACAATTAGGTATTTTTATACCAAAGCCTTTGAAAGACCTGATTTTAGCTACTTTCGTGGCTTTTTCATTAGTCATTTTCTCTAACAATGCTTTAGGCTTTATTGTTTCTGTAATTGACGTTATACCTAAAGTAACAACAGTCATAAATCAAATTAAATTACGTTGACCTTCAGTACTCTTAAATTATATTATTTCTGTTACACGTGCCACTATCATTGTTGCAATTTACCTTACACCCGTCAATCATGCATCAGGCTATATGCCGTTTCTAGCAATGAATAATAACACATACCTCTAACCATGTATGGATAGGCTTTTTAAACATCACGCTGTCATGCATCCCATTGTTAGAAGCAGCAACCTTCACGGTACAATGCATTTGTTTATCGTGATCACTCATTACCTATTTCTCAATAGGATTTTAGTGAAAGGGAACTACGAGTGTATGGGTTTTGTTGATGCTGTTGTGGCTTTTCTTTAACCAGGGTATAGTAATGTTTTATTATACGAAAGTGACACTGCCTATCGGTTTGCTATCCAACCTCTGATCCGATTTTAATTGAATAAATCTTGAAGGGTTGTTTGGGTTCAAAAAATGCTTATTTTTACTGCGATAAATTGACACTTACGCTGACCTAAGTGACCAATATCGCGCTTCAGTCATCATCATCATCTGTCTAGCTTTTACCCAACTACATTGGGTCGGGTCAGCTCCAAGTCTTACACATTCAGCTAAGTAGTTTACAGTATTTTACATAGAGTGACTGCCTGTCTGACCTTCTCAATCCAATTGCTTGGTATTCAAGGAATAAATCTTTGAAGTAGAAAACGTGCTTGTAAAGTCATTGCCCGTAAGAGACACTTACAATGGATGTTAAGTAACATTGTTATGTTTGGCCTTTGCCAGCTCGATTAGAAATTGTAATATATACATTCGCGTTCATGACTTTTGTAATTTACATTTAGACAAGTTGTCTTAAGTTAGACAGAATTTAATACTATTCAAGAACTACGTGCAAGTAATAACTACACAAGTTGGATTTGAAAGAGTGAAATGACAAAAATATTAGACGTAGGGTATTATTTAAATAGCTTTGTTATTTACAAAGCTATTTTAGTTAAATATAAGTCTATGTGTCTTTACTTAATACTAAAATCTATGCGAGAAAGTAAATAAAGTTCTTATAGAAAATTTTAAGACTTTATTTACACACTTACCTATTGGATTTAACGAAGTATTAAAATTTGTTTATAATTCTTGAGTGATACGTGCTTTATTTAAATTTATTTTTCTTTCAAGTGTAATGTGGCTGTCGAAATTATCCTGATGGCAAATAACTATTTTTAAAATGACATAAAATTATTTAATTATTTGTATATTAATTTATTTATTACCAACGGCGAATACTTGATTGATTTTTCCTGAACATATTATCATTGATTTAATGGCACACTTGAAGCAAATTATATGGAATAAAAAAACTGGTTAGCTACTACAGTTATTGACAGGTCGTTACGCGCATATATCATTACAACGCGACAGCTCACATCGTGCTTTAGGTATAATCAACTTAATACCGTTTACTTAATTATATTCAACGAGAGCACTAAATAACTAGGTGTACCAACAATTTAACGTAGAAACACTACTTCAATTGCTTGTATCCTGTACAATTAATTAAAATTTCCGCTTCTTTCGACAAATTGTATTATTAACGCTAGAATAGTTCCTCTAGTTAATTGATAGATGTGACGTGGCAAATCTACATTGCAGTAAATTACTGAAAATGGTTTAATCCCCTTTTATTTTAAAGTGCCTCTTATTACAAATATTGAAAACGAAGAAAGCTACAGATTTATACATAATGATTTTGACTTGTATAGCTTATAGCTAGTACTTAAAATTCTACAAAACTGCTTGTAGTTTGTCTGAGGATATGACTATAAGATTTAATTTTGTATAGAAAACTAAATATTTTAAATTAAACTCAACATGTGATTGCATAATTTGCATCTCTTTTGCAAGTCTCTAGCTTAAAATGTATGATACAGTTTTGATGCGTCGCAACCCAACAAACAAATACCATTCCACCTCATAAACGTTCAGTGCAACTCCACATGAGATACAGCTCAAACAGCCCTAGCAAAGGTTGCGGGTTCAAACGATCCCATTCGTTCCATTTACCATATGATTGCGCTCCGGCGCCGCTCGCACGATACTCAGAATTATGTGAGCCGTATACAGACGTTAGCTTCGTTAGTTGTCTATTGCGTTACTTATGAAATAAGGAATACATGGAGCATGGTTTAGTATCGGTTCGAGTTTGTGTAGGGTGAATTTATGCTTCTTCTGATTAAAGCTATATCTGTTGAAGTAATTTTATTGTTGTACGCATGGTTGGGTATATTTGAAATTATAGTGGGACTAAACCTTCCTTAATGTTTGTGTATACACAATAAATTTACAGCCTACATAATACATAGTCATTCTCATTGACTATGCTGTCAAGCTGTTCTAAAACTAAACCTATATAAATATCAGCTTCCACTTTAATTTTCTTTATATCAATTGTTCAGCATCAAATAGGTACCTACATGCATTGAAAATAGAAATGTGCATATTTTACACGGCAAAGAAAGTCTAAAAACAAAGAAGTCGAACAAATAAAGTCGGATACCACTAAAGCCAGTATCACATGAAAACAAAATAAACATTCTTCCAACAAAACCAAAGTCGAGGGGAAAAAATAACGAAATTTTTCAGGTGCGTTATCTCGAAAAGAAGGGAAATCTCACAAAAGCGATAGTCTCCAACAAATAACAATTACTTACTGGAGTCGAAAAAAGCAAGAATAGGGCGCCCGTGTCAATGTCGGAACTTCAGTGCGATGGCTTATCGTGAGGAACGATAACAAAACGTTAATTTGCTTACTTTACGAGAATTTATTTAAATTATCTGTCACCTACTTCTTGAGGGTAATTTAAGTATATGACAGAATATTGTTTAACTATATACCTAGAGTTGCAATAAAAAAGGACAGTAAAACAAAAATAGGTTTCAGGCATTTTTGATAAGCAAATATTGTCTATTGAACCAAAGAACACCACAGGTACGATTTTAATTTTAGTTAGGATTTCCACGATCTAACTATGCAACAAAAAACCTTACCTACATAGGTAAAAACAAAACAAATATAAACGAAAGTCATAAAATTAGGGGAAATATCGTTTGTTTTAACATCGTGCCTCGCTATTACCCCGAACGATACCGTATCTTCGATGAGCTCCACCACCGAAATTACGAGGCGTCTTAAATTAAATGTAAATACCTTAAAAAAATTGAATTGCCTCCGAGTTCCGTTAAATATTGTGTTTAGGCCAATGTTAATTTACGGGAACTGAGAAAGCCCGTGGAAGTTTCAAATGGCGGGTGAAATAATTTTCTGCTCATTTTCTGTCGGTTTTATAACTGAGTCTACGAGTAAAATTTTATGCCATATACACACTATTGATTTCTGGCTGGTTGTGTGTTTTATATGACCTCCACATTGTGCTGTTCTTGGGGGCGTTTGGCGTTGGGTCGATGCGCTCTATAAAATAGGGTTGAGCGACACGATGAATGACGAGTGATTCATGCGTGCCGTATATCAGGACAGATCGAGTCTACACCGATACGAAACTCTTGGCAAAAGTTTAGTTATTTCCTTTGCAAAATTCTCCAGATGAAAGAGGATTCTATAATAGTATCAGGAAACCTTATTTTATAAGCGAAAAAAACTAGTTAGAAATCACATTTTTTGCTTTCGAGACAATCCTTTAATATTTTCATACTACATCATGAAAGCAAGATATTTTCTTTCACGATGTAGTATGAAAATATCGGATAGTTCAAATTGCTCAGAATAACGCGAGACGTTGATGGCGTTGTGCTTAGCCGCGTAAAAGTACATCAGACTACGTTTCGTCTCGTTACCTTGAGTTGGAATGGTAGTTTTGATATCAGGGGTTGTAATCATTTGTTTTCTGTATAAATTATATGATAATAAGGAAAAGCTTGTAGAGCAATTAAAGTATATGGGTTTTTGCATCTCGAACATGCAGGTATGAAGTTCCTTAAAAATAGGAAACAAAACGGTCCCTAAGTGATACAAAACAAAACGTGTACTTTTAGTTCCCAGCTCCGTTAGTTCTGCAAACAAAAACTTAGAGCACCACTTAGCGAAGGACTTTTTCATTTCGCTTTGTAAGACACACGGGACAATAAACTTTTCACTTCATCAGTCATCAACTAAACGTTTGTGAATAAAATAGAATAAAACTACAAATCTAACTTGCATTTGAATCGTTTTAAAAATGATTTTTGTAGTATTTTTATAACACATTCCCATTCAAACGAAGCTAGAAGTCCTTTGCATTCAGATAAGGCTAGAGTTAAACTGTTCGCATTCACGATTGTGTGCGAGGCGCATAATTCGAAGCCGACGATAGCTTCATTACCTGTCCAATCAGACGCTCGGGGAGCCCCAGGTAATTTGCCAATAGATAGCATTTGCTACTACCGCTCATTACCTTGACAAGACTGTGTTTATGTAGTCTTTTCCTACATTAATAGATCATGGAGTTGTATAAGGCATGATTATAGTAATCGATAGTGGAGAAAGTGGATATTATGTTGCATAATGATTTGTCATAAAACATGTTTGTAGCGGATTACAGCATAGAAAGTACCAATTATCTTTATAGCTTTTTATTTATCAATTGGGCAGCAATTTGCTTGGATTTTAACTACTCTTCGCATCTTCAGATTTGATGATGACAAGTCTAGGTGATCACAAAACTAACAAACCTGCATAGTACAAATAAATCTACATTTACGCATTGAATACCCGAGAAAACGAATGTTATGTTTGCACACATTTCTAAACTAAACACGCGCTGCGATGCATGGGTTTGTAGAGTAATGTAAACCCCAAGCACTTGGCGACCGGGATAGGGATCAAAGTAAGTTGTTGTATGTAAGCATGGGAGAGGATTCTGCACCGATCCTCTTCACACGAGCCCTTAGTCACCTTGTATACTCAGATACCGAGCAGAAATAGAAGGGGGACGTTTGTAAAAAAAAAACTACACGACCGCAAGGATGTACACTTACTGCTTAATTTAGGTAACGATGTTTTTTACAGGTCCCTTGTCGAATACCATGGCAACTCTTCCCCGCAGTTTATTTTTACGACGTGCAGGGGTAGATAGCGAAATTTATATTTTATCTATATCAGGTTGTGGAGAAATTAGAAGAATCCTTCCAAGCGTTGATTACGTTTTTGCTTGTGCTCCAGTTTGATTATAAATAAACCTGCGAAACGTGCTCAAGTATGCGGTTACTGAAAACAGAATATTTTTGTATTTTTTATCGAAAATTTTCCTCCTCAAAATAAACTAAGTATAAAGTTCTTACTTGAAACAACAAGAAAACCGTATAAGTTTATGACATTAGACAGTACGCCACTAAGTGAATTTCCAAGCAGTTTCTTAGTCCAGTGAAATAATTATCTTATGGAACAATCGCGTTATTACGTAGCCTTGGGCATCACGTGGCATAGTGGTTGGGAAAATTTAACCGGCCTTGCCCGTGGGCTGAACGACATAATGCAATTTTACACAGTGTTCACACTATCAAAATTCACTGCGTGTTTTCCTCATATAAAAGGGCGGAAATATACGGGCTGATAATGTGGTTGGTAGCTTGTTAATAACAATAACAAAAGGTTTAATTTATTCATTGGCCATAAAACTAATTATAAATTGAACAATTGAAGCTAATAGTATTATAATGTTTAGTTTCGATTTGAAACTAAGTTCTAAGTTTACTAAAGAAAATTTCTTTTTGCAGCGATTTAAAACTAATGACAGTAACGAAATATAATAAACTAACATCGACTGGCATATTAATATTTTTATTACGACGTTCTAACATTTTAGTAATCGCCGGCGAAAGAAGACATACATCTCTACACTACGTAAAAATATTACAAAACTACAACAAATGCTTTAAGTGTCAACGTGTCAACCAACCAGTTTACTGTTACGACGAATCAATTCCTTATTCTAGTGATAGACAGGAACAAAGTAACTAGAATTAAAGCACTGCCACGTTTGCAATTGTTTTATGAGTACAAGAAGACTTCATAACACACGTCCAGTCTTTTCTTCATCAGCCTCAACGCATCCGCTATTTATCTCCCGTGAATCAGTAAAACCATCCTATGTATCTCGTTGTATAGTTGTGAGTTTAGCTTCACGCGGCGACAATGGTTCTGGTCTAAGCCGTTCCATTTCTCCAATCGATTTGTGATCTTAATAAGAGCTCATGATACACGTCTAGCTAGCTTTATCTGACTCAAGCAACATAAGCCTTAGCAGGCCCATCATAATCCATGTCTAGCCTTGTCTTCATAAGCTTCAACGGGCCCGTCGTAAGTTATCTCCCGTGTATCAGTAGAGCCGTCCAATTTCCCTTGCCGTACGGTTGCGAGTTTAGTTTTACACGGCGACAATGGCGTCCGCGCCGCGCGCCGTCCCTATTTCTATCCCCATTGTCCGTCAGATTCTGTGCGGGACACCTCGCCTGAGCCGTAAGGAGAAGCATAAGTTATGCGCTATAGCGGTTTGTTTTATAGTATGTTTTGTTTGAGGTTTTTGGTTTTTGTAGACTCATTATTTGGGGATATAATCGTTGCTAAATTATTATGGTCTACAGAAATAATTAACACGGCAGGTTTGGTTGTATTGTAACCGTTTTATCACGAAATTCTCAACATCTAACAGTATCTACTGTTTAATTGCAACGAGTCATTGGAGCTTGTTTTTCAATAACTATTTTCGAATTGTCATTTTATAAAGCTACTGGGCACACTATACTGCTGGATACCACTAATTTTATATGACTGCCATTTCCTCAACTACAAAATTACAGTTTTACAGATTTGATTTTTTGATTTGAGATATAAGATATCAAAAGCAGCAAAACTCAATTAACTAGACCCTATTTCGCTTAACCTCTTACTTTATACCACGGACACTCCATCAAGGTATGTGGGGGTCCGCATTTAGGGATCCCTAACTGTCCGCGAGATAAGACTCAGTGATGTCCGACGTCATAGCGCTGCTGGTGACGCCAGCTTTCTCAAGCAAAACTCAAAGATTAAAGATGGCAATGTAATTTTCCTTTTATGATCGTACTTAATAAAAAGAGGCAATTATAAAATATATGTCTATATAATATAAATAGTGGTTTGGACTTAGACTTACTAGCTATAATTAATCGATGTATAATTTCTGGCTTAAAGCGAATACGAGACTTGACAGACCTTATAATTAAAAACTGAGAATTGAGTACCAGTTGAGAACAAACTACTACTACTACAAAGGAAAGTCATCAAAACTTTGAATGCTAAAGAAAAATATGTCACAAACACAAATCGCAAAGATTCTCAAAATGAAATGTTTAACAACAAACTTAATACGGTTGCAGCTCCATTTAAATTTAATTCTCTCAAAACGGGGAATATTCAATTTAAAACTTTTAATCAGATGCAAATCTTGTCTTTAATTTCGTCCGTTGTCTGCAATCGAAACTTCGTAAGAATAGGGTTATCGTTACTGGCACACAACTCTGTGACATAAAAGGGGTTCATAAGTAATAGAGATAGGCTATCGCATAGGGGTTCTGTTACAAATGCGTACGCAATAAGGGCTAAGCTTTTCAATTAAGTGTTATGGTGGAAGTTGCAAACAATCTCTGCCATAACAACGTTAATACTTAATTAAATCCAGATATAAAAAAAAAATATACTTAACCCAACTGAATAAATGCTGTTCTTGTTATTTTTTAAAATTAATTGTCAGTACAAGCAGAAAACAGAACAAATTCGACCATCCCTTGCACGCCAAGAAAAGTTACAAATCTTGTCCGACAACCACAAAGCAATTTGGGATAAAATTCATTAAAAATAATGTTGGAAGGAAAATAAAGCAACGTTGGCCTTATTATCGACTTGTACTTGTTTCTACTTGATGCTTAAAGATGTAAGGGTGGCCGAGATGGTCAAACAAGTTGGTCAAAAATTTTTGCTGGTACTGTTTCAACCAAACTATCAAACCATTGCAAAACGAACCACCAAAAAATATGGAATTTCGTTAAACGGGGTTCAGGCACATGAATTTTTGGCAATCCTCTCAAATAGGGTAAACGATTAAACATGTTTCAGTTCCAAAAACTTCGAGTTTGACATCGTTTCTAAGGTCTTTAACAAAAGAAACGTAAAAAATAATATTCCCAGAATAAAATGATCTCTATTGCGAGTCAGTTATCTTTTCTACCATCACCACGAAAATTCCCTTTATGTTTTTGTCAGACGTTTACCGTAATGAATCGTTTTGTTTTGTTTTGATTGCTTTGTTTATGTGGGAGACGAGTCTTGTAAACGTTATCAGCGGGAAATGGAAAATAGTTCATAAGGATAACGAAGTGAATCAAATTCTGTATTCATGAGTGCCTGTTATGAAAGCTAATATGCAGTAAAAGGAATAAGGTGGTCCAAACGGGGGGACTACAATGCTTTCACTATTCTCAACATTTAATGAGTTAATTAAAGCGATTAGCAAAAAAATACTATGCAAAATCAGACATGATATAATATTTGCTTTTTCGTGTTGATAATTTGCTGCACTCACAATTCAATCAGCATAAGTTCCCAAATGTATTAAAAACAAGCACATAAATGTAAGTGCAGTTCTTGTAAAGTCATTCCACTGCAATCGGGTAAATGCAAGTAAGCAATCCAATATTTTTCCAAAAACCATTCCGATATGTCATGACGTGTCATTTAAGGGCTCGTGAGGCAAATTGCATGTCCGGCGGAGTGCGCCGCCCTATAGGCTTAACTTTCATCGTTAATTGAAATATACAACACATGTATGTATGTATGTATGGACCTGTTAGCTTTGACTAATTGGAATCTAAATTTGAAATATTAATGAAAGTTCGGTCTGTTTTAAATGGTTACGTCGGTGAAGTTGGATTATTAATAGGTGCTAATTGATGAACTTATATTTTTGGATACGTCGTATATTGAGGGTTATTAAATAGAAAACTACAGTGATCAAGATATAAAAATCTCAGCAGCAATTGTTGCCTGACACTACCAAGATGCGTCTGGGTCATGTTTCAGCTTCAATCTAGCTTATAAACAGTATTTTATTCGGAGCGACTGTCGATTTCTGTACTGTAAAAGTCATTGCTGTAACTGATGAAGAGAAAAATAAGAAGACTTATACACCATCCGGGACGAAAGATTTAAAACAAACTTCGAAGCCATTTAACCAACGACCATCAAAATAGGCCATTAAAGTAAAATTTCTAAATGGACTTTTTCGAGCTCAACAAAATTCGATACCATAAAATACGCCCGATAACGAACCCTTGAAAATTCGTATTTAATTAAACAGTCACCCCCGGGACACATTATCGTCGCGTACCTTACCCCGGATGTGTCATAAATTTATATGATTCAGCTAATATGAGTTGTGTTGCAAGCTTTGTATTCAAACCACAGTATCGCCTATTCTGACCTCGTGAGCTTGTTACCTGTGTAGTACCAGTTGGAGCTAAGTTTAAGTATATTATGATAGTTCCTATACTAGTAGTTTAAACATAGAGTATAAATAATAATAATATTTGTGTCCAAAGTAGTAAATAACTCATTTGTCTTCAATCGATTAGAAATTCAATTACAAACGTAAATAACAGGAATAAATCTAAAAAGAAAACGGGCTTCAGTCTAGCAACCGCGGCAGGTGCAATCGCTACAGCAATAAATTGCGAACCTCATAATACTCCCCTCGTTTACCAATTTCGCATATTTCCTCTTTTTTCTTACCCCCTGAAGGTACCATTTTGTAAAGACTCGTAACGTTGTATATTTTCCTTAAATTAGGGTAATTTCTCGTTTCATGATCCAATTTGAATTAAGATGCTTGAGGATCAGAAACTTTTGTTAAATATTTAGTAATGGTTCTTTGGATTTTGCGACATAAATAAAACCTTATTTATGTGAGCTGAAATATTTAAACGAATCTGTTTTTGTAGGGAAAATGGAATAAAGCAATTGTGATAAGACGTCAACGTTAAGACAACAATGAAAGCGAAATTTATTTTAGGTATAAAGTTAAATACTTAAAATTAATTCCACACGCTTTATTGCTGAATAGAGCTAGCTTAACTAAACGTCTGAGTTCTGAAGAAGTAAATTATTTTGTTAGCGAAAATAAAAACAAGCCGAGTTATGATTAGAATTCCCAGCGTAGCCGTTGCTTACTCTTAATTTTTCAACAAAGCAGATATAAATTACGTTTCTCCAAAACCCTTAATCGCTTTATTGCCCAATCCAATTATACTAACAGTCGTTTATCTTGAGGAGTTAAAAACGTACAATATGCTATAAAGAGTGCTATAAATCAGAGGCAACAGGGCAAGAGGTAGCCCTTTGCGGCACTCCCTGGCAGCGGAGTGTGACGCCCTACCGTGGATTCAACGACCGGACCTGCCAAATACTGAATACATCGATTGTATATTTTAGACCACATAATGACATTACAGTTCAACGTTTTAAGGGACGCAGATGTTAAGCCAACAAGTATTAAAGTATTGATCTATTATCACAAATCAATTTAAGTTAAGTAAATAAAAAATATGGTTTGCAATAAAGGCATTCAAACAATCATATGTACGTGTTGTTTGCAAAAGTCTTATAGAACTCGAAACACAGACAGAGCCTGCTGCTACATTATTTATTTCACATTTCTATGATAGACGGGCGTGACATGAGAAGAGTAAAACATTTCATAAAAGTCCCGTAGAAAGCCTGGAAGAGTTATAAATACGTTTATACGAACTTAAAGAACAAAACCCTTGATATTATTCTAAATAAACAGCGTCGTAAATAAATTACGAGCCGACACGAGTAACTGAGTAAAACTATACACCCTTCAGCTATCTGCTGGGCCCACTTGCAAATATATCACCCCCGCACTAACTCTATAAATATACACTACTATACGTATACGTATTTATATAGAAACTGTTTTATGGATGTGGTGTGTTGGCTCTAAGTCTATTTGTTTTGTATCATCGTTATTTGATGATAAATGTATTAGTGGAGTTAATAACATGTAATGTAACTTTTACATTTTACAAAGAAAAGAATTTAAAAAACATATTCACGAGTCATTTTGTATCCAAAATGAAATGGCTATTTATAAAGTACTGAATTGAACCGTGACCTTTTCATACGAGTCCGCTGCTCTTACACATAATACACCACAAAACACTCAATAAATGCTACACTTTAAATATTCAGGCACAGCAAACAATATACTCAACGTTTAAAATATTTCCAATAACTTTATGCTCCATTAACAAACAACATAAATACCTGCATCATACACTTCACATGGTATTCAATAATTGGAGAATATTAAAAATGTTTGAATGTTGTTCTGCTTGTATCAATATCATTGCACGAATTCGCGATTTCCGATTCTATGAAATAGGTAAGGTATACAACTATACATACATATCTACAAGTATGTAAAGCCTATCTACATTGTAGGTCCATTAACGTGTAAAACACTGAACTATTTACGCAATTTGTAACACCCTGTACATATTTTTATGTTTTCATCGTCTTTTTACTATTGATATGTATGCGATGATCACGCAATATGAGTGTGTTCACTATTCATGCCTATATCATCCCCTCACAACGTATGGCGCCCACGGGAAATGTCATCCAATTTCATGTACCCGACAACTGGTAACCCTAGCCATTTAGGTAAATATTATATTGAATTGATACTTAGTTTTAAATACAGTGCAGGCAAGCAGGGAGGACATACATGAGTTTTATAACTTCATCCCTATTTTTATAAAAGTGGTTAAGCAGTTTAGTCGTGAAAGCAGAACAGTTACTAACGGTAATGTTATAAGAATAGAACCTATCCTATTGTTAAACCACCTCTAATGTAATTTTACCCGTTTGCAGTAGATAATGAAGTTATTTTTCTTTAACTTTTCCGACAGCAATGGAAGACTTGAGAGTTTATGACTAATATTTCTTAAAAAAAAAAACTCTCAAATCACGAAGAGCATAAAAAGCTTATATTATTACTTCAGCAAACATTTCAGCTTCATTTTAAAACTCGATTACCATACATTGGAGTTCTATACGAAATTATTGCAAATCGCACAAGCATAACAACGGAGAACAGAATCGTTCAAACGGAATAAGTAATGAGCCATGTCAGGCAATATTTTTATTTATACATCGTCAATTTAATAAGCCGCTTCGCCTTCCCTCTTGGATCTTCCTTTAGCAATTTCCTATACAAATATGTAGATATAGCTGTTCAAATACATGTTCAATCGATTTGCCTACGTGTGTATGTATGTGTGTAGTATGTTTGACACGGCTGTGGTCATTTGTTGCGGTATCGTCTGTGTACGTTGTTAGTTGCTCGGTGTTTAGCTAATGAATAGGCCACCCTTCTCTGTCTGAGGGTATTGTGTTCAAGGTCTGACTTGGATAGGGTATACCATGGAATTTGAGAAACAAAAACGGTATGCTCCTTGTTTCCCTTATGAAATACAGTACGACAGTGCGCTATAATTTGACACTGGATGAAAAAATACCAGTTTATACCAGAATCTACGTTATTTTATGCACTAGTAGTATAATTGATAAGTTATCATGTATGGAAATATTGAGTTTAGTTTACGATGATTGAGAGCTAAAATACTACTTGTTAATCGGTTTGAAATGAATAAACTTCTTTTTTTTTAATGAATTCTAAATAGAGACGACGCCAATGATTATATTATACAATTTCTCATAGTAAAATACGCAATAGCTTCTCATTATTTTGTAGATATAATGAGGTTTACTAATGTATACAAATTAATGGAGCCAGAGCCAGGCACCAGATGCCGTAAACAAAAATTAATAATTTTGGCCTTCCAAATAATTGAAAATTTGTTTGATCATTACTGGCTGACATTTAAACTTTAAACTTACTACTGTGTAATACTAAAGAAAAAATATTTTTAAAATTTCCATTACAAAAAGGTTTTATTTCGCAGTTCAATTGAAAAATGTAGTCCAGCCATAAAAATATTTTTTTTGGTACTATTTTGAGTGATTTATGTTAGACTCTTTAAATAGGTCAACTATTCAGGTCTCTTACTAAACAAACAAGTACAACACGACTTGAATGACGTTTAATCCCTGAAAGGCGAATTGTTGAGCAGTTCGGCCTAGAATCAAAGGCCACTAATAAGATTAGCGGACCGAAAGTGATCCAGGCCTAAGCCGATTTGAACGATGGTGTATGGCCTGAAAATGTTTAGGCGACGTTAATTCGATAAAAGATTTTGCTACGTAAACGTTCGTAATTTAATAAATATGATGTAAGGACAATGCGAAGGTCTTTAACACAAAACGTTATACCTAGTGAAAATTCGCAGTGACCTTTAAGAAAAGGACATTCTACGACAATGACGTTTTGCTAAAATGACAATCAGCGAAAGTGACGTTTATCAAAAATGTCATTTAGAGAAAATTAAATCCTGAAATAAAAACGTTTTGCAAATGTTCACAATGACGATTTCCGACAATGACGATTTGCGACAATGACTTTCTGCACAAAACCAATGCAGGGTCTCGGTTGGAAATAGAACACTTCCCTTGTGAGTCGTTAGACCTGTGAGCGATGACATTAGAACGCTAGATGCTATACAGGGTACAAACGTTCGTAACATGTACTTACTGCACTTTTATCGCAGTCATATGTCTATCTTATAATTTTATCGTGCACCTTGATAACTTATTCGACCTAATTAATTGTGGTAAGAAATTATCGGTTTACGTTTGATATATGAATGGTTGTTTACATCATTAAATTTAATTTAGTGAACCACAATAATTTTTCACGTACAAGTAGTCACTATAGACACACACGCACATATAAACCGATAAAGTGTATTGATAGACATAAAATGGTCTTCAAAAATAGAGAAACCATGATAAAGTTATCAGATTTAACACGCCCTGATGACTAAGTCGTAGCAATCTTTAAAATCGAATAAAAATAAATTAAGAAACAATTTAAATGGAATAGACAAGGAAAATACAAACCCTACCTTTCTTAGCCCTACGTTTTGGTGTTACACGACGAACTTATGACGTAATACAAAAAACGCTACAAGTTTACTTGTGTGTTTTCAATTAAAGTGTCTGTCTCGGGGCGATGCGATGGCGACGCAGTAGTAGCGTCACTACCGCAATTTGATTGTTTCCGCCAGCTTGCCTTCAGAGCAGTGCGACGTCAGCGAAGCAAACATTACAAGACAATACCGTTTCATGTACCTACTTCAAAAATGAGTTATGAGACTATTGTGGTAAAAATAGAACAATGAATGAAAAGTTCTGTGATTTTAGAACACTTTTAACGTAATTGTTTAAATGAAGAAAATCGCAGTTACTGCGATTACCCAATTGATTAATTGAATAAATCATAAGTATAACAAACCTAGAGCCGGAAGATAGGTGATTAATGTGCATAACGTAGTGCAGTTATCAATCGTACTAATTACCTGGAACAAATATAGAACAAATAAATATACTTTGCATCGCACGCAACGACCAATTAGCCTAAAGAAAACGGTACACAACATCAGTTAATAAAACAGAATAGAAGATAGCTTAATATGAGTTCATAACTCATACAAAAAATTACGCTTGTCATGCCGACGTTCAAAACAACATAAATGATCACCGTTTGATAATCGCGAATGAAGACAAATGAGCAATAGACTTAAGAGGGCCGTCAAGTTTATTGCCATTCTTGATGATATTTGTCAAAATAATTAATCACCCCAAAGGGACAAAGGAGGCTTTTGGCAGATGATTAATTTTGGAAAGTAAAACTGTACAGGTGCGCGGAATCCTTTAGGGTGTAAACAACCGTTGGGTATAATGATTTGGAATGCCGTGACACACGACCACAGAAAATATCAAGCCGATCACATTATATACATTTATTTGACAAACTTTTTACGATTTTCTTTAATAGTTCTTGGCTTGGAAACAAGTCCATTTGACCACTATAAATATATGACATTTCAGTGTTACAGGACATAAATGGAAATGTTACAACGGAAACAATAAATAAAAATAACGTGGATAAAATTTTGCCAATACATTTTATTACTCTTACAAAAGTTTCCATATCTGCTGAAACCACTTTACAAAAGGGATTTATTTGTTTTTTTTTTCCTAGCCTGTAGTGTCCCACTGCTGGGCAAAGGCCTCCCCCAAATCCTTCCACGATTCTCTATTCTGCGCCGCTTCGAACTTTTTGTAAGACAAAGTATTAACCGTTCTCAGTAATCGTATATCACGAAATCTCGTAATAGGTAAGTCAGAGGGCAATGATCGGAAAATATCTACAATATCTCGACTTGACTATTTATCAAGTACCTAATATCAAATACAAGTGATTTGTGACTTAGCTCTTCTTATTTTTGGATATAAATGTGGGAAAGTTGTAATTAGTTTTTCATTTGAATACTTAAAATAAAGTCGCACACGTGCGAAGGCTTATTACATTAGCGTTTAATAGATTCGAATATTATATAATATTTCAATTTATTGATTGGCAAGAAAACAAAGAAACTTGAAACAGATAAAACAAGAGTTTCAGGAAGAGCGCACATTAACAAGGACACTGCAAACTAATTGAATTTAAAACACATTTATCAATAACTTTAAACTGAAACAAAAAGCTTGCAAACGTACTCTTCCTGAAATTTCATCAGTATTAATCAATTCTCAACCCAGATTCGAATACCGAATGATCCTTTTATTTATTTTTTCAGTAAACTTCCAATAACACGTGAATGCCTCACTGCCTTTTCAGTTTGCATCACTCAAGTGAATTAACAAAACGTATAACAAGTAAATACCTATTTAAATGTACCCTAAAGAGGTTAATTTGCTTATTCACTGTACGATAGGGTTGTCAGAGTTGGGAGAATGTATGAGTCGCGAAACTTTCCGTAAATTATTATACATACATGTAGCACGGCAAAGTTTGGCTTTAGTTTTACTTTCATGATGTAGTCCAAATAAAATATTAAATTTCTATTTAAGTAAATGATAATTTATTAACAAAAGTTCGCATATTTATGTAATCTATAATGTCCAGAATATACAAATAGATTTATCAAGCTAAATTTAACTTTCACTTCAAACTTTTCATTGTTTCAACAGTTGCTTTTAACCTATTCGCTGTAGTTTTTTCCGGATAAAAGAAGCAGGCTTTTAAACGTAAAAACCTGTAGCGACAACCCTACGTACAATCCGACTACTGTAGATTAACTCCCACTCTTTTTCCAATAGCGGCGAAGCGCGATAAAACAGCAGTAAAAGTGAAGCAATCGGAATTACTTCAAATAGATTGTGAGGAACAAACAGATATTGTGGAGGAATCAGTTTATTCGATGCTTTGTTTTGAAAACAATGGTAGATGTTCTGGTATTTTTATTTGAGAATTGAAAATAAAATCCGTACCGGAATTAAGGTCAATTGGGTGATGTCAGCAAGAGAGAGCCAAAGATAGACCTGATTGATGTGATCTTTTTTTCTGACGTTCATACACACACGGGATTAACTGAATGAAATGAAGCTAGAAATTAAAATAAAATAGACTTATATTATAATAATAGACCCAAGAACTTAATAATAATTATTATTTTATATCAAGACCACGTTTACTAAAGAATGCGGTTTTAAAAACCTTAGAACATGAAAATCTTAAGAAACAAGCTTTAAAACTTTACAGACAAACGAAGATAAAAACTTCGGCACAAAATTAGACCCTAATTTAAGATCTCTTTATAATTAATTTTAAATTGAGTTTTATCTAGTTAAGGTTTATCTGAAAGCAGTTTAGAACTTGAAAAGGTCTAGAAATTCTTACCTTGATTAAATTTACCTGCTGGATTTTTAATGGACATTTAGCTTTATTGTCAAACTATTCTGTCTGATATTGTTTTTAATATACTTGAAAATTATTTTTGTTTTACAGAACGCGTGTTAAAGTAACCGTATTATCCAAGCATAAAAATATATAAACTGTCTAAAGCCACGGAGATATTCGGTGTTCAGTGCTAAAACCTCGCGTATTTTTATTTTTCATATGAATACTATCTAAAAGTACGTAAATAAGGTTCTATTCAAATGCAGCATTAGGTAAACATGAAGTTATTTCAATAGCTTCGTATATTAACGCTATTATTATACGGGGCGTTACGGACGTCTGAGTGCTGATACGTGACCGCGCATATTTTAACCGTACACTGTAACACGTTTCAATTTTCACGAGATTTTCATGAAAAATAAGCGTTTTTCTTTATAATCATGGAGTTTTTTTTATTATAAAGGTTCTGATGTATGTAGATTTTCGTTGACTTTGTTTTTTTCGTAAGCTTTTTTGTAACTCGACGTGACATTTTGAGGTTACTGTAGAATAAATTCGAATAATGATCGCTGAAAGAAAATTTTGTTTTAAACATTTCCTTATAATTGCGGACTAAAACCTGTTACTAACCAGATCGTAGGATACTAGTAAATAGGTCAATAGCGAACGGTTTTCCATTGGATTCCGAGTATCCAGCGCTAATTGGCAGTACACCAGCCAATCTCCAAGTAAATTGAGGATTGAATCATTGCCTGCTATACAATGTAACGTTGGAGAATCTTCCAGTGCTGGACGAAGGTAATTTAATTACAAATGTACCAAAATAGCAAAAGTACAATTAAAATTCTGTTTGCATTTGTCTGTGTTTAATATTAGTGTCAATACTCACTATTAGGTACTAGGTAGGTATTTTATTACTTTTAACTATCATAATAAAAACATTAATTCCTTACATAAATAAACCTACCATTTTCCGAAAAGGAAACTCGTGTTCTAAGGGGAAAACGTCACATAAAACAGAAGTAAAATATAGCTACCAAAGGACATATAGTATTGTTTACAACTGTAAAAGTTTCATTTAATGTTACTCTAGCGTAAGCATTCGCTGTTATATTTGCAATCGTGTTATGAATCAATAATATCAAACATTATTCAATTTAATAAACAAAAACATGTGCATGAAGGTACCTTTGTGGATCCGTTTTATTTATTAACAAGCTATAACAATGTCGATTGTTATTAAATAAATGCACATACGTAGATATGCATGTTCAATAATATCAACAGTAATCGTCTGACCTCTGATTAACATCATATAAAAAATTTGATAATATTAACACGGTTTCACATTTTTTTTTAGTAGGTGAGCCATTCTTGTATTAAATACTTGCAGTACTATTCCCATCAAACAGTTGTGCAACTGTGACTCAATTGTCACTGACGTATTAGTCGACGGTCGCCAATTTTATCGCACTGGCCCTAATTCCCAGCGCTAATTGGATTGTGTAGCAACCCTCTAATTAGGTGCAATCTAGAATTTTCCTTCACATTTATTTACCGTGGTTTGCTCTTTAATGCACTCTTACATTTTCTATTGTTAAGTTGTGCTTTGTTCAAAGTTAATGGTACCTACAGTCTATACACATTAGCGAGGTTTACAGACAGTCGTTCGAGTGGTAGAATGAAAGACATTTGTTTCTTTAGAGATTTTAAGTACAGGCAATTTGTAAACTTTCAGCCATTAAAAGCTTAACTCACACCAATATTTTGTAAAGTTTACGCCTAACTCACTGAACACATACATATAATAAACATCTTTCAGTAATAGAGTAAATCCGAAGCATAAATAATATACTGTCAAAATTGCTTATCAACAGTCACTTCCCGCAAAACAGTCTCATACATTAACCACAATGTTTCCATCAGGCACGTCACGTCTACGAGATTAATGTTCCCAAACACCGCATCACATAAGAACAATCTAATTTACATGCTGATCAGAAAGTGAAACAAAAACATTGGACTTGGGTAAACAACGGCGTTCTGGTCAAACAAGATTGATCAATGGTCCAGGTGAACTTAGGTAACAGAGTATGTTGTGGGCTTAAACGCTTTTGAATAATGTAGTAGTGTGGTATAAGGGAAGGCATCAAATGGACAAAAAGGCTGACTAAGACATTACGTGTAGAAGGGTTTCAAAACCCATTAGCATTGTTTAAGGTTTAGGGATGTTTTAAAAAAGTTTTCTAATATATTCCCCTGTACCAAAATAGTTATGTACAATATCAGAAAGTTTAAGTACTAAACATGTTTCCAACTCAATTCTAAATATAGGTGTTGTTAAAATTGTTCTCGGGTCGAGTAGACATAGATTTCCATCCAGAAAACCCGACTGTATCCCAACCCCGTTCACAACACGTCACGGCAAGATTAATGTTATCCCAAACACTAACAGGATATTAAGTTTCGTTCGTCCGTCCGCTTGGACACGGGTTTGAATTCTGATTGTACTTTGTACCTTGATAATGTTAAGTGGGGAGTTAATGTGACTCGCAAATGGGGATGTTATTAATCGCTTTGCATTTATTGCACTTGTTATAGTTACATATACATAACAAGGGGAGAAAACGTATTAGTTAAAGTAACTACAGAGATAGTTTCAAAAGATTTCTTGGCCAGCCCTAGGCACCTCGATCCCAGAGAGAATACTTTTCCCTATAATGTTAAAAACAGAGGACTCATTAGACATAATCTCCACTGTTTTCTTCATATTTTATAAGCAGTTTATAAATGAATTTCCTCGAGCTATTCACTAATTACGAGGATTCTCAACCCGCAACTGTGAGACGAATGGTCGAGTTCTGTCAACTGGGGCAGCGCAAAATCAATAGAGCGCAAGTCGTGGGTTCCACCTAGCGTTAAATAACAATCTAAAATAATTAATGAACAGGAGCTTTGTAAGACAGGGGATACAATGGCGTGTAGGATATTGTCTCTCGTTAAACATTATGTAACCGTAGGCTAACATGGCAAGGATTATTATTATATTATGATAAAATGGTTTTCCTTGCTCACCTCCATATTTTTGAAACGCAAAACGAGGGGTGATAAGTGTAACGTGTGTGGCGGTGAACATTTGTATATGTGCAGCTGTCTGTGACAAAATAGCTCCCAATGGGGAAACTGATTTTGTTTTGGTTGTAAAGGGGACTTTATCGATAGTGCTTTTAACGGAACCAAAATGTATATTTGGCTATTAAAATCACATCAGATTTTAAAAATTTTCATAAAACCACAAATAACAGCCCAGATGGTATTTACTTACTACGAAATATACTACTGGTAAACATGACAAAATATTAATACACTAAGCACACAATATGGGAAAATGTTTGAAAAACAGATTTATTTGAAAGCATGAGCTCTGAAAAGGCCACTCGGTGCGCTCGTAACTCGTGAAAGGCGACTAAGAGATTATATCAGGTAAATGTGCAGAATCCGGTGTGTATCAGGACACAAGTCTCTTGTGGACCACTACACATATTTCACGAAAATGATTACATTATTTAAGCTCGATATACTTTAGTAAACATGAGAGCGGTTTGGGTGATAACTGTTGTATATAAAATTGCACTGGTTAGTCTATATACCGTGACAACTTCTATAAAAACCCTGCAAATTTTGTGAAAACTTTTTACCCACACAGTTTAGGCATATAAGCAACTTAAGAGATTATAAACACTGAAGCCTAAAAGCAAAGGAAAAAAAAAACGATTCATACTTTTTGCACCTCATTGTATTAACGGCAGGGAAACCCGTGACGTCATCTCCGCTCTCTGGTCCAGTGGCGACACCTATAGCTACAGTAAAACAACATGGCCGTCGTCTGCGCAGTTTTTTTATTCTTTTTTTTTAAGAACCTGTCGCATTTGTAATCGTTAAGGTGTGTTTGGGGTTCCACTGTAATAGGTTTTTGTGATGACATAGCTATTAGGGTAACTTGCTTTAAATGATTTACGTAATATGATTTCCTATGATGACATTTCAAAATGTTAAGAAATCGATGAAAAGAAAATCGATGGAGATACGAGATTCAAGTATGATTTTATTGCAATAGAAACGTAAATGAATATTTCAAATAAAATATTTTATTTGTGTCGTAAACATTAATTGAATCTATCAAGTACAGGCGTTGATTATATTGGCGAAATATAATCAACATCTTTAGATCGATAAAATTTAATTAAACAACTGTCAACACATTACATTCACTTGCAAACTTTTATAATTATTATATGTCAAATGACATGACATTGGCTCTCAAGGTGATATCCATGGAGTTTTTAATTCTACCTGAGGCGTTGAGAAGTCCGATTAAAATAGGAAAAGGTGAACAAAACCTTTGAACAACGGATACAAGGCTTAAAACTATGTGTTGGTGTACAGAGAGACACTAAAACAGACTTGGTCAATTCAGGTCAAGCAACGACAAGAAAGGCGTACCAGAACAGGAACAAAATGTTTTTGCAAGTTTTAAGATCTAGATCAAAGGTAAAGTTTAAACCATCACTACCCTATTTACCTATTTGCTTAGGCAGTTAGGAAAAAAACCCCTTATTTAAAGCAACATCGATTTATTCTGAATCTTAATCACGTCCAAAAGAACCGACTACATTAATAGTTTCCGAGTTTTCAGGTAAATATTTACGTTACAAATACTACAACGGTTTTATCCTTAAGCCGCGCTTAAGTATTCCATTAAAACCCACCACTACCCATCCCAGTGATTTGGCTCTACCTTTTTAGTTCTCAGTATAAAACCTAACACAAATACGTCGGAAAAGTTAAAAAAGGCAGGTGGAGTGTGGTCGTAAAGGCCACAGGAACTACACAGCGGACACATTAACACAAACGTGAGGTACACTTAGCTTCAAGAGTACAGTTTCGTGGCATGCTTGAATTTTCACACAATGTTACGTAGCCGATGTTACGGAAGGTACACAGAGGCTGTATGTCGCGATTAGCGACAGCGATTACCTGAATGTTTTAAGTAGTTTGATATAAAGAATCAACATGGTTCCAAAAATGTTAAGGACTTTGGACACTTTGGTTATTTGTCTGCCAACGAAGTCCGCGGTGTTACATGTCATTTGTTAATCCAGGATCTAGGCTATATCCATATCATTCTTTTTCTAAATTGGTAGGTCGTTTACGTGTAAATATGTACCAAGCATGAAGCATGCTCACACACGCAAAAACTTTTAACAGCTGAACTTCTTAATACATTTTCTTTTAGTAGTCTTGATCTGAAAAAGAAACTGATTTTCTTTACACAAGACTCTAAAATGTAGGAGCTAATCCCTCGCTATCTTTTAAACAATAAGGTCGACCTAACACATCGCATGCTCCGGAGCGAAGCTACGAGTTCCTTACTTTCTAACAGCATTAAAAGAAAGGCTAACTTAATTGAAAAAGGCACAATCGTGTGTACTTCCAGTTTACTACTTGCGCAGTTTAAACCAAGCTTTATGTTTTCTTAATGAAAAAATACAGTTTTCTCAAAGTAGGTACCTATTGAGACTTTCTGTATTATTTTAATCCTATTTTTAATTAAATATAGATCCCAGTCAAACGCTACTAGCCCATAGAATATGCTTTGAATGAAATAAATCATAGCTTGTATCAAGGGGAAACTGTTCCAAATAGACGCATTAAAGTCAATTAAACAGTAATGAGGCTGAAATGTAGAAACAAATCTTTTTCCTTTTCTAAATTGAAACAAATTAGGAACGTAAATTGGTAATAATAAGGCCAATTAATTATAACAACAGGTAATCCGATACTCGTGAAGTAATGAAACAGGTAAATAACTTCTAATTAGAAGACATACTCATCGTGTACATACGAAGTATGCAAACACATAATATGTATAATACATAATATTATACGCGGTATGTAACATATAAGCAACGATGTAGGAAAGTCTTAGTCGTAGTAATTTATTGTGACTATGTAACCTTTCTTACATGAATCGTAAGTACGTATTATCCTCTAAAAATATATATAGAGACAAGATAGGTAAAAATAAAAACGTCATGTTTTATGAACATTTATTTATTCCATAAAAGTTTCATGTAATTCTTTTATTGTACCCATATTGTCACCGAGACACTGGTTTCGAGGAATTCGTAAGCTTTACTAAGCATTATCACTAAAAAGGTAAGGCATATAATTTATTTATTTCATACTTAATGTATTACGAAACGGTACGTAGGCGTACTTAAAGCCTAAAGGAATTTTGCACAAGTCTAGTCTTACCTAATTACCTGAATTTGAATTACATTACTTGTTTATTTACATACGTGAGATGAACACTAACAAGTGAAAAAATATCACACATAAGCTTACAGTTTCATATTATATTTGACTCGGTAACGTTAATTGAATTAAAGTGAAAACCGAAATTTGGTGGTCATTTCGATACATGGGTGACACACAATCATAATTATGTAGGTATTGTATTCTAAGTTTTTTGCGTGTCAGTGTGACTTTACTCTATAACAATCAAATAATGTAACTATATATAAATGTGAAAGTGAAAGGCACAAAGGGCCGGGAAATACCAAGATTTAACTTTCGCGATTAAACAGAACGCAAGCTTTTCACGCACGTAACAATAACTGTCTTAGGCCTGCGAACTAGAGCGAAGTAAGATCCATATTGTTTATATTATAACCGACTGCTAAAAAGAGGAAGTTATTAACTAGCCGAAATAAAAAAAAATATAATTACTTTATTTAAATCCGTAATCATAAGCTCTTTTTTTAGTTGCCAATTATTTTTCTACACGTGTTTCTACTTTGTTTTTTCTTATAATATAAAACTTTACCAAAACACAAATGTGGCTCGCAAAGCTTAATCTTTTGGTAGCCTTAAGGCAAATAACATAAAACGATTTAATTAAACAACGCATATTATTTTAATATCCCTCCTGTTCTGTTAGATAAATTAATTCAAAGGGAAAATTATATGCTCTAAAGAAATAGAAACGACTGTACACGAGGATATTTATTAAACATAATTATGTTATTATTCGTTTAGTGCCTTTGGTCGAGGATGGGTCGGCTTTGATTGTGAAACTTCCTTATTGTAATGAAACATCAATTACAATTATAAATATCTTATATCCGGACTCCATTAACTGAGATTTCTATAATAAAACCGCAATGATTACGCAATCGAAAAATAAGTTCTCCCATTTGTGTACAGGTTTATCCTTAAGGTTAATAATAGAAGGCGGATTGTGTTTTTTTTGTTATTACGTTGTTAAAATCGATAAAATCTTGGAACCACAACAAATAAGTTTATATTGAGCCCAACAATGCTGAAAGACCTGCATACAAGCCTTACTTTGAATGTTGCGCGAACATGCCACATACCCTGACAACTCCCAATAGTACGGAACTCAAAGGTATTGACGAAATTGTTTTACTATAGCATTCTAAGATAGGTACTGTGACAGTATTTCTTCGTCGATATTCAAATACCTTATCGGTATTATCCTACTTCATGATTCGTTTCAAAATTGTATAAAAATAAACCTAAAATTAATATGAAGACCAATATTTGTAGATCTTCAATTAGTTTATTTGTTGCAATGAAGACTAATAATAGTTATACCTACTCATTTAACCTCAAAGTACGAAAAGCAATGTATTTATATTGAAGCACAGCAGTTAAGAAAGCAGTGTTTTCTAGGTTTCTGCAAAGGTTTCATAGATTCCGTAATAATACTGGCCACTAAGACAATATTTTATAAAAAAAAAAACGTTTTAAATCCAATTACATTAAGGCGGTGTTCTAAATTATGAAGTCTTATAAAAGCTGCACAAACGGAGCGTCGGGAATATGATTTTATAAAGAGCTCATATAAACTGAGGATTTCAACAAACCGCCGGTACTTCTCCAGTTTCAAGCGCATAAAGCGTAAAATATTCAGCAACCTGTTTATCATTGTCCACATAGGAACTATTTCGTGACTACCCTCGTTATTTCCTCGCTAATGTACTACATTTGTCACGGAGTTGGTCAAATGTTCTCAGTTTTCAGCTCGTTTCGTTAAATGGCTAGAGGTGTGATGTTCACACCTTCATTTTATATGCATAGTTGAAATCAGAACTGTACTCCAGACTACATCGTAGACAGTTTCAAACTTTTTAAATATGACAACTTAACTAAATGGAAAATTAACAAACGCGTAGAAAAATTTAAACAATTTATAAAAGTTAAAGTAAACAATACACAGAAATACATAAAAATCAATTTAAAACATAACTGTGAACAGATTGTAAAATATACTATCTAACTTTCGCGGACGTGCCCAAAGTTCGCGGCAAGCCGTATCAAATTTAAAAGTTTTATACAATTTTCAGGACTATAAATCCGGTTCGAACGCTCTTCAAATAGTTTGCTGAGCACATAACATGTATGAGTACGTGATACTGGCATGTTACGAAGCAGTTTGATTCTCGTGTACCGAACTATGCCGAATAATTCACAACCACAAGAATGTCCTTTAGACTTTCAGATCAATGTGTAATTTTATTACATCCTTCAATATTTCCTTCATCTGCTTAGATTTTTACTTAAGCATTACTATTGACTTCTAGTCTTACCGGATTCAATACATTTCACAAGACTTTCATCTAGTAATATCTCAACAGGCCGTTCTCTCTAGATACTTAAGCAGGTTTAGCGTAATGACATGTAATAACAATATGTTTTTATCTCCACATTATGGTTAGTAACTGACAGCTGAAGTACCTGTTTCCATAGCAATGAAACACTTGGTATACGAGTGGCATGCGACGGCTGTGACGAATAAATATTATAATTTGTAGTGTCTCTTAACGTTTTGCTCATTGCGTAGTGAAATATTCCACAATTGATGTTTCTAACGAAGTGTAGGCATGCTCTTTGATTTCGAATCCACAGAATCCATTCACAAACCGTCCAACAGGCATCCATATGTTCCGGTAATAGTATTTGAACTTTATTTTCATTCATGGGAACGTTGTTGTATGAAAATAGAGTGGCAATCCGCACAGCACTATGGAGATTGCTTTCGCATACGAGAACATTTTTCAATTTGTTTCTGTATGCGGTATTGTAAAACCAAGTATAAATCAGTCGTGAGATTATAAACTTATAAGCCTTAGAACTTTGTTTGTTAACAGTTCTGACTTTTGAAGGAATCAAGGCCTGCTAAAATGTACTGGACAGAAAAAAATACATTATAAAGGACTTCTAGACGCACCTTGCTTCAGGAGTGTCTGGAATTTTATGAACTCGCAAATTAAAAAGCTTTAACGAAAGATCTAATGGCCGAATACAGAAGCGTAATTTTAAGGCATATAGTATGAACAGATATATACAGGGTGTAATGAAACGACTATAACGATCGTGAAGGGGCATATGTAGTCTCGTGTTACAAACACATTGCTGCGACTTTTACTTCGATACGCGATTATGATTTTTCCCCGTTCAAATTAATTCATAATGCTAAATTTCCCCACCGTTATTAGTGGCCACACTGAACATATGATAAAGTTCGGGTCATGACCTGAACTCAAGAATGGCCGCTAGCGCAAGCGCAAGTGTTTGATACTTTGATCATATCGCCAAAAATACCGTTGCAAATCAATTTCAACTTTACTGGTAACGACACAAGGTTAAACACTTTACGTAAATTATCCCAAAATTGTATGCTATTTATTGAATTTATTTTCTATTTTCTACAAGTTTACGGCGGTATCTTCGTTGTGAGCCGTGAGCTGACATTATTAATTGAACAGTCATTTTGTATTCATCTACCACAAAATAATATCAATACTACACTAGGTAGTAGTACGACAAACGATACGATGATTAATAAGATGTTTTCGAAATATCAAAGATCAAGAATTGTCGATCGTGCTACTCCGTCAGCTGACGATCGAGAATTCGTAACAATGACTACTTGGGAGATCTCGTCAACGGTTTCGACATACAAACTCTCTACTACTACTACTTGACCTCTGTTTACCTGGTCCTTGCAATACAATTCTAACCAAAAATAATAACTATGAGAAAGGAACGTAGGTATGAAATTCACTTGACTAGTCTAGGTATGTTTAGCGAGTCGTTTAAGTCGCAATAATTATTTTGATTTTATTTGTGTGTGTGCGATGATAACAATGTTAATGGTACTTACAGGTGTATGTAGGTGGCCAGCAACCTGGTATTCCGGCAATTTACGTGCGTAATAAAGCTACCACTTTTAATTGTAAATTTTGTTTATCGTGCTTGACTTTAACATTCCTCTGAACCGTTTAATCACATTTCTTAATGTAACACTGATACTTTCACACCTGTACTGGCTTTAAGACTCGCCTTAACACTCACAATTTGGCTCGTTATGTGAAGATGATGCTAGTAATACTTGTACCGACGGCATTGTTACACCACTCGCAAACAACATTGCGCGTCAAACTTCCTTCGGACACTTGATATTGAAATAAGTTACGTTAGAGTACGCCATAACTTCTCGCGAAAAACTTATAACTATTCGGAGATCTTATCGACACAAATTTATACACGAGACTGATGTCGGGATAAGGATGATCAATAGTCATCGATGGTAAAGAAATAACGATGTTTAGCTGGAAAACATCAAGCAATCGTACGTCTTGCCGGAAGCGCTTTCTACACGAGACTGAGTGTCGTCAGTGTCGCTCGGCCGGTCGGCGCCGGCGCGGCGGCATCATCAAAGGAAACCGCGGTAGTTGTGCACGCGCCGAAAAGGCTGGCGACGCGGCGGCGGTTCCTTTGACATAAAATAAATAACATTATTTTTTGTCATTTTATTTTATTTTGGACTGGTCGGCTCCTTTGAAGCAATAGTACAATAGATCACATAGATGCCGCGGTGGTGTGGAGTATTGTCAGTGTTATGAAATTTTGCCGAGTTTTGGGGAGAATTTTGCGTTAGATGGATGGAACAAAAATTAATAACTTTAACAGTTTTTGATATTGACCTCCAAAAATACGTTTTCTGGTATTTAGATTGATAGTAGTATACGCCTGTTCAGGATCGTTATAGTAGTTTTCTTACACCCTGTATTTAACAATGTTATAAATGGCAATTTTGAAACATCCTTTGTATTCGTTATGAATTAATGCTACTTATTAATAAGCACGCGTGCATAAGCAATGCATTTCATTGATTAATGACGGCATTGTAGGACAATGCTGATTTGAGCCTATTAACGTATCAATCAATAGGATAATATACAGAGCATGATTGATTGGTTCATATTAATGAAATCCCCTACGTCACTCCAATCAGATAACGGTTAATTGAGGCGAAATACTTGTAGTTGACTATATGTGTAGACTGGACTAACAATAAACACTTAATTATACCCCACTTGCCAAAATATGCAAAATTTCGAAAAGTAAATTTTAGTTCAAGCGTGACATTTGGAGAATGTCGAAGGCACTATAAATATATTTCTATTTACGCATATTAAGACCTAATTAAACGATCATCCAATCTTCTGAAAAAAACTACACCGCAAGCACCGAAATTAATTGAAGACCCGACTACTCTTAAGAGAGGAATATGGAAATAAGGACGTATTGATTACTTAATTAAAGCTAACAATTAATTATCTACAAGGTTTCTTAGAATCATCAAAGCACTATACTATTACATTTCTTATAAATTGTCGGCGGAGAACAGCGTAGATATTTAAGTTATCGCGGCTTATAACTGAATTTTTGGTTGGGTGAGAGACGAAATATGACTAGGCTGTCAACTATTTAAAAGTCGAAATGAGTTTTCTGACTACATTAAGTCGTCGAATAGTCCGCGGGTTGCATTACGAGGAAGACTCAAATTAAATATGTGCAAAAAGATTTTCATTTTTCTGTCTTAAAGTATCAGTCTCGTTCTCTAACTAACTTTCTAACCTGTTGATAGAACGGGAAATCATTTTAATATCTTTATATTTAGTGTTCCACAGCTGGGCAAAGACCTCTCCCAAATTCTTCCACAACTCTCTATCCTAATAGAGTATCGTATAATATCTGATCCAAATCAAAATATTTAGATTACTGAACTATAAAGTAAAGCCCTAAAATCTACCATCAACCAAACAAGATCTCCATTTTGGAGATGCATAGCACTAATATTAACAAAAACACAGCAATTGACGTCATCGCATTACACGGTACACCGGTCTCCTTTTATGGTTACGCTACGTTCGCCATAAATGTCGAGACGTCGGGACATTTGGCGGTCCGTGGAGGAAAGGGTTATTGAAGCTGTGGGTAGAACGCCAGCTAAACCAGATTTTTGGTCCTGTTTTGTTGTTGTGGTTTGTGTTGCTTGTAGCAAAATGTTTTAAGATTATGTGTATTTTGTAAACTACATAGTGGATGGATGTATCTTTTAGACGTTGCGGTAATAATATCGCTTAACATTTTTCTTAAAGTCTTTTAAACATAAATTATTTACGTTATTCGTGTCATTTCTATACCTGGTTAACACTTTGCATACAAACATCAGCAATGTTTAGAACTGTATACAAACTTGCCAATTCACTAACAGTCCAAATACCTTCACAAAACAAACAAAGGGCACCGACACAAGGAACTGTTACGTCTCATGACGGGTAGAGACAACATTGAAACGCCTCACGTCCCATCCCGGCGTCATGGGACGCATGGCCACAGTTACTACCTTCGTTTATTCCATATTCAACATACCCCGTCCAGTATTTGGGTCATATTTGAAATAGTCACAAGTTGAATGGGCTTTGATGGCAGAATAGCTGGAAGCGCGATCTCATATTGCATACGCGAATTCACAGGTGAACGCGTGTTGAATGGAGATTTATGAAGAGGATTTGTTTTGAATATTTCTGTGAAGCAGACGCGGCTCAGAGAGAAATATATGTATGTGCAGTTTCAATGTGCAAAGTGTGATAAAACTACACTGTTTTGCCTGGCAATGGCTGCGAATGGTGTAGTAAGTAAGTGACTTTCCATATTAAGCTTTTGGCATACGACTAGTTAGGGAGAATAAACTCACGACTTTACTATCTGGAGTTTACATCGTATTTATTAAACAGTTTTGAAGTTAATTATGAGGAATAGAACCAGAAATACGTAACAGCTCGTTAGACGAGTAGATTCTTAATATAGATAACAGAATCAAGCATCACTTTTACTGCCATACTGCTCGTGGATACGTAACAATAAAAACCTGAAACCATCACGCAACCAACGACTATTACCACGTTAAATAAATAAAGTCAATTAAATAGAAATAAAACAAACGCTACTGTGAAATAAACACCAACATTTCAAACAGACATGACGAATAGTGAACTAAATGGACAACATACGATAAAAAAGACTTATTTACTACATTCGTGAATTATCGCTACATAGTAACGCTTGCAAGCTTAAACAAAAACGGTACAATTAATCGTCAGGAAAGTCCTTCTATTTTAAACTCTATTCCTTTGTGATAAGGCACTATCATCATGGTAATGACATGATGTCAGCTTCACGGATGCCACCGCTATTGTTATGCATATTACATGTCTATAGCATTCACTTGCGGACTAAACGCGGAACCGAATTAATCCTGGATAAGCTTTTACTGATTTTTCTCGTTTTGCTATTTTCCGTGCATTTGGCAATAAACGAAAAATAGAGGAGAATGCAGACATAGTAGGTACTGAGATTCAATTGTTGGGAACGAGTTTCTATTGTGTTCGTTGGCGATTTTGTTTTCCAGCAATCTAACATTACTTACATTCATTCTTTGCCAATTGTTTACGACACGTAACTTGTCTTTGATACTGGAAAATAAGAACATTAAGAAACAATTACAAATTCGTTTATCCATTGTGATATAAAAAGATGCTTGGTCTTTCAACAGAAAAGATATTCATAAGCCCAAAACTTTATTAAAACATGTAGGTTTTATATCTGCAATACGTGCAAATGTTATAAAAATCGAAACGGCGAGGAAAGAAAATCGTCGGATTAAGTTTCACGAGTTTCTCTTAAGAACTGATTAATTGAAAGATTGGAAACCAGTCCGGGCATAAAGAATTTAAGATTTATTGGCAAAGTAGTTATCAAAACGACGCTCAAATTGAAAATGCGGATTTTACAGTTTGCTACGGTAGGATTTATTCATAATATTTGTATGTTACTAGAAATTTAACCGTCAATCACCAATATATCGAAAAGCTTACCAGTACGCAGGTTGTAAGCTACCTAGCCACTTTTATTTAGTAAAACTAAAGAGTAGGTATAATTTATCTATGAAGCAAAAACACAAATATTCCAATCAACGAGAACTAAGACCAAATTATGTTCGATACAAAAACCGTAACAAACTTTTTCTCTTTCTTTGCAAGTTTTAGTTTTTATTTTAGCCAGAGTATTTTCCATTTACCGGCTCCATTCCCTGTACATTGGTGTCCACACAGTTTAAAAGGCACCGGTGCACGTTGAGTTTTAATGACGCGGGCGTGCGCTGTCATTTTACAACGTTTAATGGATGCTCGATCGATACACACACTGTTAAAAAAGGTGAAAAATAACTGTTATGCAGAAAGCTTTGCAAACTCTCCAAGTGGTTGTTTTACTGAATTTTTAATAAAATTTTGTTTCAAGTTCCGGCTCCACTTTGTTTGTGACTTTTTTTGCCGTCGAATTTTCGTTTTAATTGACTTTTGAAGAACATGCTATGTGAAGTAGTATTAGATACTTTGATAGTTGATACATATATTAAGAATACCACAAGTAAACCTAATGCGGTGACATTAATATATTAAGTCAATTTTAATACAAAAGTGTATAAATTACATGGTTAGATTTAATTATTGTTGAAGCTAATGCCTAAGATCAAGAACGTAGTTCACGATAAAGACCTGCTATTAATAACAAATACGTAAAGAACTATAAATCAGACCTGAGGTACACTAACATGCATCAAATAAGACTTTAACACCGGGTTATAAATATTACAAAACAAAAAAATGAATGATGTATTGGAAAAAAACAGAGTGCGATATAAAGTGATGGAAGCGTTTTGTATGCGGCGTGCTGTGAATTTTTAAACGGGAAACAGCGTAGTTTTGATCTATTTCGAGAAATACGAAGCTTTTTGTACGAGTAGTGTTTGCGTTAAACTTGCGGTAAACTAAGTGATTGCTTTACTTTATGCTCCGCTACCTGGAATATGTAAGTCACATAAAATACAACGCTATATTTTAAACAATTTATATTGCAGTTCATACGGTCGAAATACGTTGTTAATTTACAAATAGCTGAACATTCATAATGTTGATTAAATGTTATATTCGTTTCATGTTAATTTTAAGTTTATGTAAACATAATGATTATGGATGTTCTCCATAAATAAATATTCTGAGGCCGCAAAATATGGTATGGTAGGTAAGTAGGTACTTGATTTTACTGAAAACAATTTAAATAGCCAGCTTTTTGCCAACATTCCGAAAGTTCGGCATTTCTTTTAAGCCACAAAAACTCGGGTTGACGTTTTATAAATTGAGTGTCAAAGTAAAGAACTGTTTATTTATTGAGCTATGCCATTTTATATTGGAGTGGCGAAACTAATGGGTTCTGGACTATCGAAATTCCTTTGCAACTATTCCTCAGTACCCTTCTCGGAAACTTGAGAGACGTAAGCATGTGCTTGTTAACTATTGTTTGATGTTTGCAATGTATGGGTAACTTTGTTCGAAAATATAGTGTTAATAGGTTAACTTCTTGTACAAAGCTGGTTTACCACTAAGTGTTGCTATAATTAGGGGTAACAAAAGATTTTGAGGCTTTAATAATTATTTTTTTCTTGTTGTGGATTGCAGGATCACTGTGTCATTCTTTTGACAATCAGAACTGGAGAAATAAAATCTTAGCATAACAATTTTCCAAATTAACGTATTTACGCGAAAACAATAATTAATACCCGACCTGTATATATCACTTAAACTCAGTAGAATAAAATCTTCCCCGCAAAACCTATTAAGAAAATTGCGGAAGGAATTTAAGAAGATATGGCAATAAATCATACGCCATTGCAGAAATAAGCACACTAGCGGGTTTTAATAAACGAAGTGCAAATATAAGAGTGTAAATGTTACTCATTATGTTGCCCCACGTTGGGCGCCATAAAACCTCTCATCATATTGATGGAGTTTTAGATGGCGTCACATAAACGTAACAGCCTAACTTTGTTTATTTTCATCACGGTGTAACGTGAAGCATAATGAATGGAAGGTATACATTATTTTTTTCAATTCATTTTGAGGTCTAAATGAATTGCTAATTGTAATAATTGACGATTAAGATGAAAATTGCTTTATAGCCCTTTGATAATTTTATAGCAAACAAACAAAATGCGAAAAATTGTGTGGCAAAAATAAGACGCGAATATAGTTTTTTAATTTAATTTATTTAACAATCCTAATAGGATTTATGAAATCCACCTGGCTAGGGTCTGGAGAGTAATGAAAATGTGGGTGTTCATAATCTTGTCTGGGAATGAAGTTAAAATATTACAAAGAGGGTTACCTTAGGTTCAAATTGAAAATTAAACATTACTTGAATATAATTTCTAATCAAATAACCCGCGAGAGATATTCTTAAGTCTAGACGAATAAATAAGAGAGATCTGAAGTATATAAAATAAGCGTAGTCGTTGGAATGTGTTAAATTTTCACATAGTTCTAATAAAAACGAAACAGTTTTAAAATAAAACTGTTTACTAATAAAACAATGACAGTACTGCGGAGGCGTTGAGAGCTCGAGCATATTTAACTTTGCCGGACAGATTAACTGGCATACCAGAGTGTTTTTTTATTCATAAATACATGTTGTGCTACAGTTTTGTTTTCGTTGATACACATATTAAAATATTGTGTTTTTATCTGTTATGATTACAGTCTATAAACGATTGATATTCATTAAAAAATGCTCTGAACTCATTTCGAATATTCAGTACAAATGAAATGTTCTGTATTTTTAGTTCCTATATCAATTTTGCTTTGTTATCTTAAAGTAAATAATATATAAACTATGTTCAGACAAACATACCTACGTGCTTTCAGCCGGAAGCTAACGCTAACAATGAAAAACGATATTCATCCGAACCAAAAGGCTTTCAAAGGCGCTGTCAATGTGCCACTAGAGCTGACAGCTAGCTTGAGTCTTTGAGGTCTATTCCAAAATACGGAAAGCCTTGTAAGATCAGTAGTGTTCCTAGCGGAATTACGGGTTTTGTGAAGATGTGACATGACATGTTTTACTGTTTTATTAACTTTATTAAACTAGATGCAAAGTAAGGACCGTGTGCTTAAGTTTATAAAAAAAAAACTTATTTATCCATGCATCTGTTTTAAGTGAGTATAAAATAAACTTTTAATAAAAGCATGTCTAAATAAAAATCAAAAGTATTTTTTGGGTACTATAAGGACCTATGTAGATAAGATAGATACTAATTATAGACTACATGAATATTACGACATTGTTCATGGTTAATAATGTCTGCATTATTTCATAAATCCAGTATTAGCACGAAGTAAATAATGGAAGGAGACAGAGTCAATTACGTTGCAGTTATACTAATTTCTCAAGGGGATTTCGAGTTTACTTGAATTATTACAAGTCGCAGTACGCTGTTATCACTCGCGTTTTATAATTACAAACGGGTGTACTTTGCATTAAAATCACAATTTGTTAAAATCATACAATAGCTGAATAATAAACATGTTAAAAACATGTGTTTTTTTTTATAATCGACGTCGCGAAAATATTCGTAGTCTGGTATTGGAAAATATGTAGTTTGATTTTATGAAAAGTAAAATATTTGAGTTTAATCAAGCAGCATGTAAATTTTAATAAAAAGTAAACCTTGAAGTATTGTTTTCTTTTACATATTTATTAGCATTTCAAAATTGAAAATTCAATTTTGCTGTTTAAACAGTCTGTACTCTTTACAATATTGGAAAATAGAGTAAACTAAACATAGTTACTTATTCAAAAAAGCAAAAAGAAAATAAATTTTCTTATACATTATTTGGGTCAACGTCTTATTGAAAGGAATAGTGGTAATTTAGCCGACTAAACTAATAAATTCCATTAATTTACACATACATGGCCCGACTCGTACTTAGCAGGTTATTTTATTACAGGGTTTACTTGCCTGAACATCCACGTAAACATTGCTACCGTATTAGAGTTTGTAACAACGCAGCTATGGGGTAAACGTAATCATAATATATTTTCTTACCCAAAGTCAGCAATCTATATATATAAAACTCTTCCGTTACTGACTGACTGACTGACTGACTGACTGACTGACTGACTGACAGACAACGCACAGCCAAAACTACTGGTCGTAGAAAGCTGAAATTTGGCATGTAGGTTCCTTAAGATATGTAGGGGTGCACTAAGAAAGGATTTTTGGAAATTCAACCCCTCAGGGGGTAAAAAGGGGTCATAACGTTTCTATGAAAAATCTTATTCCTTGGGTTTATAAACTTGAAACTTAGCACAAACACGTATATGGTCAAGTAAATAAGTTTGGCATTATATTTTTTTCCAAACTACCCTCCAATAGTGATTTAGGGGGTTGCGATTGGGTGACTGATTGACTTTCGCGCAGCCATAACCGCTCGGTGTAGGAGTCTAATATTTTGAACAAAGCTTCCTTTACTAGCGGGAGCGAGCATTAAAAAAATATTTTTGGAAATTGTACCCCCAGGGGGGCGAAAAGGGGTATAAACGTTTCTACGAAAAATGTTATTCCTTAGCTTTATAAACTTAAAAATTGGCACGAACACGTACATAGGCAAGTAAATAAGTCTGGTAATGTAAGTTTTTCAAACTACCCTCCAATCGTTATTTCACGAGGAGATCAACTGATACTTTTGATTTTTCTAGACGATGTTTTTGTCTCGCTTTACTTTTTGTTACATAACGTAATCGACAAACTCCAAAACTATTTATCTCAAATTTTCAAATATTCACCGTTAGAAAGCTACATCATCCCTGAGTAACTCAAGCTGAATAATATAATTCAAATTGTAACATTTTTTTAGCCTATGAAAGAAAGTCCTGTCGAGATCATTAAAAAACGCCACAATCCCAAATTACACGTGGGCGAAGCCGCGAGCGGAAAGCTAGTATTATAATAAAGGGACAACTTAAACGTTTTCCTCTTTACCTGAAACAAAAGGAACAATTTCGTTATTATTAGTTTAGGCAAAAAATATTGAAGGTTTAGTATTTTTTTAAGACTTTGAACTGTATCACGAAGTTAATAGAATTTACTGGCTCATTTGGCGTTTGATACTCCCAAAAGAGAAATTTACTAATAAGTTTTAAAGCAAAATTAAATGAGAAACAAACATTTGCCCTTACCTACTAACCAGAGCAAGGTTAACTCAAAAAAATCACGTACAAAAAAGTTCTTAACACTAATATGACGTTACAACAACAAATAGCTTAATTAACTACTATTGCTTAATATAAACTTAATGAATAAAACTTCACATCATTAAATTTCTGCCATCAGAAACCTACACCCCATCTTCATACCTGGCTGGAGTAATAAATCACCTGACCATTTAAACCATCGACACTAAATTTGGCAATTCTCCAGGAAGCTTCATAACCCCATTCAGAGTAACAACTCAAAATCGACCATAAAACGATCGTTCTATTAGGTTCCTTCAATTTTATACAAAGAAACTTAAATCAATCTTGCAGCAAGCCCACGGACCGTGAGATTCAATGACTGCACCAATAAAACCGAAATGAAATCCTTTCCAATGAGATTTTATAGAATTTGAAGACTGTTGCTCTTGATAGAATCTCTTTTATGTTCTGTTCTATTGTCCGATATTTTTGATGAGAGATTATTTCTTAGTAATAGCTCTATTGAAATAATTAACTTTAACCTTTGCGATTTGTTTTATCATGCGTAACTTCTCATACTCTCCTGTTCAGTACGTACAATTTCTATCACAATTTCTAAAAACTATGTGCAAGGGCTATGAAACTAGCTTGAAAACACATACCAAAGCTAAACATAGACGTTAAACACCAAATAACAGTTACAGTTGATAGCTGTAAACAACACCTAAGTGTCCAATGTAAATGTAAACTGTAAACAGTGATTCAAAACGAAATGGACTGCAGTTAGTGCCGTCCTCGGAGACAGATCTGTTATCGTTTGGCGCAAGTTACGAGCGATAATTTCCTGTACACTAACCTAATAGTTTGGAACTTTGAATTGTCCGAAACTCCTCTATGTTAATGGATGTTTAGTGATGTTACATACTGTTATTAGTTGAGAATCAAAATTTAGTTAGCTTACTTGAATTTGAGAAGATTTAACTTAGCACCATAGAGAAAGTAAATTCAATTATTTTAATGAATGTAACTTTATTACCTTAGTTACAGACACTTGGTTGTGAACACCTTGCTGAAATTAATATTTTTACTTGAGATCCCCCAAGGACAACTCAAACTGCATTTATCAGTAAATGCACAGATTCAGTCTATTTAGACAGAACGCAGGTAATAACATTACTATTATTGCTATCAGCGTTCACATTGCACCAGAGAAGCTAAGCAACTAAAATTTGTCCATAAGCATTTATAAAAATTGAAAATCTTTCGGTCGCGAATAAAGACCACGTGACTTGACCAAAATGACCGTTGAAACGAGGTTGCAAGTGACCGCACGCTAAATTAAACGTTTGCATTCTGTGGCCCACGTTCGCCGAGGACAGACGTGGAGACCGTTGACTTTTTAATTACATTTATAATTAAAATGCATGTCACGCTTGTGAGCTTTGTAGTGCAGCGGAAAATTGAATGGATAAATTAGAAAAAATGTAAAAAGGCTATCTTAGTCTCTTTCGTGGTATTTCTACCAGACTTCGGTTTGAGTTTCATTTCGTGTTGCGTTTTTTGTAACATTAAATAAAATCTTCAAATTAATATGTGTAGCATACGGGTAAAAGTTTAGCAAATCGTACATTTTCTTTTTAAGAACATATCTTTAAACTTTAAAAAAATCATATGTGATATTATTAAAAGTTTAAAAACAAAACTGAACAAAACCAATCCCAATAAATTCAACATACAGTGAGAGAATCTTTCTTTAGAAAAGAAAATAAAAGCAACAAAGGACATGATGATATTACCTAAGTAACGAAAAGTTTCACCTCGAATTGAATTTCTGAGTATACAAGCTAGACTAATAACAGGGGAGAGAACGAATCCGGGGGAACCCCTTATACCCGTATATGGGATCAAAAGAACGGAGCTATTATATTGAAAATCTTTAGAAAGCCGAGATTGGGTTTTAAATTTTCATTAAGTTTTCGGAACAGTGTTTTGTATAAACCAACCGAGGCTTTCGAACGTCGAGTAGTTGAGTTAGGCAACTAACTTTATTATATTGCGGGCACGGTCAGGTTTTTGTTTGTAATTTACGAAAAATAAGTCGGCTTTTGTTTTAGCATTATTCGAAGTTTGGTGCTGTCTAGTCATTTTAAGCTCTCCTTTGATATGGCGTTTTTATCATAAGGTGCATTGTCGTGTATCGACTTTCAATAAGATTATTTTATGATGCTAAATAACACAAAGCAAAACGGAACTTTAGTGAAAACCTAATTCCTCGAAATCAATTTAAAAACGCTTTCCGCTTAACGACCAAAAAGCTGATAGAGACAATTACATTACAATTATTTACTCCCCCTATTTCGAAACAGTCTCTTTAATATAATCACCACTAAGGGTTGTACAAAAGCCCAATATAAATCATATAGTAGCTACAATGTGTAGAAACTTTACCTCATAAATAACGGTTTGCTGTGGCTAGTAGGTTTTAGATAAATTCTGTAAGCAACAACTTATTTTAGCCGGCACTAAATCACGCTTGTGATGTTTTCAGTTCGTATGAAAGGGATACCAGTAGAATTATTACTCTTGTGAATAGTTTATTAGTTAGCAATGTAATAGAAAGGAGAGCTATAGACATTTGAACTGGAATTTCTGTATATTACTGGGAAGACGGGATTTAGCTTTTGTCGAACTGCTTTGAAATATTCCTAGAATCAGTCAATTGGGATATTGGATGTACTTAGGATGTCAAAAACATCCTTTGAGTACATCGGGAAAGTGAAGATATTGTATTTCCTAGTAAAGCTGTATGGTTTCTTAGATGTTTCGAGCACAAAGCATCTTACTCGTGTAGAATCAAAGGTAGAGCGGCAGTTAGTAGTCTTGTATTAAGGAAAAAAGTCTGATATTTTACTTCAAGACTTCCTAAGGGAGATAAACTACCTAATAGCCTATGATTAAAACGTTAAATTCAGAAAGAATCAAAGTTTTTTTTAGCAGATAATCATTGTGTCACAAAAGGTTGAATTTTCATTACTCACTTATCTGCTATATTGGTAATCATTGATTATTGGAATAATAAAGTACTAAAGACATAAGTAGTTATCATAAAGCAATAGGTCAACGACCTGGGTGTGTGATGTGGGCACCAGAATGGCAAACGGTAAGCTTCAAATAAGGCGTCAGCTTCCTGTGCACAATGGAATGATTCGCGATGCCACGCCAGGTAACTGCTTATAATTTCGTATTGCGGTTTGGTGATTAATGTCTTTGTATTCACATGAGAAGTCCTTTCGTCTTTGCTTGCTATAAATTTTTACCTTTTTAGAATTTCAGCAATGGTGGTATTGGTCATCCATGCTTAAACTGACTTTTATTCTTTTACATACACCTAATGGCATCGTTCGTTTTTGTGTGAATATACTGAGGCGCACTTAACTAAAGTTAACGTTGTCGGTAACTTTAAATACCAAAGGTGAACAGGGTTTATGGTTTGAACTTAAGCACCACTCGTAAATGTTATTATTACAACTTGCTTTTCGTTGTTCGTTTTAGAAAGGAAATGGAAGATAATTATTTTATTCGCTCAAGATTAATTGCAAAGATGTTGAGAGAATCAATTAGATGACGGCTATCGAATACAAAACGAAGATATTTTAGAGCATTCATTGTTTCAATCAAGCTACGAAAATGTTTAAGTTTTTGGACCCAAACTTACACGTAACGGTAAGATATTGTAGTACATGATTCAGCAGAAAACTAACGACAACATCAAAACTCTACTAACGGTAGTGCAGTTAAAATTTTACTAGTGTCAAGATGGTTGAGCTGTAGGTAGATCCCGTCTTCTTAAAACACCTCACAACGGCACTTAAGACGAGGCGCATGTTTATTGAAGAACCACACGGCTGAAAGTAGCAGAGCATAAATACTTAGTGTAATACTTTACCTGCCATTTAGCAATAAACCAGTTCTGAACAAACATTACTATTAATACGGGACGACGGACACTGCATGTAAATTACTTTTGAATAACTAATTTCGTCGGATTAAACCGAGTCTACGTTTAAGGTTTAATGGGGTGACTGGGCTCTTGTAATTTGTACTGGATGAGGTTCAAGCTGCCTTTCTAAGTAGGAAGCGCTTGAAATGAACAGTCGTTATTCAAACTTTGCGGATTTATGACGGAGTGGGGAAACGGCGGCGGACAGTGCTACGAGTTGCGATATTATAACTAATCCAGACCTTGAAAAATTGAGGGTCTCTATTTAGTCAACAACGTCGAACTAAAATATTTCTAAGCTTTTTTGTGATAATTACCGTTAAAATATGGAGTCAACAACGGGTTCAACGCTTTAAAGAAAGCGATTTGTAGCAAGGCAATCTTGGGAACTATCATTGAAATACCTATGATGAAAAAGATAAGTTTTATCGCAAACAATGGCTACATTCCTGCAAAACGCTCGCGGCAAGGAAACGTAAAATCGAACTCAATTGAAGCACGACTGTAGCAAGTACGGGGCATTAAGCAAGTTAGATAGGTTCCGCAGCAAATGTCGCACTTGTGCCGAGATTACTCCATGCACTGTATTGAGTAAATTCCATCCTATGATGAAACCGGAGACTAGAAAATAAAACAAGGTAAACTTCACAATAAGAACTTCACTCATTCCCAATATAGACCTACATTTTGCGAGCGAACTGAATTTAGGAAAGAGTCCTAAATGGATTTACGATATCAGAAAAGTCACGAAATCGGCCGATTGAGCGCCCACAATAAGGGTTTCAAATCAATTTCAGTGAAAACAGGATGGAAATAGTCTATTGAGGACTGAGCGACCTATCATTGTTCGCTTACTAAATGTCAAGTGTACCAATTTGAGTCGATTCCTCGCTGACTTATAGCCGTTAAATTAACTGGGCTATTAACAAATCAAACAGATGATAATACAATCGCCACCATTACCGGCTGATTACTGCGATCAGGCCTAATTGTGCAGCCATAACGTTTCAACGTACGCCTTAATGATAGTACATTTGCACGGTTGTGAGTCATAATCGTAGTGTTGTAACATGTTCATTTGTATATGTGCGCTGATTTGGAACTGTGAGCTTTAAGTTTTATGATACCAATCGTTTATGATGAAAAGACCTTGAAAGTAATGTGATAATTACAATATGGCCAGAAAATCTCTTCATCAATATTTTATCAAAACGCCCAAGGCCTAATTGCTTGTAAGGTAGATTAAGCTCGCTAAGTTTAGGTAACAACTTATTAAGTATTCGTGCCTAAAAGAAAGCCTATTGGCAAACTTGGTGATAACGCCCTATTCGATATTTTTGCGAAGCGATTTATAGGAGGGTTGTTTACAGTAAAAGTTCGGGGCTAGTATGAGAATAAAAGATAAGGTTATCGAATAGCAATTTCTGAAATATACGAGCAATCCTTTGGCAATAATCGTAAGGCATTATGTTAGTTGCGAGCTTTTTGTAACACGTTTTGGACTATCATTTTACATTGATGACATGGTCTTATATCATTGAAGAGTTATTCCCTAACGTTGTAAAAAAATCTGTAATACAGTTTAGGATTAACTATACTAATATCTATTTAGATCGTAATGTTTGGTAGTGTTTTGCAATACCTTTGATCATAATAAACGTCCAATTACAAGCGTATTGCACGTGATAGATATCATTGAACAGACAGTTCCAAGAGATTTGACAGCTTGTCAGAGTAAAATGATTTCTCATTAACCGTACCCAACAACATAATTACTGGTCCCATCGAAAATTCATGGTGAGTCGATACGAGTCATTACCATAATTGCTATTACCATAATTACGTGCATCAATATCGGGTGGATCCGATTACATAATCGAATGGGGCGATGACCGTAACCCTATCTAGTCATTCGACCTTATCATCGTATCTCACGGTGAATGACCGTTATAGTGTGTTAGTAGAATTTATGTGCTACTACTAGGCCTTATAATTCTATCTTTGGTCGAATTCTAAATATAATAAGCTAATTTTAGCGGGATCAGAATGACTAGGATAACGTTCTAGGGACTTAGACACTAGCTGCACCCGGTGCGCGTTTGATGGCCACGAAACTGTCAGAAGCTTTGATAGAAGACTACAAAAGTTTCATAATAATTTGATCAAGACAAGAATTATACAAACATTATTTGAATATCTTTAATTATATTATCTCAAGTAAAACTTAAGATAAAATAAATTACAGACTAGCGAGTGTCAGCTATTTTTGTTTGACATAATAAAAGTACCCACATATTTACGTATCAAGTTAACACTTGGGTCACCATTAGTTACAGGTCTTTTATCAACAAAAATACCTTAACGAAAATCGAGCCCAATATTTACAAACAAATAATTATAAAGTAACAATCACCTCATTTTTTCATAATAACAATACCAATATATACCGAGCGTTGACCGCGTAACCCGATCGCCTCGATCAGTCGACCTTATCATCGATTCTCACGGTCTTTGCCTCAGGACTGACGTATACTGTGGTAATAATAGCCTGGAACATTTATATAAGGCTTTTACATAGGGTGGGTACCAAGGTGATTAGGGTGACTATTGGACCTGGAATGCTGTTTTGAAGTTTATTAACTATAAACTATTATTAGAAGTGCGGGTGTTACAAGGACGAAGTTAATGGACCTATCGACATAACTCCTTCAAAAGTATTGGTCTTTTTCATACCTTAAGGGATAAACAAAATATGTAGATTTTTCTAATCTTTATTTCACACAGATACGTATTATAATATGTACAATTTGGAAACAAAATGTACACAGGCTAGCTTAGCTAAGAGTTTATTTTATTTATACTTTTAAAAATATATTTTCCTTATACTGTACCGTCCCCTCGTGAGTTCTTCAACTTAAAGTAACATTTAATGATCAGCACTTACAATGATCCTCAGAGTATAAGTACTAAGTACTTAAGTGGGGGATTGTGTTCTGTTCAAAACTTGCAAGAGACGCTTGAGACACAATATTGATTATGTTACTTTTTGTTGGTGTAAATAAGAAGAGCGGGCAAAAGCGGGCAAAATTAGTCAAAATATGAAGATAAACAAATTATTATTTAATATAAATAAATAAACGTTTTGTACCTCGCCAGAATTGCTACAAATCCCCGCAAATCCCCAGTAACGTATAGGCGCATCCCTTAATATTTCATGAGAGTTTTTAATGTGGAAATCCTTTGGGGATTAAATAAGAATAAACAACATCCCGGCTTGGGCTTAAGAGATTGCAGGACGATGGGTAACACGTGACACTGCAGTATGTTATATGCGTCATGCGACAGAATTTTCATAAAGATTTACAGCATTTATTTCTCTTTAGATTTAAAGAAGCAACTTTACGAACTTTTAAATTCGGATTCAACTATTAGAGGATTACCTTTGGCCTAGAATACTTCTACTGTTGCTATGAGGTAAGAAAATAAAGGTCTTTAGACAATCAGGAAATCAACAATAAAGTCTAGGTGTCAGAATCTACAATGGTAAAATATTCATACTTACATCCGTCAACGTCCAGTGAAATCAAGATTAAGATTCTCAAACTAAAATCAACTTTGACAGGATGCTACTCAGTTTGTATTGAAACACGATGTGAGTCTGTTGAGTTGTTGACATGTCGCACGATTGCCGCAACAATGTTCGTCATTCTAGCAAACAAACAGTGGCATTACACAGCGCGGTACATTTCCTCCGTGCTCCCACATAGATCTGTTTTGTAAATAAAGTCACGGACTACGTGCTACTTTAGTTGGTAATCACTGGTCTTGATAGCACAGAGTATTAGTGATATATGGAAGCTATTACATTTTAAGAAGACCTATTACATTTTAACGGGGTCGAAGATTCCCATTCCCATTCCCGGGGTCCCATTCCTTAAGATAGCTTGGGAAAAAGTAAGGTTAGGTATGAACAGAATATGTAAAACAACGTAAAACGAAAAATAAGTCCTTATAAAGTACGTCTATTATAAAGGAAACTACATGAATTATCTATTTACCACAATTTACTCCAGTCGGAGCCCACAATACTGCATAAATTATAAAGTACTTCAAGCCCTAATACCCCGATCGCTTCCAATGACAAAACAAATTGAGCACAGCTTTGGCCAAACTTGTACATAATTAATCACGTAAGTAGCCTCACTACTAGTTTCGTAGTACACAGGTCTGAAACTCCGCTCCAAGCAATGTGTCTAACGTTAACAAAAGCTCCACTCGACAGTTAGACGCTCCTGAAACCAAAGTTATAATGACTTGGGTATTACTAGACACTTAATAGTTAAGTAATCCTCACTTAGAATACAGAAATACTAAGTTGTACGTTAATAGTATTCCGGTCTGGACGTCCGGACTAAGCTGAGCTAAATATGTTTGAGCTTAGACTGCCAAGAGCGGGATCAAGTCCAGCGCAAGTAACAAATATTTGTTGTGTCTGGAAGTTTGTGCTTACTTCAGATTAACATCTATCTATCTTTCTTTAGAACGTCTAGTCACTAGGTATTTAGGTACCTATACAACAAAAACATTATCAAAGCTTTTTTTGTAGATAGCACATTGCCATTAGAAAGAAACGAATCGTACTGACTTTACTATAAACATTTTATATTAAATGGTTTGTCCATGTTGGTGTAGCTCAGGTAACAAGAATAACTTGCAAACAATCGCATGTGTGTATAGTCAAAGTATTATTTATGTGCACACAACATCGACGGTCCACGGTAACTAATTTCCCAAGTTGGACATTGTTGCAGTGTTCGATACAGACGCTGTACGAGTATACGCGTTAATTAATATCACAGATAGGGCTTGTCGCAGACGGCGAACTTCGGCCACAATACCATTTATAGATAGGTAAATTGATTGGGTACTCTTAGGCCTGTACACACTATGGCTATTAACAGTGTCGTCATTGTTATAAGCTATGGCATTGCTAAAGACTGATACAGAAATTACTGAACATGAAATTATGTTAGTTTGTTGAGCCGTTTCTTCGCCCGCAATTGCATAGGAAGCGGTGAAGGGTAGGCGATGGGGTACTGTCTATAATGTATGAATCTCGACGTTCAAAAAGTGCTACATTGTAGCCTGATTTGAATAAATGACTTGATTTTGATTATGCACCAGTTAGATAAAGATATAAAATCTAATCTCACGAAGTATTATAAGGCACTGTTTATTATTCTGCGCTTTTCTTTCCTTGATTAAAAATACACATAATTAGACACACCAAATTAAGTCCACTTCTAATTGGGCTCTTGTGTTTCTCTACTTATTAAGCAATTCACTTCATTATTAAGTTAAGGCACAAAGCTAACTTAGCACAAATTAGAACAAACTAATTTGTTATATAGTAATCCATCAAAGGAGGTTGGTCTCTTAATAGTTCCGCAACTTGAGGAAACTATGACAAACATACATGGAATCTATTTATGTGTTGATAGCCAAACTCATACGGTCAAGGAGTCCGACGGTTGAATTTTGGTTTAGCCCTTTGTAATACAATATTGCGTAACTTTATTTATAACCAATAAATTAAACACAACTACTTCGATATCGATCGAGCGTCCAATTTCTATTTAACTGTATTTAACTAAGTAGGTAGCCCCATTTTTGTACTGTACTTGCCAAGACAAATAATATCGCGAAAAATACTCATTCAAACAAAAACTCAAATCGAACATTTGTAATTCAACAGAACATCTAAAATAAACCAAGTTGATCTCTCTAAAATCATTAACAAAAGAAAAAAAAATATAATATTTCGTCCAATCCACCTGTAACTGACAACAAAGGGGAGAGTTCATCAAAGAAACAATAACAGACTTACCTATAAATAACAGTCAAAACAGACCCTTATTACGTCTGAAAAGGGAATCGTTCGAGGTAAGGTAAGGGATGCCAAATGTTTCTGTTTGCGGTACGTTTGAGGCTAGAATCGGATGGCGTGCTGAATGAACGGGGGAAATAATCCTTACATTTACAATGAAACGAAATGGCCTCAAAAATTGTACGATTACGAATTTTTTGAAATCGGAGTGTTCCTTTTTTATGTTACCTCAACTTTAAATGAGTTTGTAGTGTGAGTGTAAGATAATTAAATTAGTTCATTATGGAAACCATTATTGTGAAAGTTAACATTAATTTACTAGGCCTAAACGAAAAGTGTTACCTAAAAAAAAACCAAATACAAACTAAAGCGCTAAGCCCCGTTAAAGAAATTAAAACAAACAAAATAATCAATTCACTCATTTAATAAATTACAATATTCTAAGAATCATATTGTAACATCACTAGTAGATCCAAAAAGTAGTAATGGGTAAAACAGTCCTAATCCTTAGTTATTTCCCGAAACGCCCGGGGCTTATTCACGAGGGCGGGAAAGGGGCTTGAGCCCCTGTGACGTCACTCCTTATGAAATGTTTTGATGAATATTTTATAAGGTAAGGAACGCATTTATAATTGAATAAATTATTATTACATGGAATTAATGTGTGTGATTGATTGGTAGGTAGTGTACAATATACATTATGATCAGGGTGACAGAAGTCAGGAGATCCCCCATGTTATTTTAGGCCACTGTGTAGATTAATATTTAGTTTAGCATTATGTCAAGTAATTAAATGGAAAATATATTTCCGACTCCTCTTGTTAACTTCATCTGATTAAGTTCGTTGCGGGTTTTAAGACCATTTTCCTGGGAAACACCGAGCTAAAGTGCTAGGTGGTGATCATTGGTGATCAATATAGATCCTGGCTTACAGGAGTTGCAATGTTGGGATCATCGTGGAATGAAGATTCGCATGAGTTCGCTGACTGATACATAAATTTTCAGGACTTGCCCATTTCAGTAACTGATCTTAATTTTCTTTATTGAAAATTGATTACAGGTGATATTATGATGTTAAATAAATCCCAGGATCTTATAAAAACAAGCATTAATTAATCAAACCAGTTCTAGTTCACAAATGGATAACTATCTGAAGTAATTAACATAAAAGTGCATCCTCCATATTTTATAACACAATGGAAACTCATTTTGAAATTCTCACAATAAACTCTCGTGCGAATTGTTTATGATATCAGCTAATTGGTAGTTCTGTTTACCTTTCTCAGTATTTAATTGAGGAAAATTTAATGAGAGGAAATTGTTAATAATCTTTTGTAGAAACACACGCAGACCATGGTTCATTAAATTACCGCCACTGGTTTATTAAATGAAAACACCATTTACGTTTGGATATTATTGTTAATATGTTACTGAGTTTTCTCTAAAAATAATGTGATACTACGAAGCGAGAAAATAATAAACAGTTTTAAAAACTGTACTGAATGCGGATAATATATGCACCGTTTACCCAACTATCCAGCAGGTAAGTGGTCATGCAAAACACGTTGTCAAATAACTTACAGAGCATTAAATTGTGTAGACAGAAACAGTGGCCACAACTGCAAGATACTGCTTTAAATCGTATAAGGCCGGGGCCGCACTGGACCACTGGTATCGTGACTGCGACGCGACGGTGATTTCGGGAACACAGCTCATACAAACAACGTGTTTTCAGTAGCGCGGTGGAGACGGTCAGCGATTTTTTACACGCGTTTGCGACGTCGCCGCGTCGCAGTAGCCGTACCAGTGTGCTCCGGGCCTTTAATCGTATAATAGTGCAACAGACGCCACTGAATGTACGTAGTGGTTTTTATTTATTGTTTTCCACGGAAAATATAAGCCAACCCTCGGCAACATCTGTTGTGCAATGATTAGTACAAGTGTAGTGATCTTGGCGCGTATAATATATTATTACTGTGATAATGCACTGTGTATAGGCACATACGTATGCACGATGTATTAAATACATTCGAGAAGATCTACAAGTGATCAATCAAACCATGTTGGTACGTTTTCAAAATCCAGAAGACAACTGATGTTATAGATAAATATGTTTAGGTATTCAACATACACACATCAGCAAAATGTTATTGAACTTTAAAAATATCAGAAAACCTCAAATAATAGCGCAAGTCAGTCTTCTAGTCTCTAGTTTTAGAACTCAACGCATACGAACACAAGTACACTCTACCTTATCCCAACGAAGTAGGTTAACATGTTTTATTTCAAACTAGTTAAATATTGCTGAAGTTAATTTAAGTTAACGCAGCGAGGATGCCGCTAACATAATAACAGCATAAACTTTATTTATTAAAGTATAATAACGTATTTCACGTGTGCACCTAGCAGACACCGAAATTGTATTATATCGGTAATTGCATATTACAGCAATATTGTGAACATTATTTTAACAAGTACTCTACGGCAAACATTGATGTCTAGATACTATTAATAAGGGGACTATACTGGGCTATTCTCTAGGTTTGTATACTTTACTAGAGCTTACAAACTGCGTTTATAAAGACCAAACTTTGTCCCATATAAAACGAGTGTTTATGTAAAATTCATAGTAGCCATTGATCTGAAATCGAAAACCGACACTGTACTCGGATTAATTACTCTAGGAGAATGTAGGTACAAAATCCTTATTAACAAAGCTGGAATGCACCGTATTTACATTTCCGTTCTGACAAAGTAAACAGCACGATACCTCCAGGCACATTGGTCCAGAATTACCGAGCTATAAACGAGATATTCAGTAAAACAGGATATTGCAGACGACAGCCAATATTCAGCGGGATACTAAACTTGTATTAGGGCTGTGTTTGCACCTCGTATCGTTAACTAGGTTATTAATGTGGGACGTTTTTGGGCTTCGAGTGTATCGCCCGGTTAAATGTGCAGCTTATTCAGTTTTTTATCATTGCTGTAAATATATTCCAAACAAAATGCGGTGTAAGGTTAATTAACCTTAAAAACTTTGTTTGTAGGCAATGATAAATAAAATGACGAGGTAGTGAGAATGACAATATAAACTACGACGACAAATACGTTATTTATAACAACTAAAATGTTGCAGCTAATATTCAACACAATATTCAAACAATTCTCTTCAACTATTTAATATTCTTGCTTTGGTATTAAGCGGTATGAATTCGAAGCGCTCTGGGAGGTAACTTTGTCACCTCGCTAACACCAGGCTCTCAACGCTAGTGAAATAAAGCAGAAACAAAACAACAACTTTGCTAAACATTTGGCAAACAAAAACACCTGTAATTGTAAACTCGGCGAGTTTCTGTTGTGAGAACGACTTCCTAACGTTCTGTTAGGCAAGTTGCAAGCTGCGACTGGAGCGCACAAATTTAGAAAATACAATAGCTCCAAGCATGTTCTCTATTGAAAAGTTGGAAGTACGAGTTAAATTCGGCATTGTGTTGTTTGTATTTTTAGCAGGTGACAAGTAAGACACTACAAAAACAAAGATTACATACCTGCGAATATTTAGAATGTAACTAACTTATAGTTTAAGACTTCACTCAATCATGACTGCGACTATGTCAAAGTAAACTAACGTTTACATGTGCGCGTAGCAGTGACGCTCCGCGCGGCGTAGCAAAATACGTAGCCGCTATCGCCAGTGCATTTTTATCACACACTACAGCGTAGTAAACATAAATACTATATTCATAATATAGAAAGATGTTTCACTAAACAATGTGGTTACGAGTAATTTTCAAGCTTGTACAAGTTTGTCTCAAATCCCATTAATAATTGTTAAAACAACACGGTCATTTCAACACATTTCGAATACAATAAAATACTTAATAGTACAGCTATCAAAATACTGAAGCTTTCAGATTAAATTATAATTTACGTGTCTCAAACCTAAATAAAGGTAAAGCAACCCCTAAGACAATAAAATCGCACCGTTCCATCACCCCGTTTGCAACCACCCGAAACACGGGGATCCTAATGGTTGTTCGCTGTTTACCTCATGACAAAGGCCCCAAGTCGCGTTAAATATTTTATTATATTTGCTTAATGTGCCCACCAGCTATTTAAGGCAATCCCTACTTTATGTTTCTCATTATAATATTAACTTTTATGTTTGATCAAAGTTTAGATTTTCGACAGAATTCATTATCTTTTTTCTATCAACACTTTACGTAATTGCTTAGGGTTATAGAAACTAAAATTTTGCCCGACTAGCTGCGCCGCGTGGTTTTATCCGTGTAGGTTCCATTTTCGAAGATTAATTGTGACAAAAAGTATCCTATATTTTAAACCCTCATGGTCATAAGTTAGGCATGTGCGTGCCATAATTAAACATAATTCATGGGACTTTTCACTTGATTGAGTAATATCTATCCTTTCACATTTATAATATGAATACATGTATAGGTACTTACTTAAGTACATCAGTTTCATTTCCTCCAAGTTTTCAAAGTATAGATACAGCCCATTAATAGAAAATGACAGTTTCCACGACGGACTGAGATGGTTCTAACTAACGACAGTTTCTGCGAGTTGTAGCGACTGTATTTTCTAGGTTACGACAAATAAAATAAATAACACAGCCATTCCATCTTTTATTATTTTGTCTTTTTATTTATACTGAACCAGTTTTTGTTCCAAGTCATTTTTTAAGCAAAAGGAAACAAAAGACGATTCCTTAAATAATAGCGTCGTAGTTACTACCCAAATTAAACATAATTGTAATGGAAATGGAACATAAATAATATCTCCACGTCCTTCTTGGTAATGTGTAAGCGCTTACAAACAATATTTCAGGTTCACAGTAAAATTACAACCCCTATAATTTACCAAGAACTCATTAGACTTCACCCCTCGTAATATTTTATTAAGAATCCGAAATCGCTCGTAAAATTAGTTTTAATGTTAGTATACCGTAAAACTGGCTGTAAACTAATTTATCGCCAATGACGTAGGCAGAACGTGAAGGTCGGTTGTATTCAATCATAGCAGAGGGTTCAATGATTCATTGCCGATTTATCAAAAACTGCTCTATCAGTTTTCGTTCAATTACCACTGAACTATTAGATCTGCTTCGGATTTGGGGGAAAATTTCTTCTCAAATTGATTCAAGAAAATAAATCATGTATTATTTTTAGCTACTATTCTTAAATTAATTATTAAATACCCGCTGGGAGCTGAATAAAGCCTTCTTAAAAGACTTAGCATTAGTGCTTTTAAGATAAATTATAAAATCAGAATTACCCTCATGAAAAGTGACGAAAATCCTTTTACCAAAAGTTACAACGCTAAAATCATCAATGCTTATCATATTGTGTATGTTTATACACAAAATGAAATCAAAAACAGAAGATGGGAGCGGAATGGGAATGTTGACAGTCACAGTTCGATTGAACACGAAAGGACATGTTTATTATCCAAACGCATCGAATCAATTGGCGTTCAGCGTCGCGGGAAAGATAACGTTGGAGCTGTTAAAACAGCGGTATTCCTGTATTTGAATAGTTAATCAACAATTTTCACTTTAAGGGTTTCCTTTACCTACTTTTGCGCAATGTCCAGATGTTCGTATCTTATTTTCGTGTCAATAATTCGATCAAACTGTCATTGACCAAAATTTGCAACCTAGAACGGGTCATTAGCTTTTTTCAAGTTTAGTCTAGAGGTTTACCAACATGGGAAAGACAGAATTAGACTATTGATTTTCCATTATTTTGTGATAAATATGACTTTTTGTATACTTGGAAAAACCGAAATTTAGTTTTACTTTTAGATTTCAAAATAACAAAATCATTTCTCCTGTATAGCTCTCTACATTTATTATTTCGTATTTGGAAAACCCACAATACGTTATACAAGTAGTCTTTTCTCATAGCCGGTATTTCTTCGTCGCCGCTGACACCACACCCTTCAATCATCTTTCAATCGTGTCTATTCACGTCTGTACATTAAATAGATGTTTCAATACGATTATATATTTCTTGGAGTTTACATTGTATTTATAGGGTTGTGAAGTAGGCTACTTTTGAAAAAGTAAGTACCAAAATTTTGAGTAGTAGGTAAGCATTAAGCACACGGAAAAAATGATTGATCTGATGGTTCTTTCTTTCTAGTGTGTATGTATTCCATTCAACATTATTTGCATATTGTATACCCAGCGCAAACTGATTTATACAATATTTTTCTCTCGCACGAGTAAACTAAATCATTATACCCAAATATCACAGCCCTTCACCATTAAAAATAGCGAAACACCGCGTGTTTCCATTAGACTGAACTGAGGGAGGGTAGACATTGGCTTTGTTAGGTAAACGCACATATTGTGAAGGAAATCGAGGCTTCAAATATACAGAGTATATCTGATTTGTGTTTATTCAAGATCATTTGCGTTTTGGAATGAACATGAGGGCGTAAAAACGATCAAGGATAACAGTTATAAAATTTATGAAAAGATTTTCAAATTTTCAGTATGTTATTTCTTGTTCACGTTATAATATCAGTAAATTGTGATATTGTTAGGTGGAATTTTTCACAAAATAAATGGAAATTGTCAACGAACATTATACTTTATTCATTCTACAATATCCATCGTACTAATTGTTATTGCCCTTTTCAAACTTCATTGACTGGCTGCAGTACAGTTCATTTTTTTCGTTCAAATATTTCACAGACCCACTCGAAACTGAAACTCAATGTAAATTGTTTTGTAAAGCTAACAGAGCGCGCCTGGTGTACCCTGACTAATGATTTAAGTTTTGAATTTTTAGCTTTTTTAGGCTCTCACCGGTTTCAAAGTTTGAAGGTCTGGTTAGGGGTCAGAGACGGCCTTCTCTTTAATACTTATTCTGAAACATTTAAAAGTAGACTAAAAAAAGCTTTTTCAATTACATTCTTTTTAATTAATTAGCTAAGCACTGATCACTGAGTTAAGTATTAAGACTTATAAAGAAATATAATATTTTTAAATATAATACGCCATATAGATAGTAGGCATTAAGTAATGTTTTTATCAAAATGACAGCTTATATATTTTCAACCACCGATTTTGAGTATACCTGTCACTGCCTATTTGGCAACCCTAACACAACATCGAATCACCAGGCACACCTATTCCAAATCCGGAAACAGGGTAACTCTATAACGGAATATTAAATAACAGTCCTTTTAGCAGTCGGGTAAAGAGGGTCTGTACCCGCAATACGAGGAACACAGGATATACACAGTTTTCAGCTGAAAAACATTTTTCATAATCTGAAAACGGCGGTAAGTACGAGCATTTCAGCGGCGCATTACGAGAAGATATGAAAGGCGTATTATTTTTAATCCCGCCATTCAGTGGCCCGATTCAACACAAAATATTTTTAATGAAAGTTATTTTTGTGGTTTGATATTTTAATATGGGGAATTCGACTGCGAGTGTGGATTGTATAAACAGGTTAAAATTAATTGTTTTTGCGAGTGGTATATTATGCTTTATAGTACAACCATGAGGAGACGATATAACTCTGGACATAATCGGTGAGCCGAGCCGAGCATACAAGTGACATATTTCCCGAACATATGACGATCATACAACATATTCGCACAAGTTAACTTCAATAGTTCGTGCAACAGGTTTAACTGTTGCATACATAATATTTTTCAGCCAAAGAATCAAATATTCCAAAGTCTTACTAAACGTATTGCTAGTAACCAAATAATTCCGAAATGCAGGTTCTATAAATACACGGGTGGAATTGTAATGAAGTTTGAATTGCAATAGTCACAATAGCTCAGTACCACAATTAGCAGGGGTAGTCAACAAGAGCAGTAATCAACTGCCTGAAGCTGCTCTGAATGTTAAGCGCTTCGCTCTCAACAATTTCATCATAGCACTTCTCATTTCATGCAGAATTTCATACTGAGACATTTGTAATATTTTTCATACCTACTATGAAAATTCTTAGTTCTTTGTCATGAGAGTGGGATCCAAAGTATTTTACATGCTTTGAAATTATATATTCTAAAGGAAACAAGGGAATAAGGAACCTTTCAAAAATTTCATTGAGAACATAAGCTCATGTAAACGCGAATATCTGTAAATCGAATAACTGACATGTTTCGAGAAAACATTTCGACGATGCAACTCGGTACAAACCTCAAAGAGTAAATATGAAAGGAGAATTCTGATTTAACGGTACAAATATTGACGTTAAAAGGCTTTGTATACAACGTTGATAAAAGCGAGAGGCATTAAATGAAACCACATATTCTGTATATCATTATAAGGCTACACAACAAAAATCAAATCAATGTAAGCAATATTTTTTTATAACTTTCGTGAGGATGATTCATACTTAAAACGTTATAACGGTTTACTCACGCGTATTTATCGGGATAGCCCGACTAGTTTCGGACCCAACCGGAGCCAACTAGATAACTATGCCTATAAAACTTAGTCACCTAATCAGGAAGATACAGCATGTTCAAACTAAAAAAAAACTAAAAAAGTATCCTGTGACTAAACTATTGCTTACATTGTGATATTATTCTCAATAAAACGTAGAACTTTGTAATAATTCACTTAGCATTTATTTAACGTTACCGAGTTACAGAGTTTGAACAAGTAATAATCATAGACAACAACGCGTCTTGAAGCAGTGTTGCCAACAACTTAAATAGTATAAACATTGCCATATCTATAACACCCCTTCTCAATGTTTATAATAAAGAGAAAACTTAGCACATTTCTATTTCTTAATCTAATCTCTTACATTGCACAGTGTCAGAAACTTAATTAATAAATCCTTACTTAACGGCTTTGTGAGCATGTCTGCCAGTTGTTCAGAGGTACTTATGTACTTAATAATAATTTTATTATTTCTAATTAAATCTTTAGTGAAGTGATATCGAATATCAACATGTTTAAGACGTTTAACTGACTCTGTACTTGCATTTAAAATCGCTGACTGATTATCACAATACAAGTTTACTGGGTTTACATTTTGAAAATCAAAGTCATTCAACAGGCTAACAAGCCAGCACGCTTCACTTGCTGCCATGCTCATAGAAACATATTCAGCTTCTGTAGAAGATAAACTAACAGACGATTGCTTCTTGGAACACCACACAATTAAACAATTAGCAAAAATGAACAAATACCCAGAAGTGGACTTTCTGTCTCTCTGGTCACCTCCCCAATCAGCATCACAATAGCCTTGCAACAAATTATCGTTACACTTATAAATTATTTTATAATCTAAAGTTTGTTTTACATAACGCAATACTCTCTTAAGTGCACTTAGTAATGCACTATTTGAACATTTCTGATATCTACTCAACAAAGATACTGTAAAACACAAGTCAGGCCTAGTGCCTGAAACAGCATACATAAGACAGCCAATAATTTTCCTACAAGTCCCTTCAATGTCTTTATCATAATCAGACTTATCATCAAACATTTTAGTATTAACATTTATATCTAGAGGAGTCAACATAGGTTTACAATTTTCCATATTAAATCGTTTAAGTATATTTTCTAAGTATTTTCTTTGTGATAACACAGTTGTACCATCTTTTAAATTTTGTTTCACATTTATTCCCAAAAAATCTGAAACTAATCCTAAATCCTTTATTTTAAATTCTTTATTTAACATTGTTTTTAGCTTTGAGACCTCATTTTCATTTGTGCCAAATATTAAAAGATCATCAACATATATTAGTACAAATATTTTATCTGTGTTACTATACTTTTTATACAGACAGGAATCATACTTTGACCTTATAAAACCTTCTCGAGTTATTACAGAATTAAATTTCATATTCCATGACTTAGGTGAATTCTTCAACCCATATAAAGACTTATTTAACTTGACTATATTATTGTCTCCTGAAAAAGCCCCTTCTGGTAATCTTACATACACATTTTCTTTAATGTCACCATATAAGAAGGCTCCCGTGACATCCATTTGGTAAATTGGCAAATTAAGCTTAGTTGCGATTGCTACAAATAATCTAAATGTTGCTAGTTTAGCAACTGGAGCATAAACATCATTTAAATTAAATGTATCTTGTTGCTCAAACCCCCTAGCAACAAGCCTAGCTTTATACTCTTTGACATTATTTGTATTTTTAATCTTAAACACCCATTTGCTGCTAACAGCCTTTGTATTTACAGGTAATTCACAAAAATCCCAGGTGTTATTGTCTTTAAGAGTCTGAATTTCCCTAGCTATAGCTTCACTCCACTTACCGGCATCACATCTACTCATGGCATCGCTATATGTAACTGGCTCACACTCACTTTTGTCCACTTGCACAATATTGCACTTATAAAATGATGTTTGTTTACGCTCACGCCTACTCCTTTCCTCTCTAGGCAGACTACTTCTGTCTAATAGATCTTCTTCTCCACTGCTTGGCTGATAGTCACTGTCACTTTCCGAGTGACTTTCCAGGGTACTGCTTGTAAGTGATGTCTCTTCGGGTTCAGGGGCAGCTGCTATCTCATTCAGATCTGTCTCGGGGCAACTGTCTTGCACTGTCTCTTCTTCTAATGTCACTACAGTTTTACCTTCACCTCCCTTCGCTTGGGGTTTTACCTTCTCTCCTTCCTGTAGGAAGACAATGTCTCTCTTAATTTCTACCGTGTTCTTTTGTGCATAGTATATACGGTACCCTTTTACATTTTCCTCATACCCAACCATCAGGCCCTTCTCTCCCTTTTTATCCCACTTCCTCCTTCTTTCCTTTGGAATGTGTACATATACTTCTGTACCAAAAGCTTTCAACTGATGGATATCATATGTTTTTCCAGTCCATACCTCGAAGGGAGATCTTCCATCTTCATGGCTCTTTCCAGTTCTGTTTAATACAAACACTACTGTGTTTATCGCCTCAGCCCACAACTTCTTTGGTGAGCTTGTCTCATGCATTATTGTCCTAGCTGCTTCGACCAACGTCCTATTGTCTCTTTCAGCTTTCCCATTCTGTTCGGGGGTGTAAGGTACAGTAGTCTGATGTGTTATTCCATGCCTTGTTAAAATTTCCTTCACATCCTTGTTCACAAACTCCAGGCCATTATCGCTTCTCAATATCTTCACCTTGTTTCCTGTGATATTCTCAGCCTTATTGATAAAATCTTCGATGCTGTACTTGATCTTATCCTTTGTTTTCACAAAGTATACAGTTCTGAAGTTTGAGTAGTCATCTTTCAATAACACAAAATACCGTGATCCACCGACTGACGATTCCTCCATGGGACCGCAGGTATCAATGTGGACTAATTCACATGTCTTTGTACTTTTGAAGTCACTTCTACTGAACGGCAATCTGTGTATTTTTCCGACCAAACAACTCTCACACACTGGATTGGTTGTTTGTATAACCTCAATGTTGTTTTTCCGTAGAATGTCTTTTACATAATTGAAATTCTGATGAGCCAATCGTCTGTGCCATTCATTCAGGTCGTTCGGCACCAATTTTGCAGTATTCGCAATTCCACAATTATTATTAACATAGCGTAAATCTAAATAATATGCGCTTCCAATTCGTTCTGCGACCGCACACACATTATTTGACTTGTAAAATTTGCACGAACTGTCATTTGTCAGCATGACATATCCTTTATCTGTGGCACGATTTACCGAGAACAAGTTCGTTTTCAAATCCGGAACGTACAATACATTCTCGATCACTGTGTCAATCCATTCCCTTCCGTTCGATACTTGAACTGCCATCTGTCCGCAACCAAGCGCATTAATCACAGCGCCATTACCGACCATCACCGGTTTTGGCGAAATATTTGTAAATGATGTAAATAATGCTCGATTCCGGCACATGTGTTCACTGGCGCCAGAATCCACTAGCCATTTTGATTTTTGCAGTTTATGCGACGAATCCGACACAACAAACGCGTTACTTTTCATTTTATTTTCAGTTTTCGACATTCTTTGTTTTCGAAAGCGGCACTGAGACTTGAAATGACCGAACTTCCCACAATAGAAACAGTTGTTATCGTTATTCTTTTTCTCTTCACAAATATTACTTTTACATTCAGTTTGAAAATGTCCATTCTTACCGCACTTAAAACATTTTATAAGCCTTTTATTTTTAGCTAGGAACGCAGAGGATGAAGCTTGCTGCTCGTCTTCATTCTTTCCCTTTATTCTCTCTTCTTCGATTAATAGTCTGGCCACTAAATTATTCAGAGTTTGCTTGTCGTCAGGCGCAGACTCCCATGCCGAAACAAAATGTTTGTATTCGTCTGGCAGTGACATTAATATTTTTGTGATTACAAACTTATCCGAGATTTCTTCACCCATCTGTTTTAACTGGTTTTGCATTTCCTGTATTTTGGATAAGAAAACGGACATATCTGAGCCATTTTCAAACTTATATTGGAAGAATCTCTGTTGCACTAAATGCACGCTTGTCTCAGTTTTCTGTTCGTATACACTCTGCAGTTTTTGCCACATCTCAGCAGAACTCGTGCATGTAATAATATGTAGCATTGCCTCTTCAGACATCCGTGTAACCAGTAATGTTTGCACCTTGGCATCTTTAGCTTCCCATGCAGCTATCTCACTGGCAACTTCGGGCTTCACCTGTTTTCCCTCCACAATATTCAACCAGCCATTGCCCCTCAGTTGTACTGTAATTTGGAATTTCCAAATATTCCAATTTCTTGCTCCTTCCAACTTGATCACATTTGCGTTGTTATTACCTTCCATTCCGACCTTGTTCTCTCCAAACTAATAGCAAGTAGTAGTCGACGATAATCTGCAGTGCATACACCCAGCACGCTCATACAGTAAGATAACCTCACTTTTTCCTTCTCGCCGGCTTTTCCGTAACTAACTCCAATTGAGACAAAACAGCTAGGTATATGTGCCTGGGCCCATAACCTGATATTATTCTCAATAAAACGTAGAACTTTGTAATAATTCACTTAGCATTTATTTAACGTTACCGAGTTACAGAGTTTGAACAAGTAATAATCATAGACAACAACGCGTCTTGAAGCAGTGTTGCCAACAACTTAAATAGTATAAACATTGCCATATCTATAACACATTGATTTGATTTTTGTTGTGTAGCTTTATAATGATATACAGAATATGTGGTTTCATTTAATGCCTCTCGCTTTTATCAACGTTGTATAAGAATAATGCAAAACACGCCCGCTTTCAAGCCTGGTACAAGTATTAGATATAAAGAATGGCTGAGAGGAATGTTCGTTAACTTCCATATTGTTGGAATTCATCTCGTTGTTTTCAATAAACCTGAAGACCTAGGGCAGATACATGTAATTCTAGAAGCTTATACTTACATAATTTCATAGATAGATCATATTTATTAATTACCCAAACTGGCTCATCGTTATCGGTAATTTCTATTGTTACAATAAAACCATCGAAGCAAATGTATTACAAGAGAAGTATGTAATAAAACAGTTCACCAAATTCAATTTCAGTAAAACCTTACATAAGTTGGGTACAATTTATACTTCTTTTATTCTCTTGAACAGAATCGATAGGTATATTGTCGAGCGCCAATAAACCCGCAAACTAAAGATAGCAACAGTTTGATTACACGACATGCATAAGTAAGGAACTTTTACCGTATTTCTGCAAAGTAACATCTCAAGGCCTGAAAGGCCATATCTCCAACAGAATGACCTCCCTTTATAAAATATTCAAAGCTAAGAAGGGAAGGAATTCTAAGAAATAATTATTACTCGGTACAGTCAAGCCTGTGAAAAAACACAGTTATCGGGGGTTGTACGAATTTGTAATTTTATTATTTAGTCATTACCCAAGATCAAACAAAACGAAATTCGTTGGCATCTGACATTTTTAAGGTAAAGCATTTGTAGGTATTTAAAAATTAATAATTTAAATGTTCTTCTAAATAGGCATAATTAATAATTTAATAGGCAACGTTTTTATCAATGGTAGTTCTGAGTAACATTTTGTGGGTGATAATATTTATTAAATAACTGCTGAGAAGTAAATGGCTAAGGTTAAGGTTAATAATTCAAAATATCATTGAAAATACATGGATCGTGAATTGCTGATAGATATATCGTAAATCATCAATAGTGTCTTCATGAGTATTTCTTCAATGAAAAAACAATTCGTTGGTATTTACAAAACTTTTTATTCCTCGATATACGGGTAGTAACTTGCTTTCAATAAGGTTAGATGTAAAAATATAATATAAATATGATTATATCTAACGCAATTATGCGAAATGAAATCATACAAGTGAAGGAAGTAATAACAATCTAATAAAACTGTGTTACGACTGGCGTATGGACACTGAACACTTAACTTATAAGAGTCATTACAAGACTAGTGTCAGAATAAGTCTGACACTAGAATAGCCAGCTGAAGTATAAAGTATAGTACCATAAGTACCTAACTTTAAAAACCTTTAACCAAAGTACAAAATTAAAAGCAACAAGTGTTTGAGCACATCATTGAATTCAACCATGCAAATAACGTAACCCATTTTACCCTTTATAAAATATTGATATTGAAGGACTTTGTTAAATTTTAAAAGGCCAGTTTTGCTGAGCCAATTTGAATTTTAATCTCGTACCTGTAATGTTTGTTTTAAAATGTCAACAGTGCTGTTGATCGCACAACTTGTTTAATTTAGACGCGACGCGCCTTTGTGCGTTAATAAAATAAAATAAAAAACTTTTCCCTACATTTCCCAATACCCGGTGATGGCGCGTCAAAGAGATTTTTTGATGGCAAGTTTGATTAAAATGTATGCGGCAGGAAAATAAAGAGTTTTGGGAAAAGACCAATATTGACGATTGACGGCAAAATAAAAGAGCGTCTGATGTAATATTTAATTAAAATAACGAATTTTAAAAAATAGCTTGCTTTAAATACAATTGTTAAAACGTTTCTGCATTAAAATTCAATTAACACAAATCTATAACATAATTAATCCTGAATATCAAATCAAATAGCATTGAAAATGGCTTTCGAAAGCCCGTCTCCACTTGAGCCACTTACCAATGCTAATACCGGCTTTTAGTTCCATTTGCAAATGGAAATTAGTTGACAGGGGCTCAATCTATGATAGTTTCGTTAACTGTTTCGACCACATCACGTTACGAATATACAATATATTGTTTGGAGTCCCACAAGGATCTATTATTTGACCTGAACGTTTATGATGAAATGTTTTGCGTCCAAGATAGTTTTATAGGTATTTAAACTTAGCTCGGGAGTATGAACGCCTTGCTTGGAAACTTACGTTCTGAATACATTCTTCATCATTTATTAAACACAAACTAACGAAGAACAAAACTAAACACTAATAAATCTTCGTTTTGCACACAATTATTCTCGTCTGGAACACGTCTTATGTTTCAATGTCTGCCTTCAGTTGGAGCTCGCACTTCATTTGTTCCTGTCGAAAACTCCTAGCTAAAGTGTTTGTTTTTAAAACGATCAGCGAAAGGGCTATTATTGTTTCCATTTTATCTCTAGAGTTTTTCGTTCGGTTGAACTGAAACATTAAGGAAATAAAAAAGTATTTTAATATCGTACACATAATTTCAGAATAAAATCCTCGCAGTGTATTAAACGACGCTATAACTACAGACAGAATAACAACTGAATAACATTTATATTGCAGACCACGGTAAAAGCATAATAAAGACATAGGCTTGGTGAAAATATTTCAATGGCCTGTATGTTGAATACTGTAGTTTAACTAGTAAAGTACGTTTAGAAAGATACCTCTTTGAATTTCATCTTACTTCTCTGCAGTAGAATTTAAAAATTCCAACTATTAAAGGAGTTATTTTTCTGTAATTCAGTAGTCTTGCTATAATCAAAAAGTCTTGTCATTATATTTTATTCTGTGACTGAAACAGAAGTACATTTATGAGACAGACTATCGAATCTCAGTAATCTGCACCAATATCTCCACGCACGTTCCCGACAAAGCGCTATCCGTTTGATAGCAAACCACAATTTCACTCACGGGGGGCAGATCGTATAGTCTCATACACACCACTGGTAATACTTCGATGTGATGGTGTCTTTATATCAAAGTAATAGAGTCGATTTTCGTAATTCCTTGTTACCTATGTCATGTGGTTGAGCGTACGTAACGTTAACGTTAAAGGCTTATTGTGGGCTTCCCGCATTACGACAGCCCACTTACTACCCCTCTTAAAGCTAATTAAATGGTTAGCGTCCTTGGAGATTGAAAGAGATTCGCAACCATGTGTTACTATTACATCAAAGACTGTATCAGCAATTCGAACCCGCTAATGTTATGGAAATTACTACTTTCAAGATTTACTTTCATAGAAAGTACGATGTTTTTATGAATCTCTAGAGATATGCTGCGTAGAGTTTTAAAAAGTGTTCAGGATATTCCTTTCCATAAATAACTTTCCTTCCTTTATTATTCGTTTTGTATTCTTCGCATTATTTACCTTCAGGTTGATTCCTCTCTTTGTTTAGTTACAAATCCAATTTACCTGAAAGAAGAAGAAAACAATTTAATTATTTATTTGGAAATATATTCTTTTGAAGATTCTCTGGAATATTAATTTATATTTCCTTTCAGAACATGATTAGTTTAGGGTTTATCAATAAATACGGCTCGTAAAGTGAAAAGATTTGAATACTATAAAATTATGTAATCATTATTTCAAAGAAATTTCATTACGCTACTAGGTTGTTCTTGGTAATTGAATAATTTGTTCGTAAATGTTTATTAATAGGCTTCCATTATATGATCTTGCAAACTCGAAGTAGTCCCTTCATAATATTATTAGTTCATTTTCCTACTACATATCTATACATCTATTACTGTAATGGAAACCCATATTGCTTCAGCACGCCAATAAACCGTCTCGTGACACTAAACCTTATGAGTTGGGTCCCTGAATTATCTACGACAGTCGTAAACTTTGTTTCGTCATGTGGAGTATTGTCCCTTATTTTCTACTATTCTTTTTCGTAGCGTTAGACAGTTTTATTAAATTAAGGTAAAGCAGAAATATTTTATGCTCAATCCCGTGATGGCGCTACAAATGCTTTAATATCATATAACGAAATTAAAGGATGGGAAAAAAATACTTTATGTAAGAAAAAGTGTCTTGGACTTAACTATTTGACCCGAAACCTGAAAAGCGTATTTGCCATTTCTACTCCAATACATATCGGTGCAAACCAGTAATATCTGGTCCAATCCGCCACAAATTGGATTGGACCGCACTGGCGTACCGAGACTTTTGCATCGTGACGTCTATTTTATTTATTTTCTGCCCTGCCCTGGTGGCATGGCACCGTGATTTGACATGTTACTAGACTACTAGAATGTTTTAAAAGACATAATAAATTTTCAAGTAACTAAGTTATATAAATAAAAGAAGAGATACAAAGTAAGGCTAGCATGTAACATCAACATTTTATGTTGTAACATTTTCAAATTAGTCACACATGACAAAAGATAAATCTAAGAATCTATAACCTAGCTACCCTACAATGTCGTCAACCGGATCAGCAAGCTTATAGTTACAATATGAAACTTTTCAACAAAAACTTGGGTCTCTAGTGACATGAAACAGTAATTATTTCATTGCTCGTAAAATCCTGATGGACGTGGGACATAAAACAAAGTCAAGCGATAGATCCCTTTCTACCGAGGCTGGCAGTTAGGAATACATAAACCCCAGTAGATTGTAACTGATGCGTCTCAGAGCTGATTTAAATTACTTCAGATTGCTTAATCCATCATGTTCTGTAGTGTTTGAGCAATATCACTGGTCCCTACAATAATAGTAGGTATTGTAGGCAAACTTGATTTAACACATAAATATATCACCGTCCATTTTTCATCGTGCCAGACATTTTTTTCGCTATAAACTATGTTGACAATACCTTTGAACCCACATTAAACAAGCCATACACGACCATAAATACATATTGGTACGCAGAAGGAACCTAAAATACTGTGTCATTTATTTGTAATGAATTTTGGTTGCTGGTTCCTAATTATGCACAGCAATAAAATAGTAGACAACTTTTTCATAAGATATGTCCATAACGTAATTTTAAAAAGCATTTCCCATTCCCGGTTTCACGCCGTCTAAATGTAGCGCTCTCACCTGAAAAATAATAGTCGGTTGACACCAAACCCGTAGTTCTACTTCCATCTCTAGCATCGTTTCCATTTTGTATCATTTTAGATATTTTATTACCTCGCTTGTCTGTGTCAGTTTCACGTCACGTTTGTCGTAAAATTTAATTTGTCACAAATATGCGGTAACTTTATACGCTGACAAAGAGGTATGAAAAGTGTTCCGTTAACATCCAAGATCCGCTTTTTGCTACCGCTATGGAAGTTCGAGTATTTTATTTTTAGATGCGGGAATATAAAGCTTCAGTGCCAGTTTTAATCAATGACACTCAACTAAAATTTACCAGATAAATATTTTAGCCTAGAACGGACCATAAATAGCAGAAAAAATAATATGACACTTTGTAGAAAATTTAAAGAGATAGACAGTTGTAACTGACTGAGACAGTTGTAACTGACAGGTTGAGACTGACTCTATTCAATAGTAAATACTGTACAGAACAAAATAAAAAAATATCTCTAAACAATAGAGTTGATCCAAAAGCAAAAGACTGTCAAGAATAGGTCAGTGTATTGTTCGCGTGCCCTTTGATAGGATTACTGTCAAACGCTTTTGTCTCTATTACCTTTGTGAAACGTGGAGTTTACGTTGAATCGTTGCCATTGTTAATTAAGGTAAAGGAATAGACGTTTTGAACAGAAAATTAGCGAAGCGATGATACTTCAGAATATTAGATGTTACGAACTTATAGAGGCTTTTTTGTCTTTAGAAAATCTGTTATATCCTACAAAATGCCTTCAGGCAATATACGATTCAGTGGGACGTTTCAGGAAATAATGTCTCAGAATACATTTACTTGTATCTAACGGAACAGTTTCCTAGCGAGATACAAGCGTATACCTAATTAAGATCTGTGGCTGACCTTTGTATACTGAGATCTTATCTTCTGAAATGTCTCCACGAAGGTAATGAAATTACACGGTTACCTGTGAATAAGAGGTGCCGAATAAATGGTGTAAATGTCGTTAAAAAATAACGGCATACACGTGCAATCCAACTGGAGAAGTACTAAAATAAATAAAAAAACTGCTCCTGCATGGCACCTCGTTCGCGTGGGTAATAACAAGTTTTAATTAAAAATAAAAAAGAACAGGACGACATTGTCATTCGAATGCCGGCGTAAAGGGTGTTCAAACGAATTTTTTAATCAAACAATGAGCGAATCATAATGAATACTTTTCTCTTTTATGTTAAATCCTTTTGTCTTTCGCACGACTATTTGGTTGAGTCAGAAACAACATGGACAGGTAAATAGGTACAACAAGGGTTTACAAATCAATTGTTTCGTACTTTTGGGAATTGTAACGGAATTCATTTAAATTCTAAAGCTGATGGGATTACACATGCATGCGGCCAGCTTACGCACCTAAATTAGCACTGGCACCGTTCACAATATTAACATGTCGGGGAATGCGCAATTGTAAGCATTGAAATAACAATGAGTATAACACGGTACCTATCATCACAGTGCGACTTGGAATTTGATTGTGATTCTATTTTTAGATGGCCGGCAAATTTAACGTGTTCAAATGCACTGAAAGCTTTATCCATCTCATATGCTCTTGTTAAAGGCTTAATTAGCACTCAGTTTGGCAAACGAGCAAAAATTTTGCTCGTGAGGGATTTGTTAGGATGGGTTAGTGAGGGTAAAAAATTTAAACCAGACAATCATTATAGCTTTCAACACAGCAATATTTTATCTAAATTATATAATAGTAATTGTATAGATAACTTCATTCACGTTCTTCTGTGGCTGAAATCGGTAAATTACCACACGAAGAAACAGAATCTTGGAAATCTCAACGAATGTTCTCTACCTTAGAAAATTGCAGGTATTCCCGTTAAGTGGGGCGTGGTCCCTTCCCGTTAAATACTGATTAAGTGCCTACACTCAATACAATGCTATATATGTGGAGTTTAGGTAATATACTACTTTTGACGCTGATCTAACACTGAGGCCCTAACTTTGAAATTAATATTACTGATAATACAAAAATTTTCATAGGATATCCATTAAAACATTCAATGATACGTCACTCCAATATTATAAAGGCGAGACTTTGCGAGTGTGTTTGTTGATGTACATGCTGGCGAAACCGCGGGCCAAATTTAGTTAATGATATTTACGGGATTATGAATATCATCACGCTAATCATCAACTAACCGCATGGTTAACCACGCGACAACGCAAATAACTGTAAACATAGTGGAGTTTTATTTCGGCCATAAAATTATCAAAACAACATATTTTATGAATTGTTTTTAAAACATTAAGTACGTTGTTCAGTTACGAGTTTTTCTAGTACAAAATTATCGTAAATTTTATTGTAAGATAGAAAGGCCGACGTGTACTCAATTCCGGTGACGAGCAATAGCGCCATCGGTGCGAGTGACCTACCACTGCGGTTAACCCGATGTTCCGTGCATACCACAAACAACGGACAATGCCTTTTTACATTTGAATAGTTCATCAGAGAACCATTTGTAACAATGTTGACCCAATGGTAATTCTAAAAATGAAATAATAAAGTAGCTCTGATAACTAGCAATAAAATTAGTTCAAACGGCAATAGTTATGTGTTAAGTAGCAATTATACGTCAACCTACATTTTTCAACAAGTATTCAAGAGGCCATTTTGTATAACGAAAATCTCACATGTTATGGAACGATTATACAGCTACAAAAAGAAGGAAATCCGCTCGCGTGTGTATAAATTCGTTCTTTCAAAACAAAATCAAAACTTGATAAAAATAATAACTAATAAACACGTCACTCATTCTCAATTTATTGTTGTTTCATTAACGAGTCTCCCATAAACTCCGGTGTAGAAAAAAGTTTTACTGTCAGAACGTCGACACATTCGCCTGAACGTAAATTAAAAAGTTCACACTTTGGCGTCCGGTAACTTATGGAGTGTCCGCATTCGGTGGCTCGATTCACTTGGTACTTTATCAGTTTCTGTATCGATATTTATGATTTATCGATATTTGGTTATTACATTAAAAGGGTAGAGTGGTGTGACGAATGATAAGTGAGATAGGTGTGACTAGAATGCGGATAAAAAAGATGGATGGAATCAAAATAAACATCGATCTCACCCTAACAATTTGGGGATGAGGATGGACCGTTGCATCATATTTATGTGCAAGTTATTGACAAATATGTTATTTCTGTGCCCATTAAAAAGCTTTTAGTATTTTTTGTTGATTGAGACTGAATTCAATTGAAATATGATGATAGTGACACAGATGTGTGAATGCAATCCAATTTTGTTGAAGTTGTATTTAGTTTTATCATAAATCAGATCAATAAACAAACACCCACTATTAGTAATACGTCTGTTCATGCGTTTAATTTGTATCCTACCAAACAAAGTAGATAACAACAACATGGAATGCACGTGGAATGAATAATAACGAATATATTTACAATAAACACATGTACATTATATTCAAACATTCACGCTATTTGAACACGATTTCAACATTCGAAATTCAGCTGCACCGAACCAAATGAAGGCATAATTAGCAATCCAAAATGTTTCGTTTAATGTTAGTTTATTAGTAAAGCAAATAAGCGCGTAGATTTTGATTAGATAATAATTAGAAGCCCCAATATTTGCTCAAACATTTCATTGAACGAAAAAATTTTCATCATCCATATTTTATGTACTTAGTGCAGTGGAATATGTAGTAAGCTCGACACTAAAACAACATAATTCAATTAATAATCTTATCGATCAACCAACAATCGAACTAAGTATGTATATTACATTAAAACAATCACCAAAAGTATTCTCAAAAGTATTAACACCAGATCGAGTACTAAACTCGTAAAACGTTCTTTCAACGTTCAAAACCACTTGAAGCGATAAACAAAACATTTATCCTACGCAGTGGTACATAAATTAAAAAGCTCTTTATTCGCTACCAATCGTATCTGATCCAGCTTTCAGATATTTTATCCGGACGTGGAGAGCATACTAAACGACTTCCGAACTGATCGCACGGCCCTTTAAAAGGAGCAAGGGAATAAGTGGGGAAAAAGAGGGCTTTAGAGAATACTTAGTTTAGTACCGGCTGTAAAAATAATTCACTTTCGTAGGTACTGACTTTAAAAACAGATCAATCTTTGCGTATATTTTTATGACAGGTATAATCAAAATATGAGTAGGTAAATGCTAATGTGATCGATCGATACCACGGCCCATTATGTATGAAAATTACGATTCAGTTATGGCGAAACAAGGTAGACGACTGTTGCCCTAAATAATGCATGATTTACGATACCATTTTGTCGCTTTATTGATCAAACGTGTAAGCTTTACTTATTGTTTACGTATGTCCTACGTTAACGTCAGGTCATATTAAGTTTAATTACAGGTATTGTTTGGGTTTGCCTAAAGAAGATTCTTCTAAGATGACATCATTTCACAAAATAATAATATACTTAATTGTAGACCTATTAAACAAGCTGTTAATATAATTTTCTGTAATTAGTTCATCCCTAATCATCAAATTATGTAATCCCACGCAGTGACAGGTCTAGTAGGTACCTGTTCAATTGATACGATGCCTCTGGAGGTTAACACACAAATACCCAGGCGCACACAAATATCCAGAGCAGTGTCAGGTTAGAAAAGCTAATACAATCGGCAGCGACTGTTGGGAATACTAAATATAGGCCTTACTTTAATCCTAAATTATGGACTGAAATAATTGATGTATGTGGAACGGGAGCTTTATACCTTCTAAACTAGAGATAAATTAGTTTGATATTTCTAAACTAGCTATTTGATTTTGCAACTGTAAAGAGAATGTCTGCTACCGCAATACTTTTATTATTTATAAACAAATGAAGATAGCTTATAAAGTTTGAATTAGATCAGATTCCCGGTCCATTTACTTTATAATTTCAAGCTTCGCTTTCATACTTAATATGCTAATATGACATTGAGGTAGGATAATACCGCTCAGCTTCGCACCTCATTTTATATGCGATATTTAATAAAAGAGTTTTTATCTATTATTGAACCTGTCAATAAGCGATATTTAACACAAAGGAACGTAATAAATGTTGTAATATTTTGTTAGTTACTAGCTGTATATGGTTACTAGGCAAAAATACTATTTCGCAGTAAGTTCAACAAATAGAAGCGCAGATGTATTTTTAATTTTCTCGTTTCTGTTTTTCCGTAGCTGTCTACTCTAGCCCGTATTTTTACGAGCTAGGAAAATGTTAAAATTGGCACTCAAAGCATAACTGACCTAGTTCTTAATGTCCATAATACTTATGCCATCATTCATAGCTTTGTTTAAGTTCTGAATAAGTTTTATGAATTCTAAAATGATCATGTTAATTTCACAAAACATTAACTTCATTGCGAGTTTGCGAAGTTATTTCCCTCGAAAAACTCAAAGATCTTCAGACAGATTTATAATAAGTAATGTTTTCTGCACTTTAGAAGTTTATTTTGAGTTTGTTTTACGAAACTAAAAACAATATATTAGAATTATATAACTTTCTCACGTACTAACTTCATTTTTGCTAAACGTCCATATTTCATTATTAAATGGATCACCACAAAAGCAAAACTTCGTTAAAGACTTGCAAAAGTTTCTTGAGTCATCGATCAATTTTGGCCCATTTCTCCAGACATTAAAGCCGATGGATCTAGCAAACAAAAGTAAGTTTCCTTGAATGATGTTCTTGTCAAACGTTACTGATGAATATTAGAAGGTAAATATTGCTGCGAGATTGTTCTATGGGGAAAATGCAAAATTGACAGCCAAAAATAAATTCTGTAAAATTCTTTCTTTACGCGATATTCTTTTGTCAACACAGCGAGGGTAAAATACAATATCCGTGATCCATATTAGCGTGATAGCACACCTTTAATCAAACTTCTTGTGACGGTAAATAAATAAATTAAATCATATTACAAAAAAAAACAATTAAACAAAGCAAGTAATAAAACTGTGTTAAATATAACACTAATTCATTCACACTTAAACGAAAAGCGTTTTACGATGGCCCAAACGGCCGTCTTGGTTGGAAACATCCAGTTTTTACCCCTTCCAAAATGTTTCTGAACTTTTCAAGCGTTTTCAATCGTCGAAATTTGTCGTTTATGAGCTTAGTTTATGAGACGTTAAATCGTAAAACTTATTTAAGTGTTTATTACTGTCCTATAATGTGTATGGTGATGCGGAGCTTAATCGTGAAGTGGCCACTGTCTTCGTCGTACAGCGATCGTAGGTTATCGACTATTATCTCGGTAGGCACCGTGATTGATAGGTTTGTGATCAATCTTTTTTGTACCCACATTTTTCGGCCCGTATTGAGTTTACTTAACGTGAAATTGCGAATTCTTTGTTGTGAAATAGCTTACACGCGATCTGAGTCGTTTTTTTTGTTGAGAACGTCAACTGGTAATTACTTTTTACTGCTTTTTTTTCCTTGTAAATATTCTTTAAAAATTAACTGTGAATTTATGATTGAGAAATATTTTATGTTTTCATAAAAACAGAGATCCATAAAAATAGTTACATCCAAAATAAACAGACAGTACATTCAACCTGCTGCGTATCTAAGCACAATAACAATTAAATGTTAAAGCAGGTAACTGGTTGGAATTGGGTTAATAGACACAAAAGGTTAGCGGCTGACATTTGTGTCAAAGTTTGCTCGCAAAGGTCTTAAGAAATATCTTTTCCAATGTTCTCTACCGTTTCAATGGGACAGGAAATCTATGATTATGTCCATAACTTCAGTTATAGCTTCTCAATAAATATAGGAGAAAATATTGTCAAGTAAATTACGATTTTACTTTTCAGGAAGTTAGGATCCTTTACAGTTGTCCGCGTTCTGTATGAACATAATACTGATCGTCTACCATGGGTACGCACAAGCTCTATGATTGTACGTACATAATATAATGTTTTGTCTAAAAAATACTAGATATAACTTCAAAATTTTAATATTACATGGACTAGGTACATAAATAACTGTCTTGTTGAAGAAAATTTTAAAGTCTGTAATACTTGTGGTACTTATACGTCTAGGAACATCCTGCAATATAAATTTTCTCGGCACATTTCTTGACCTAGATGTACAGGAATGATGTCCCTGGGGACTCGAGCTAGTTTACTGGTTACCGTGAAAACGTGAGGGTCGTGCGTCTAAGTATCGAGTTTAAAAAAAAAAACAGTATCAACTTAAGGTCTCTAGTATCCAATTAAGGTTGGAATAAAATTTGTTTCCGGTTCAGTAGCTACGCCAATGACGACGACATTTTTGCCAAACTTTTAATGATGGGAACTTACTTTTTAATTTTTGATTTCCTCAACCCACGATACTTTTTCGATAATATGATCAATAGGCACCTTCAATTTAACAAAGTCAAGACTTCGCTGAAATTGGTCATACAGAAAACTGTACATTTTTATGAAATGCATTTTGGTTTGAACGTACCAAACAAATGTTTGTTTTGCTAAAACCCTGGCCAACCCTATAGGGAATATGATACCACATAAAGAAACATCAATCTTACTCTTCTTAACCCAAAAGTTCAGTAAATAAAGGTCGCCTAGTCCCACACATAAAATGATCAACAAAATGGTTAAAATCCTATTTTACAAAACTACGTATAAGTAAACTTACGTTATTAGCACATTGGTAACACATTTATCGTGGACTGTGTTGTCTGCGATTACTATTTAAATTCAACAGTAATAACATGTAAGATCTCATACAATAAGTTACAGCAGTTTATCACTCATAGCTCCACTTACAAGCTGCTTGGTATGGATGTCATTACACGCACTGGTCACGTACACACGCCTCCAGTCTGTGAATAAACACTTGTACCAGCAAGTCATGCATATATTGGCTGCCAATACCTACCTACAAGTCTAGAGAATAAATCTGGTCTAACTCTGCTACAACGATTTTTGGAAATACCAGAATTCGTTGGAGCTGCGTTGAGGGGTTTACGTACAGCATTTTTTTTCGTGCATACACTTTTAGTTCACTCTGTTTTGACGAAAGCTGCCAAAATAAAAGCTCCTAACTGTATTACATCGGGAATCGGTACCTGTACCTAACAAGAATAAAAACTAGCTATAACTTTATATTTTAGGATCTAGGTATAACGAAGTTACGAGTTCCTTTCTGATTTCGATGAAAATGACTATGAATTTATTTTGGACAACATTGAATTCTAGATAAATCTGTAAAGTGTAACCTATGTACATCGTCATAAGCATGCAAGGTTGGAATTGGTATTCAGTTAACAAAACAAACACTAACAACTCAACTGCGAGGTATGCCGACGAGCTAATTCGTGTGTTGTGCCGTGGAACTCAGCTCTGATACGTGAGGCATGTTGGCAACTCACATTTGAACCCGAGATTGTTGCTTCTGATTTGACTATGAGTATATTGTTTAGAACAGATTTTTTTCTCTCGCCGGAGTTTTTTTTTATGCTAATCCCTCGATTAAAGACAGGTTCCTCACAATGTATCATAATAAATAATAGGTACATGTTTCGTATTACACCTCATCCCCAATTTAAATATCTATTCTCTTGAGCAAGCCAAAATATATTATCCTATGGCAAAAAAAACTAAGTGGTACCATCAAAGTTTTCAATAGCTTCAGTTCGTGTATTTCTTTTTCACGATGATGCAACGTATAATTGACAGGATAGTAGTCAACTTGCGTGAGAATTTGTGCGGGATGCGTAGCGACGCAATTGATAAAGAATGTAGGTTACGCAAGGATGGGATTAGAACAGGATAAATGACAAGCAAATAAAACTCCACACACATCTTTATTGTACAGTAAAGCAAAGCTCAGAATAATAACGAACAATATTCGTTTCTAGACCAACGATTTGGCAAGAATCCTGTAAATTTCAAATCATAAACACGTCTGCAGCCAAAAACCTTGAACGAAGTCTTGTATTTTGTTTTTGTGAACCAAATTATACTTTTGAAGTTTCGTAACACTGTAATCACATAATGACGATTGATATAACAACCGTAGGTGTAAAAACAAAATATATTTCGAGAAGAAACTGAACCATTTTACATGGAAAGAAACATTAAAATGACAGCACAGTTTCGCGTGACAAAACTTCTACAAAACTCTTTTTCAGTTAGTGATTTGCAAGTTAAATAAGTACAGTTAAAGCTGCAACTGCGTTTAAGTTAAACTGTACATTTAAAAGGGAAACTGCACACAAAGTAATAACGTTCATTATCTGTCGAGTAATTCACATTCTAGTGTTAGAAAATGTGAACTTATTTCTTTCTACTGTATTTTATGCTTCGTGGCTTTCTGTTTCCTTTGCTGGAGAACAGCTAGTAGTGTTCGTGTGCTTGTTAGGGCATGCTCCTATTTCGCAAAAGACCTTGTTAAGCTCGTTTCATATCTCATAGAAACTTTGAACGAAGACTGTTATGTTCATGACGTATCGAATATCAATTTTAGTCAAATAGATTCTTGAAATAATACAATTGATCAAAAGAGAGAAAATACTTGATCTAAGAATTCGAGCACAATGTATTTAATCTACCATCTTGACTGAGCTTTGGTTACATATCTATATATTTTTCATCATATTGCTTGCTAAAAAAAACATAGCACATGCATTAAAGATAACAGATTCACTTCATTATAGTTATCAATAAGGTTTATGTCACCATTTTTCGTTGCCCAATCACAATTACTTCTAATTAATGAGGATGTACGTAATTCCGGCCCACGACATAGAAGATACAAACAAGCAATAAAGAATTAACACGATGTTATTGAACTTCGCACTAAAAATAATAACTCCTCTCCACTCGTCAGAATTGGCGCTAAGAGTCAGTTGGAACTGTGCCAATTTCCGACCTTCAAGCGGTACAGCGCTTCACACATTTCATGCGACAAATCGAGTGTGAAACGATAGCTAGCTTTAAGCCGCTGCCTTATGTGTTTTTGTTTGCAAACTTCTGTCACACGTCCGTAGTTTCGCCCGTGACTTGGTTTTGTTTTGTCTTTGATATAAGTTTGAGAGTTTTCCTAATGATTTAGAACTATTTTCATGGACTGGGACAGAAACTGCAATTTACAGAGTAGTGAAAATGAATACACAAGTAGGAACAACAAACAATAACCAGAAAATAACAGAATTTCATAACAAGTCTTCGTGAACTTAGGCATGGTGTTGCTGAAGACGAAAACAAGTAACAAAATTTTAGCAATCATAGTAAGTTACTTACTATTTCTAAAACCACGTTTTCTTTTTTACTTATTGTAAAGGTAAATAAACGCATTAGTACAAACGATGTGGGCCTTGAAGTGGTAGACATAAAGGCTAATAATAAAGCATCGTGACAGGTTAAAGATCAGAACCACACAGCGCGCAATACTGACGGATACAATAACATGTTACCGTGAGTTAACGTGCGTACAATGCATATTATGATGCGTAGATGAAGACAACGCGTTGAATTAAAAGCACCAAGGAGTCCAAAAGGTTAACTTTTTGATAATTAGACTTAAGGTCACATAGTAATAAGTCAGAATTGAGTTAGTGTGAGTTCTATAAACTTACGTTCTATACTCATTAAAGTATTATGGCAAAAGGATAAATTCTAGTTTCTAATAGAATTATAAAAATAAAATTAACTCGTAGTAATAACTTAGAAGCTGTTCACAGCACGTGGAATCGATAAAAAGTCGCCTATTGTTCGAGTAAAGTAGTGTAAAGTAATGACGGATCAACAAAGCAGTAACAACATAAATACAAAGTTTAATATACTTACAGTAGTTTTTACACAGTTTTTTCGAAACGAATAAACATTTACAGCTCTTCGAGATAATATTTTTAAGCTCGTTAACTTGAGTGTTGAAGGCGTGAATTAATTAACTTAAAGCCGTAACTATTTTAAAACTTGAAATCTTTTAATTAGTCCAACGGAACTTTTTCATTTTAGTGCTAGAAACTTGTTAAGTCGATCGCTTCCTTATTCTTGGGGTTGCTTGAACTATTTAAGACCAAAAAAAAAACAAGTATGTTTTTCAGTTTCAAACTAGGCCATGGCATTAATTAAATACCCAATCTTGGGCCATTCTGTAAACTTAAACATGGCATGGTAGACAAGAAAGTTTTTTTTTTTTTAATTTAGCTTTATTTGGGTGGTAGCTCCACCTTCAAGTGAACAAGCGTTAAGTTACGAGCCAACTTGAGCGATAAACATGGTCTCAATTGCAACAGTTTGGCAACGGTGGACAAAATCGTCTGTTCTTAAGCCAAGTTACCATGCTAGTTGAAAAAGAGGGTTTAGAATACTCCAGTGATTTTAAAAAGTGTCATAAGTGCTGGTTTTAGTACGCTAATATTTAATAGCTAATATTTGTGAATGAATGCAAATATCATAATAAACTGGTTTACTTATCAGAGTCTTGTACAGGATACATAAAATCACAGATTCAACCCCAAGGCAATGAGACAGGTTCTAATCTCAAATGTCACGCGTGTTATGCATGTGACTAGCGTGAAATCTTGTTTAATATTCATATGAACCTATGTTATTGCAAATGTAAACCTAAATACCCTTCTATCTATTTCCAACGTAGGTTTTCAACACCAGTCGCCTCTTACGACACCCATGGGAAGAGAGAGGATGGCCTAGTTTCATTCGAGCTACAGCGTTCATAGCTTATGCATAACAATCTTTAAAGCATCGTGTATTTTAGCAGAAGTGGAGAGTAGAGCTGGGTGTGATTACACCCTCAGATGTTTCCACTCGCTTCATTTAAAAGCGAGATGATACACACATTATTCGACGCAACTTGCACAGCGGTATTTAATTAAGCTTCCTCTAAATTCGGGGCAGCATTAACATGGCGCCCCCGGCTATGAGATCTATCTTTTGTACTCTTGTTAGCTTAGGTGAAGCAAATGTATATTTTAGCCGTAGAACAAGGCAGACATTGTGCAGGTATCGCGCAAAGTTTAAATTATGTTATTTGAAAAGGATTGTTCAAAAATGTAGGTACAGTACATTCGTTCATTATAAAATTCGTTTGAGTACCTACCTTATGAAGATTACTTTGTTAAGATAAGGCATCATTTGTAAAGCAAAATCATTTTTTTTTAATAGATAAAACATATCTATACCAAACGAACACTTCAATAATACGTTGGATAAAACTATTTATACTAGTATGCATCACGCCTAAAATAAATTCATATAAAAAAATCGGGAATCATCATCTGGACGCCACCTATATTTAAACTGACTCAACGTCTAAGAATTCAATGTGACGTTTTTCCTCTAATTGAAGTCCCGTCAAATTAGGGTTAAACGGGTAAATACGAAGTGATGTCATTGCTAAAAGTAGTAGTGTCTATTTATAATGTCACTCTATGAGGAAAGGACCGTAATTCGTGTTACGTATTCAACATTATACTAAAAGGAATGTCTTGAAATAAGTAGGTAGGTATCATAATAAATGAGTTTTATAAGATATTCTATTAAGCTCTCTTGTAGATGTCTGCGCTTGATCAACGACAATTAACATTACATTAGACTAAACCAATTAACTAGATTGAACGTGAGTTACTTTGCCAAAAAGTTACCTTGCTTATTATTTTATGCACGACTTTAGATAATCATCCTTCGATATGCCTCGGCCATTAATAAAGGTTGACATACTATAGGTACCTAAATTTCAAAGTTCAAAATAATGATTCTCTATGATTTTATTCAAATAAGCCTTTACCTTTTTTAAAGCAAAAAGATAGATGTTTTGACAAACTTGAATAAATAATGCAGGAAATGCCTAATCCGTGACATTTTTTCGTCCTTAATTTAAAATTATTATTCTCACGAGATACTTCGAAACGGATGACTCAAAGAGATAAGCTTTTGAAATATGCAACTCGAGATAAAGAGTTAAGTATTTTTCGCAATTTGTATAATTCTTATCTACACGCTAGCATCATGGGAGTCATTCATCATTCATTCATCTTTTAAAATACACTTAATAAAGAAATTGATTCAGAAGATATTGGCTTCAAAATCACCGTGTAAGTGTAAATAGAATAATAGGAAATATTGAGCATCTTTAGAAAAAAAAAACTAAAAAAGACTTTTCCGTAGTTACGCTAGTATTCCTATGGAACCGTTTCATATCAGATCTACTTTTGTATAAAAATGTCGTTACACAAACGTATATTACAAAAGTTTAAAGTTATTGGTTTGTAGATAACAGAAGAATGATTTGATTGCAATAGTTACAAAAACGTTGCCAGTTCTGTGGGTGGAAACTAGAACGGGAATTCCGCATTTTTAGAATTACCTACGGGGTACTTTATTGAATTTATGGAAGTTTTTACTCTCCACTCCAGACGACCTACGCCTGTGACGGAGTACGACGAATGTGATCTAACGTCTATTAATAGTGACACTGACAATAGGTATTAAACAAATGACAATCACTCCTACAGATGACCATTTCAATATTCCATCTTACATAGCAGTTACTAAAACATAACTGTAGTACCTACTATCACAACTTGTGTTCAATTAGTGAAATGAGAAACTCGTTTGTAAACAATTTATCTGTAAAAATAATATAACAACATTCCTCCCGAGGCTATAAAAACAAAGCTACAATATCCACCATTGTTCTGTAATTAAAGTGCAAAACACAAGTAAGCAAGAACCAGGAATAAAAACAGGAAATATTACGAGTAGATAGTATTATTTATATGAATGAGTTGATGTCACTGAGCAGTGAGAGCGCTATCGATGTTGTAAGAAAACATCATGCAAAACAAAAAAGTTTGTGAATGTGTGTTTGTTAACGCACCACGCTTAAACCGCTATATATCAATTTTAAATTTAATTTAATTGTTATAGCTATGAACTAACACTAATTAATTCATAGGTTTTTACCCGATTTTATCAATATCATTCAAGCAGTCCAAACTGCGGGAAAAAACTAAGAAGAGACGTCAAGTGTAGTTAAAGACAATTTTACGATGTACAGTGAACAGTGTAAATTTGTCTTTACGAGATAATAGATAATAGGTACATGGAGGACACTTAAAAAAAATATCATCATTTGTAATAAAAGAAAAACTTTATTAGTGAATGTCGGTAGTAGGTAATTCATGAAGGTCTAAAGCGAAGCTAATATAAGGTAATGTATATTAGGCGTATACTTCAACGGAGGCTTTATTCAATTATCCAATTCCTATCCAATTCCTTTTTGTATGATCAAAGGGGAACAGGAGCTTTTTAACGCTCTAGCTTTAGCCTAATTGACGTATACAATGCAATTACCTAAAGAGGTTTACAAGGTTATTTACCTATATGTGATTTTAATCTCTTTTAATTTACGGGCTAACTTCAAGGGAAGAAATCCGGTACTTGTCAAAGACTTACACGGGGACACAGGTCCAACACGCAGAAGCCTTGTTGAGACCTTAAATCTAAATTTTATGGGGCACCTACCAATGATTTTAGTTATTATTAATTAGCTGTTACCCGTGACTTCGCCCGCGCGAGTGTCGGTTATAGCCGTAAAAACATTAGGTACATAATTCTTCTATTAGATATCTATCGAACGCAATGACTATAACTTTCCAGCAACAATTCTAACAACTATCCTTATATTTTAGTCAATATATACAAAAACTTTACAAATTATATAGTAAAACCTTCCTCGAGAACCACGTCATACATTGGTGGAAACAGCATGAACATTGGAGCAGCAGTTTTTGAATTCATCACAAACAGGCAGACATGGCGGAGAGACTTAGTTTTATAACATGTAGCACAGAATAAATATATATTCCTATTTAAACTGTGCATGTATTTTGTATTTTAATGTCAACAGGTTTACTAGTAGAAAATAAGTAGGCATCTTATTACTAAAGCATTAAAATCTCATTGAACTAAAGCTTATCAGCGCACGGTTCATTGAACGCAGATAAATTTCAACGAGGTAATCTCCAGTCATAAATAACTTCTATAGGGTAAACATATGATAAGAAAGCTAAACAAATTTGTAATCTATTGGTACATTGTTATGTTACACAACTTATGAGAAAGCTCGTTAAACATATTGAATGACAACCAAAAATGTTTTACAGTTATAACGTACAATACAATTTATAAACTACGCCTAACTTAAACAAAATAGTAACTACTCTTTATTGTTGGTTTGACGAATTTACTTACCTGTACCGTACCTTACCGTAGTAATAAATTTACTTTTACTGACTACAATGATGCTCCTTTAAATCTTAAGTAGTGTAAAAAAAAGTGCTTAAGTAATGCATGTATTTTAATTTGAATTATACTACTTACTCTCAACGAAATCGCAACACAAAATTCTTACAATCTCAAATCCAGAAACAAGCACCCAGATTTACACCTACATGTATCAAGGTATAATCAGAATCTATAAATATCTTCAATCGTTTTAAATATGACCTAAATAGCTTCGTAATAAATTAGCTACGATTGCCGCACGACAAGTCTTAGTCTATAAATAGAGACAGTTATCTAGGTGACCGATTCTGACTTCAAAGAGAAATAACTATCACAACTTAATGTTTTATAATATTGGGATACCACTTATTATAAAACTGAGCTACAGTTTTGGTGCAGACTATATCCGTTAATGAAGGTCTCTGCTCTTTGTAGGTTGTTTATAGGTGAACTATTATAATACTAAACGTGTTTATAATACGCAGTTCTGTAAATATGTAGTAAAACCATAACAGACATTACAACAACTTAGGTATTATACAACCGAATACTAATATGGATTCATAAGATAATTGTTATCTCAAACACTCGTATCAGCACTGACTAGCTACTCCCTAAATCTAGTAGCAGATGTTTAGGGCACAGAAAATACCACCTTATATCCATTTTCATAAATTCCATAATACAACAGCACGTCGCAGTCATACATAAAAATTATGCTTTTATTTTAATCATGTTAAACTTTTTTTCTTTAAGGGATATACCACAGATGTTAACTTAGAAGCCAACAACGAAACTCCCATCAAATCTGGGCAATCTCGCTACATTAAGAGGCAGATACACAATAAATTCCAGAAATTGGTACTTCAGCTTCTGAGTATACTGTACGCCGAGACATTTTTATACAAAAATCTTCAAAAATTTTACTCGTAATACTGTCTGGTACGAATTAGGTATGCAATGTACCTAAGTACATGTACATACCTACTTATACATACACAAATTACTACTTCAAGTCTAGTTGATGTTACTAAATGTGTCTAAGGCTACAACGATAAATAGCTTTTGATAAACATAACGATTGTTACAATACTGACTAGTTTGATCATAAAAATATCGTTTACAGCACCAAAACTCGGTGCAATTGGTCTTTCTAAAATTTTACCAAGTTCTCAGAAGTCGTTATTATTTTTTCTATAAATTTAGAAAATATTTTTGTAACTAGCCAATTTTTTCAATCGGCCTGTTGGAAAAATGAAACCAATTAACCTCATTTTGCTTTTATTTTAATAGACTAGGGCTGCCAAATTAATAAAACTACAAAAAATATAACATACGATTTTATTTCGGTTACTTTTTATAACGTGTACCAGCGTTTTATGTGAAACAAAAATAAAATAATCATATGTAACAACAAACCGAGCAAAACATTTAATTTAGAATTCAACACTTATTGTTCTAAAAATGAGAGTAAATTGCAAAACAATGGCAGGCAAAGAGAAGTTTCACACAATAACGAAAACATTTAATTGTTTCTATCATATACCTCTCAACATTGAATATAACAATACAATAGGTACGAATCGCGGTTAACATTGAAAGCTAAGACAGAGGTCGAGAGAACGAAAATGAGAGTCCTGTGAAAAAAATAAACAATATGTTCAGAGAAAGTGCTATGTAATTAGCAGGTACGTGAAGATTTTATGGTCAAGCTGTTCACACACAAGCATTTGATCATAACTATCAGAAAAGCGAAAGAACTGTAGCAGTGAAGTAGTACTTCGAAATACTTTATTGTTTGAGTGAGAGTTATTATTTGTTTTACTAGTTTTCACAGAATTCCATCAGTTCCATAGTAAAAATACGGTGTAGTTTCTAAGGATATTTTTAATGTTTGAATATTTTAAATAATGCAGAAATTACTGCATGTCTGTAGTAATTCACTCTAGCTTGAACGCATGAATGATATCCAGAACAGTGCTCGTCTCAAAGCGTCAGGCTGCGAATGCAGTTAACTGCATAACTAAATAATTTAACTATCTCAACCTAGTTAACAGTTAAACATCTAGCTAGTTCATCTCAAATTGAACACAACAGCCGTCACTCTTCCGCATCCGGCCTGCCTACAACCATTGGTGTTCTTCAAGGCGTATCATTTAGCCCGGTAATCTTACTGTACTCCAAGTACCAGCATTTACTCCTACACTTGTACAAAGCCGTAAAGATGGCGAAAGATTAGTTATGGTAGGCGTAAAGGACCGTAATATGAACTACCTCTTTGCAGGGCATTGCATTTAAGTACCTACATCACTGTATTATATATCACACATTACGGTGTATTTGTTCAAGATTTTATACTGAACTTAAATTACATTGTGTCTTGAACTAGCTTGGACCTTTACTACAATAAAATACTTTTATAGCGCACTGGAAGAACATTTATTTACCTCACAATGCAACATTCTTGTTCGACGTTCTTGAACTTAAAGTCTTTGCGCATTTAATCTTCGGTTATACTTAGTTATTCGTTTAGTTCTTTATTCGTCTTAGTTCGTGACGGTATTAAACTGGACTACATAAAGTCGACATAACGTTACTATTTTAAACAGCCAGTATTCCTCTTATTACTTGTAATTTTTTAGATACTGGCATAAACAAAGGTGGTCACCGATTATTCTGTAGTTAAATCGTACCTTTCCTTTTACTTACCTAGTCCGACATAACGCTGCTTCAATTTTTTCATATATTTCATATATGCCTTATGGCACAGTATTGTTTCAACAAGGCATTTGATCACAATGCCTCACACCAATTGTTTAAGTGCATAAATCACGGTGCCTTACCATCAGTTATGATCTTGCCTCGGTGATCCGCCAAGTGTGAAATGGCGTGGTACCGTTGCGGCAGCAGATGTAACGGTGATAAACGATTAAATAAAAGAAGTCTAAAAAAAACTATTGCACATAGCTATTACGGTATAGCGAATTTATAAAGCTTATTGTGTTATATGGAGTACACATTGACGGATTTTCCTTTATACAAATTCGTGACTTTGATAGTAAATGTCAAGTAGAACTATATTTTTTACATCTTATTAACACTCTCAGTTGTGTTTTGAAGTAAGTATCCATTGAAATTGTAGGTTCATTATGAACTTAACTGATGCCTATTACTTGTTTCCAATGTAGAATGTAATGTTATTTGTAACATAGTATAATAATAATATTATCTTTGAAAACAGAAAGTTCGTATACTGAATATAGGTCCTAACATAAATTACGTGGGATTTTGAAACAGCCTGCAACATATTGGGTGTTGCGACTGTTGTGAGGGTAATGGTGCATAAGTAAAGCTGCTTGCAGCCCTGCTCGCTATGTAGGTTACCTGCAGAATTTTATATAACCAAGTTTTCCTATTTATGGGTAGGTACTACCGAGTACCTATTAGATATATTTTTCATTTTAATACGACTTACGTTTTTATTTTTAATTTGGCACACACAAGTTTCTGTGGCACTAGTGATAAATTATAATATTAGGCCTTTGCAGTCTTGACCAAACACTTAATTAATAAGTCGTGTAAAATCGAACGTCTTTTTTTGACAGAACACATTTGCGTGAATTCTCCAAAGTATAAAAAATGATTTTTACCTAATAGCTTAGGTACATACCAGTAGTTCCCTTTCAACACTTAATTATAACTAATGGGTTGTCAGAATTCTTTGCAAAAACAATAATGGCAATGAAAAACCGCTTGGGTTGGTCAGTTCTGCCCACGCCAGTCAAAAGAGTCAACTGGCCATTGAGACGCCTGTAGGCGTACCTTATGTAAGAAATAATAAGATCCTAAATCCGTGATGGTCAAGGTTTTATTAATATCGTGAGTTACAGCATCTAGAAATCTCGCGATTCGCGTTGTTTATCCAACCGTACATTCATGTGTTAAATTGCAATTGCAGCTGAAAAAACATCGGATATTATTATAATTCCTTTTCAGTGGCGTAAAAATTACAACACGCTTATAATTCTTGTTTTTCTTTAATTGGCTGGAAGCTGTTCGTTAGTTTAATCATTTCGTGTTAAAATTATTTATATCATAATTTTTATTCGTTTTTAAAACTCGTATACATTGTATGTAACGAACCAACGAGCTGTGAAAAGCAAAACGAAACGTATTTTAATAAGTTGGAAGTCTTCTTAGCATCAAGCCAAGTTAGACTTTAATTAATCTATGGGATCCATCAAACGCGTCTTCAATGTTTATTTTCCTGTAAGAAATTATTTCCAAACAACTTGAGCAAGGCAAGACAACACTTAGCCATCACTCATTAATTAAACCTCTACAGAAGGTGAACATTAAACAGTAATTAAAGGCTAAAACGGTAATTATAAATGTCTCGGAGTGAGACAACTTTGGAATAGAATCTTTTTAATTCACAACAATTAATCATGTGTATTGATTGATTAAAATGTATGCTATCTCTTCTTAAACTGTGGCCCACCTAATGAGCTGCTCAACGTGCCCTACTACCTGCACACACGAAGACCAGTTCAATACCGACAATGTTGCTGTTAGCGTGGCTGAGTTCTTCTTCAACAAAATATAACAACCATTGATCGACACGCTAAGACAAAGATTAATGAAACACGGAAATTCATTTATTGATACGTAATTAAAATTTAACAGACAGCGCTTGTTCAAATATCCGCCTTACGTAGAAACCGTACCAGTGTACGTACAATAGTGATGTACGCTAAAATAGTTCTGCCAAAGACAGAAACAAATTAAGTTATATTTGGATATGAACTTGTGTGGTCGTCCTTACGAGAAAATCCGAAACACGTGGGCAGAACCGGAATTGTGTCCTTAAGTTAGTTTGGTTGGAATACCGTGTCACGATAAAAAGAACCTTGAACTATTGTAGTAAGGATGAGATTAGTTTGTGTCAGTTTTTATTAACAGATGTATTCATATTTTCTGGTGTTATGTGTAGGGACACGCCTACGTGTTGAAGACCTTTAAGGTACAAACAATAATGTATGGTTTATCCTGTCATGCTTATTAGTGTGTTTGCAGTTTTATTGAGAGCTCGTCTTTGGCGACTGGAGGTACTTAGAGGTAGACTAATAAAGTATTTTCAATGTCAAAAGCTTGTAACACGTCTAATAAATCCAATACAGTTGCCATCAAATCCTACAAAATTACATTCAAATCGTAATAAAAAGGCTCTTAAATGCTTGTGTTTACGTTCACAATTGGAACTGTTATTTACATAATATGAGTTTAAGCAAGTTTAGATTAACAGAAGAACAAGTAAATGAATAACAATAACATTATAATTAGGATAATATACCGTTTACCTCGTGCGTCCAAATGAGGAGTTATGGTTAATTAAAGTGGGAGGAGGAGCGGAATTATTCACGCGTGTTTCTATTGTTTACCTTGAACAAAAACAACCAAGTTTTTATTTAACAACCGATAATTGGCATCGAAAACATGTTTGACGAACTCGTGTTAAGAATAAACATGTGCAAATTGCAATTTTTATGGGAGGCAAAGCAATACTGCCAATTTACAACTAGTTTATAATATACAAGTGCTTTTTGTGAATACCAGTGCCACCGTTTTCTTGTTTCTCAATCGTTAAAATCGGAATAATCCGATGTGACTGTCAGATACTATAAAATGGAATGCGTGGAGAAGAGTACCGAATAATTCCGTCTAGACAACTATTGCATTGCCATGAAATCGAAACACTAAAAATATACGATACAACGTTTATACTAACAAAATCTTGAAAAGCATTCTCACTGACAATTAAATAAATGTGAAACGATTTAACAATACTTGAAACAAATATTCTTAGCTAATTGCCGCCATTCCCTTACTTTCACCCGGCAATTTGTAATTGTAAAGAGAATGAATAGCTTAAGTATTTTATCAAAGCAGTGATAAGATTTCGCATTAATTAAATTCGTAGGAAGAAGGATTCAAATATGGTTGATGTGACTACTGAAATGCTTGACACGACGGCAAAATACTTGTAGTTATGTGTATATTCGTAATGTAGGAAAAATACCATAAAAGCATAGGGGATAATCTCAGTGAATCAGACTTTATTACACTACTGGGGCATCATAAAATGCGATAGTGATTGAGTCATAAGGATGGACATCCGAATCAAATTCGATAATATTATGGTTACTGCGATCGACAAGTTTGTTAGGTACCTACTTATGCGAATATTTCTCCCATTCGCAATAATATAGTAATAATCGTTCTGTTGCGAATTAGAACCAATCACGAAGAAAAATAACAGTACATTCCTTTGTCAGCGAATCATCTTAATCAACAACAAACTTCGGAGATTGTGTTAAAAAAATACATGTTTTCTAACTACACAATCATAATTAACACCTCATATGATGCGTGAACGTGTAAACTGTAATTTAGTTCATCTTGTTTCCAGTAAAAACGGCCTGTGTGCATAACAGTCAATCAGACGCAGCAAAAAGTACAAATTGGTTAATAATTCAACACGACGAGTTCGTTACACTGAATGACGAGATAGGTCTCGAGCTCTGCTGAAACGAATTGAGAGGTGATATAATAACGACTAAAGGGGTTCCACATGAAAGTGGGATTTATTTTATAGGACCACACGTAGCGATCAATATTATACCGTCTGGAGTGTCATACGGAACGCGTACGTTGCATATTTTGAAGTGTATCTGGCATTTAAGGACTAGAAAACATCCATAAAGCAGAATGTCCCATAAACATCAGTATGTTTGATATTTCTGTAGAACTACTTTATCCTCATAAATGCGCCACATAATCTCATGGTAAGTACCTACTGAGATTCCTGAATAAACCCGTATAGTGTAATACACAGGTTCTCGTAAGTGCATGAGAAATAGCCTTAAATTCTACAAGTAAACACAGGATCAGTCTAGTCTGATCCGATTTCATTGAATACAGAGACGTCAGTACTCGTTCGTTACGGAATACCTTTACCATACTACATTCAAGAACGTCAATTGAAGTTATGTATTACCTGTATTACTGAACCCGCATGCACAGAACACGTCGTTTTTTTGTAAATAATCCCTAGTATTTGTATGACCGTATAATGCAATAATAATATGGAACATAATACAATAACTTTTACATATCATGAAACGAAATGAGCTTATTCTACAAAAAAGTATTACAATGCGGTGTACGATGCAGTACCATTGCAGAACTCATATATTTCCAAATGAAAAAAGTTGGTTAAACCTTCAAGGTAATAGATATTTTATGGTTTGCGTTGGCAACGAACGAGTAACCTCTCACTATTGTCTATCTTACTATCTTTACGTACATATTGTTATTGCATCAAGAGCATTTTGGATTACACAGCCGGTCTATAAGATAAATTTCTATAGTGGTTTCCTAAGGCGATTAGTGTAGGAAAATAATTGGATTATTTAAAGTATAGCGTCGGCTTTTGTTTTGCCTCTAAGCCTTGCGAACTACTTGAACATTTGAGAAGGAAAAAGTAAAATTCAATACCTACACATTGCAATCGAAGTTCGTTTTGTGCTTGGAATTTTTGATTTGATCTTTTATTGTTTCCACTCCCGTTTTGCAACGACTAAAAATGTCCTGTATAGTCCACATTTTTGTTATTTTTTTTGTTATAGTACCCTTTTAACAATGTTAGCGCTAATTTTGTATTTCAGGCTCTCATCGAACATGCGACAGACAGTATTGATTCGTTGATATGTGGCGTCGAAATGGGGATTTTTTTATCAGTCGTGCATATTAAAAAATATCTGCAATACGATTCTCACGTTTCTGATAAAAGTTCCACGTCAACTCGTATTTTACGGTTCATTATTCGATGATACATATGTACGTACATGTAGTCTTTGTGTTATTAATACCACATAAGCTATCGTTATTTCTACTTTGTTAACTATGAACTGGAAATCTGTACAAAGCTACGTTTTGTTAAGTCTTTTGAATCCCTTTTGTACGTGGATTATAAAGGTACAGGGTATAAAGGTAAAGGTATCAACCCTTTCATATTAGTATAAACTTGTGTTGTACTTATTTCTCAGTTAATGCGTGCCCCGGACTTTGAGCTGTCGTCAATATTTTCTGGCAGAAAAAAGGAAGCGATTGTTTGGCAAAAACAGAATTTTATATTAACATTTATTTGAAAAGTATTATTGCGCACAAAAACGCGACATTTTTTTGTTATCGTACTGGCACAATATAAATCGTTTTGATGGAAAATGTAGAATATCGATTGTGTTATATCTATCAGGATTAGTACTATATTTATGACATTGTGATTCTAATACAATCACGTCGATTCAATCTAATTACGCGGTGATGTAACGTTTATAAAACAAAGTATAAAACCTCTTTTGTTAAGTGTAATAAGTACAAAGTAAAGAGGTTATTGTATTGACCGTGATATTATTGTAACATGGCCTTGAGATTCGTCTGTACTATTACATAGTTTTTAATCAAAACCGGTTTGGGACGTCAAATTTAGAATCACGTGCCAGTATTATTTATAATGTAATCATATTTAATTTGTAATCTAACTCCATATAATATACAGATTTTACGTTACTTAAAATATTTAATGTTGAAGTGGTTTGGGATATTTTTAACATAAATATTTTATTTTCTAATACTTACTCCAAAACCTGCTTCAAAAACAACCGGTAATCATGGTGTTTGATGGAAAATAATATTGAAATAAAAGTTAAATTAGCAAATCAAAATATTTCATAACTCATGAACTTTCGGAAACAAATTTAACGGACAGGTAAACGTCAAACAACAATCTAGCTATAAATAACATCAAAGGAGTTAGCTTTAAGTTATAAGGAATTAATTTTCCCTTCAACTCTATTCTTGATAAACACTTAACGAAAACAAATTTACTTAGTAATCAGCACTTATCTCTCACCCTTTAAAATCAGCTTAATCAGTCTGTAATTGTTCCAAACCTAGTATAGCGATCTTTTTATATAAGACAAGCATTTGTCTAGATTATTACACTATACAAAATACCTTTAAGTAATACACGATTCGAGCAGGTGATACTTAAAACGTCAAGCAATATTAGAGTACATTTGCATAAATTCCTGTAATGCGTTCTCATAATACGATAATATTCATCATACGGGTGGATTAATGTACGCAGTATAACGTTATTAGAGCAAAAGACGCAGTTGCTTATCCACATACATAATATTATACAATCATGAGCAGCGATTTTTCAAACACGATTCATACAACAACAGGGTGAGCATAACGTTTATTTAATTAAAATTAATTACTCCAGCTAAAACGTATTTAGATTCAAAATTTATTGTATTCTGTGACATTTGACATTAATTAGTTATTTGCACGTCAGCCACCGGAGGGTTGATTCGTATTCACCTTGGCTCAGGAGATTAATGATGCAGCGGAATGTTCAATATTAAATCAAAATTGAATGGGGCGGATTCTACAGGCCATGATATTAACTGGCCGGAATTGGGAACAGACAATCTCAAAATCAAGAATTCGCTGATATTTTATTCTGAGCACACTATTCGAGATTTATACAGGAATTTAATATCATAAATTCTTGCCAACATAAACGGATAGATAATTTGAAACAACATGATATTTTTTACTTTAATCTTAAAGAAACAAGCGATATTGGAATACGGGTTTCTAGTTTAAATATTAAAACAGCTCTCGTGCAAAAATTACCTTACTTACATGACCTACTTTTGTATCAAAGTTTTCGAAGTGAATTCTCTTGCTGGCTCTCAGCCAAGCGTTTATTTAATTAAAAAATCTGTTTCGTATGTAAGTGTTGGTGTAGAGTGGGTACTTACCGACATAACCCTGTAATGGAATATTGTAGGGAACATTTCGTATATTTCGGCAGTACTGAGCATACAAAAAGTTTCAACTGGTTTCAATATTACCTACACATTTTTTAATTTCACAAAAACTGACTTATCTATTGGATCTATTCTTAAACATCTACTGCGAGAGGCTTACTATCGTACGTAAAACCAATGGGCCATTTCTGTGCGGATTGGCGAATGAATTTCACCCATAATTTTTATAGTTTTAAATATCAATAAACCATCAGGACGTTTGATATCAGTAGTCAACTAGCTAGTCGTAGTAATGTCAAATCCAAACCAAAACCAATTTAAGGACCTATCTATTCCCAGATACCTACTAAACCTGTGTCAGAGTACAAAGCGTTCATTTACACACAGATATATGCACAATATGCACATACGTTAGTGGGTAAAGCTAGTTAGGTACGGCCTTTTGATCTGAGCTAATCGCCTCGCAACATCAGTGCACTTAGATACTCCGAGATCAACTTAACGTCAGCCTATTGGCTTCGTAGTGCACTTGTTGGAAAGTTCCCTGCCACAGTTGCTTCAAGATGTTTATAGCTCAACAATAGAGTGCTTTTCATAAGCTTTTATACCGTAACCGTCATTTTATTATTTTTGCAACTATCTACTTCAGAAAATTCAATGCGGAGCTAACTGGTAAATCAATACTTACTGAAATGAAACATAAGGAAGTCTACTGTTTTTTTTAGCTAGCTTTTTAAGGTACATAGCTTCAAGTGTCCCATGAAATAAATAAAAATACGTTAACACATTACATAAGCAATTTCCAACTAAGTGAAAGTAAATAAAGCTAAGAAAATAAAACGTCTATCTAATTGTACGTAAACCCTGTGTAAACCAAAGCAAAATCAAAGAGTGCTCTGTTTGATGTCTTTTTCAAACAAACTACGTGTTTGAGGGATAAGAGTAATGGCGCGTGTAACGGGAATATTACACAGTAAACTGTTTTAAAATTGAAGTAAGTTCAGTTAAATATTTACATAATAATGACTCTGCTTCTTGTATAAAGATGCGCATTGGGTTGCAGTGAGGCACAAATTTCATTGATTTTAAAAAACAAAATGGATATTAAAAGAAACCACCGATGCCAAGACTTATTTTTTTTTTTGTGGGAAGTCAAAACCCACTATGTTCCTTCTGGAGCCCTTTGAGTGCGAGGGTCGAGGTAACTCACGAACATCCCGCAGTCCCGGCAGGCTATGGCCCTTAAGGACCCCGCCAATTTACTGACAGACTTCTGTAGACATTGATATCTGGGATACATGGACATTAGTAGATACTTTTGCCTTTTCTAATTTGATCGAATTTTGACATACAAATAGCCACCGACCGTCACTTGTTTCATTGATTCTAAATTTCAGAATTCTTTATATTCCAATGTCCATAGTCTTTTGTTTCAATATAAAGTATGCGCAAAGCTGTCTTCCATATTCACAAGTTATGTATTATTATTGATTTGTTTAGATATAACTCACGAGTGACAATATTCCCACAGTGACATCGACGCATGGATAAGTTGTCGTTGCAAAACAAACGTTATCTGTGTTTATGGCGGTATCGATAATGCAGATGTTTGTTTATGTGCTATGTGGAATTGTATTATACATATCTACATTGTGAATCATTCTGGATTAGTAAAAAAAAAAATCAGTCCGGTTAAAAAAAACGCATTTGGTTGAAAAAATGTATCGGACAGCACTACTCTGAAATAGGAAAGGTCAATTGTTAAATGAAAAGTACACACAATATCTTTAAAAGATTTATGATATAATCTTGATTGAAGTGATAAAGGGTTAGGTTTAGGTTTAAGAATTTATTTAATTTAGCCAGAATTCGGTCAATAATCTTACCTACTTAGCAATCTAATAATGTAAGTACTGTTACTAATAAACCGTTGATAATATCAATTACTCGTGTATGTCTTTAGACTTCTAGTAGACTTGGAAAACAAAATCACCAAGTGGATCGGATCATAAAACAACGAACTGATACGTAATTAATACAATTTCAAGGGCCTATCGAGTCAACGATCCAAGATAACACTCTTACAACAGAATCCCTACCCACTCAGGAGCTGAGAGCAAGCCTCGGGCCTAAGCACAATTGGCTCATCGTCAACGTTGAGTGCATTATTCAAATTTTTCAAGGGTGCGCTGGCAGGCTGCCGACTTATCAGACGCTGCTTACTTAACTGCCATAACACACTACCGCAACGGAACGCAGTTTGCCAAGTTAAATGTCAAGACCGTGATCGCCCAGGCGAATTTTCGAGACCTTGCAATAGTTGCTAGCCAGAATTTATTGTGCGTCTTAAAAATGGAATCGTAAATGCTTCGCGTTTGGGTTAAACAACATTTCTTACTTTAAGAAACATGTTTAGAACTCACAAACTCCAAGTCCAAATTGGTCTGCGAAACGTTGAATGTTTGATGATCTGCACTGTAGTCTATAAAACACAGGGAGCTGCAGCTGATTAGATTGCAAAATTACAGGCAAGTGAGATTGCTTTCACGCTTGCATAAAGTGGATTTTTGTCTGAGAAACAGGACATTTCGAAAATTTATGGAATACCGACCACATCAAGTCAAATTTTTAATACTCAAATGAATAAACGAAATAGTTTGTACTTCAGTAGCGCTAGAACTGTACTGACAGCTTGCGAAGTCTATGTGTAGTAGCTACGTACGAACAAGATCAACGAAATAACAGTAAGAAACCACATTTATTTTCCGGCAACTTATTTCACTCAGTTTCCTTATCATTCAAACATAAAAGATTCATTTTTATTCTCAGGTGGGCAAATAGATTCATCTATTTTACACTGTCGAGAATAGATTGCATTTCCTGACCCACATTTAAAGAATTGCATCTGCGGTTTCCCATTGTAGTGAATAGATTTCCACTAAGCTGACGTTTTTAATATCGCCACTGCCCAAAAAAGAAAGAAATGTTTGAGAGTTAAGCTGGAAATTCTAAAGTAATCTAAAAACGTCTGTTACCTAGCTACATCCCGTGACAAGCATGTCAAATTCAAACTACTGCAAACAAAATTTAATGTTAGGTAAAATAAATGGGTAAGAACGTAACTACGTAACAATTTAATAAAACATTTATTCATGTTATCTCAAACAGACGTAAGAACTTCTCATAACAAATTAAATTACATATTTTAAACGTTTGTAATTCTTGGCATAACTTCAAGTTATGCGAGGTATCAAACTATGCAAAATGAAAATGGTTACACGATTCCTTATTCAGTGTATTTTGACCTTAATTCGCTTTAGAATATCTCGTAAATGCTTTGAATTTTGCAAATATGGGCCAGCAAAATAAGGTTCAGGTTGCAATAGTTTCCACGAAGCGGGGTTAATTACCACAGGTAAAATTGCGTAAGAATAGAGAGGCTGGATTTTAATGTACCTCTCTGTAACAATAAATACTCATTGAAAAGAAGATTAAACATTTCTTCAATTATTCACAGTATAGTTATGAAAAGTTTTTATACGTGTCTAAACTTTTTGAACAATTTTCGTAGCACACTTACCTGCCGTATACATGTCAACATTGTTTAATTATAGTGGTTTAAACAGACCATTTCGAAAAGTGGCAACGGGCTTGACAACATGCTTACTGGTATAAATTACTATATTTCATTGAGATACGAAAGTCATTAGAAGCAAGTAAATAAATCACAGAAACGACACACTGATTGCCACTTTATTGATTTGAAATAAACGTATTTCTAATAATAACTGGTCATAACAGACAAGTCGAGCGGCACATTGCTCATAAATCGTTAACCTAGAAATAAACTGTTTTGCTAGCAACTGGAGATAGCTAGGTCTTACGGTCACGCGTACTAATGATCATTAATTACAAACATCGATCAACATTATTTTGCTGTGGAATATACTTTATTTGACTGCAAATATTTCGGACACATTCAGCGAGATTGAGGAGGCCCATTAAGAAAAAGAGGAAGAATTGAGTGAGATATAACATGATTTTAATTGCAAGTACAAAATTTCTGAATTTTCACTTCTTTCGAAAATCAGAACATTGCATAATTAATATAGAACTTCAAGCTCAACATATAGCTACATTTAAACAGTCTACTTGTGAACATCATAAGATTCGACTCATGCTTGCTAATGTGAGAAATTTTGGTAATATCTGTACCTACCTATTCGGTACATGTCTGAATCCCTTTGATCAAAGAGACATTAATCTGGGGAAGTGCAGTTACCAATTTGTAGTTTACGACGGCTGATATAAGAGAGGTTTCAAAGGCGTTCTGTAGCACTGTAGTAATTAAAGTGCCATTTTGGCAATGAACTGTATCTCGATATCGTTGCAGACGACTAATTTGTTTAGCTTTCATCGCTGTTACCTTAATTGAGACATTGATTTAGATATCTGTGAATTTGTAAATCTTTTCTATGTATATTAAAACAAAAGTCCAGTAGTAGGCTTAAGGCTAGTAACAGGTTAGTTGTTGTTATTGATGTAAATTTTGGTGGATCAAACGCATCTGAAAGAATAAAAATAGGTACGTTTCTATTCGGACAACGTATTGCGGCTAAGACAGTATAGTACGTCATCATTCCCCTGTCCTTATCCCAATTATTATTTAGGGTCGGCGCAGCATGTCTTCTTCTCCTACACGATCCTATCTGACGCATGCAAGTAACACGTCTTTGCAGCCATATCATTTTTCGCACAATATATCCATCGCTTCTTTGGTCGTTCTCTTCCCCTACGTCCATCCACATTCATGTCCAGCACCTTAATTACCACCTTTTCTCTGCATGACATGTCCATAACATGACAGCCGGTTACCACGGCTTACACAGTACATATCGTGAAGATTTTCTTGCTATGCGATTCATTAAACTAGAACAGAACCTGGACCATGCCTTTTAAATTACGATGGTTTTGAAGATGAACAGTACTTAAACCAAATTGGATGGAAGTCAATGCAACATGAGTCGTTACTTCGTCAGCAGTAAGCTTTCTTGCCTATGGCATTCTGAGGATCATTCGTTTAGTCATCAGTTTTTGCAACAGCTTTTACATAGAAACGTCATATTTTTATAGATCTATGCAGGACCGTAGATCTATAATAAATGTCAAAATATCCTATCATGGTAATAAGTGCCTGTATTTGCCGTAAACTATACAAGGCTATCATTAAACACAAAAGTTTCTTGTAGGAAAATAAAACGTGTTTTTATACGGTCGTAAGTCGTAACACCGAGTTAGAATTACAATTAAATTATGACACGTTATTGCCGTAATAGGTAATGCAATGTGTAGTTCAGTGATAAGTGCCTGCCGACATACCAATTACTTACTAGAACATAACCTACAAACCTTGGCATTGACACGAACAAACAGCCTTGCAGTTTCTAAGCGAAACAACTAAGGAAAATGTATAAAAACTGGACACCAACATCTTAGGGCCAGGTACGCGTCAGTATTGTTAACGTCGGAGAAAGTACATATACCTAGCATTCTTTTGATAACATATAGGTATAGATACCTGCAAATATTGTTCTTGTCTATCTGGATATTGTTGCAAGCTAATGGATGTGCCCGTTATTATTCAATAAGTATAGCTACATAGGTATAATAAATTAAAAATGAAACTTGTTTATTTCGGCTCACATTAAGCTCCTACTTTCTGATTAATTTAACGGTATTACCAGTATTCAAAGACCTTCTACGTAAATAAATACGGAAGCAGGAAGTTTCGCACAAAATTGTTACAGCGACTTATTTTTTGTATAAATCATAATTTCATTTGTTTTTAAGAATTAAATAACTGGGCACTTACTTTTGTTTACGAACTATTGTTGAGGATGCTTGTATTTATTACAAGAACCAAACAATAAATAAAACGAATAAGTTACGAAGTACAGCAAGCAAAACACACTCGTATTAATCGTAAACACAAACGGTGCTTTATTAGGTTATCCAACGTGATTTATCTAAGTATAAACAACCCAGTCGCCCGTAGAAACCGTACGATAACATGTAAACAATCAACCAGTACCCACCTTCTATAGCCACGACGTGGTCTCTTATCTGCTGGGCCAGCAATGGATCAGGCACTAACTCCACAAGGTCATATAGAGCGTAGATAGAAGGATGCACGCTTTCGAATCTCTGTATCTCCTGTCTTATAGACAGGGACGTGTTGAGACACGCCTGGGTGTGTTGCCTGCTGCACATCGCGCCTCTGTAGCCCAGCATTGGGCCAGCAAACCACGAACCTTGGTAATCACAACACTACACTGGACGATGCATTCTACCAACGCTTACTAAGCGAACCGTCGCTCATCGCGCTGTACAAAAACTTTACCAAAAATCACTTTTGCGTTTACCAGCGTGCATTCAACAAGCTTGGTACACAATAAACACTACACACTGTGATTGTATTGGTTATGATTGTGATGTAAATAAAGTAAACAACCAATCAACGCGTGTTGAAATGACAGCGGCACGAGTCAACCACCCCGGCGGCGGCCATTACCGAACTGGCGGCACGCGTGTGGCCGAAGGGATTTGTCAAAATATTGGTAAACTTGTAACAGCGCCATCTATTGTAGGTAGATGACAGTTAGCAGATTGGTATAATTTTAAAATAGTACATTGTAGTTTCAACAGATGTCGCTTTTGAACGTTTTACGAATGTTTGCAATTAGGAAATATTTAAATTGTATAATTGTAAGTAAATTGTAAGTAAACATTTAAGCTGCAATATTATGTTGTCACGTCATAGACTTGCTTTGCAAAAACACCAAGCTTACACATAACTAGATTTAGGAAAACGATATGCGTATATTAATGTTCGGAACATAGGTAACAAATTCAGTGAAGTGCTTCCGCAATTGTAAAGACCACAAAAAATACGCAATAAATGCGCGTTCTGCACTAGTTGGAGCAGAACTTATTTACTATTATTTATTAACAAAACATATTTCAATAGACGCAAGCTTAACTTACGCATGACGCGTGACGTATAATTATCAACACGTTTTATTTCAATAGACCAAATATGGTTCTCACCTATTTTTTTAATGGTAATCCCAAGGGAGATAGAGTTTAGGCATCGTTATTTCAAAATAATATGGTAAATTTTTGTATTCCATTATAAAATCTATCTCTTGGATTAAATAGAGGGGTTTTACAGGTTTTGCTGTTAAAATAAAAACTCGTTTGACAAACGCACCCCAACCCTTAACTTACCATATAGAGTGTCGTTAAAACTACATTACGTTTTGTTACACCTTGCTTATTGTCCAATTGAAGCTGTGATAGCTTAGTGGCAAGACCGTAGGACTGCTAAGTCAGAGCTCTTGAGTTCGATCCCCACGGCGCGCATCGACTTTTCGAATGTTGTGTGCGTTTTAGAAACAAAAATATCACAGCTTCCGTGTTTCGGAAGGCACGTAAAAATGTGGGTCCTGCGCCTGATCTCTCTCCGGTCGTGTCGGATTACCGTCCCATCGGGTTATGAGAGTAAAAGGAATAGAGAGTGCACCTGTGTTTGCGCACACGCTTGTGCACTATAATATGTCCTGCGTAGCTGGCTGGTGTCATAGTAACGCCGTGGCCGAAATCGGTCTGGACCGCTATATATACTATATTGTCAAATTGCCTATAAATTATTTCACACATGTTTCGAATTAGTAGAGCTCCAAGGAACAATAGAACTGAGTATTTAATATAAGTTCCAGCATTCTTAAGAAATAGGGTCTTGACAGACGGACGGACTAACAGACATCAAAGTCAGTCACTTTTTCTTTCGATTTACGGAACCCCAAAAACAAGACAAAAGTAACAGCTACATCATATATTATACATAGATCTACGAAATTGTGACGTCATATTATTATGACATTTCAAATCAACAAATTGACAATAAATTTAATAATCATCACTACCTAGGACGTTGGTATATCTCATTTATGCAAGATCCCTCCATTTGTCAATTGGATTAATCGGGTGTATGAATAAAATCAAAATTATAAATAGTTGCCACCTGACCCTTTCGTTTATTTACATTCTGAATTTTTATTACACTAATTTCTATATTAAATAGAAAATCACCTGTTCAAAATCACGTGAGTCCAAACTGTCCAAAGTTGTTAATCCGCGTGACTGGATTACGACAAAAAACGCATGACTTGTACGCAAATTGCACGTGCGTTTATTTATTTACTAGCTATTGTTAGGGGCAGTAAATGTACCTAAATGGTTCCGGTTCGAAACATGAAATATTTACTGTAATCCTCCAAAAAAAATTGCAAAACTAAAAGTTTGGTAATACCTACTAATAAAGAAGTAACTTATAGATTTCATCAAAATAACTCAAAGATAGTTCATACAAGACAAAAATAAATTACAAAGTTAAGCAATTACAAAAATAATCCAGATTATAGGTACCTATATTGTTATGGCACATGGTAATTTTTCCCCGGCAACCATATTTCCTTTTACCACGTGTACGTACTTGGTTTTATGACGCGGTGCACTTGCAAAATTGAGATGTACCTCAGTAAATGCCATATAAATTGTGCAGGTATGTCAACCACTCTAAAAACATTCCTACCTCATTATCAACAATTTCGCTGCATCCTCATTAACGACACGTTTTATTCAATGTGTAAAACACCTACGTTTAAATGAATGCCGTCTGTCTGGCACATGTCTCCCTTTGACGATAAAGTTAATTTAAAAATAAAGTGTTTGTTATATCGTGAATACATTAAATTATGATTTAATGATATCTAGGTATAAATGAGTGTAGTTGCTAATGTTGTTTTTTTTTTTAATTTTTAGCATTTGTTTGCAGTATTGTGATATCAGCTCAGAGTTAGGCTTTAGACAGAATGACCGACTTTCAACTATAATCCAACTGCAAATTGCCGTTCGAATGCAGTTGACTGTTAGGGCTATATTTCACCGGGACACCATGGCGGTGCAACCAGTCGCCGTTACCAACAAAATGTATAGGCGCCGCCGGATTGGTTGGGCTACCAAGCCGACACCAGGTGAGTAACGCTCTATAGAGCTGTATACATTTTGTTGGTAGCGACGACTGGTTGCGCCGCCATGGTGTCTCGGTGAAATATAGCCCTTACACTGAACACACCAACCGTCTGTCTAGAACCTAATTTCTATGGAACTAGCTCCTGGAGAGGTACAGATTGTTTCGTCTGTATGGTATGTATGAAAACTAACCGTGCAGTATAATTGCAGTCAACTGCATTCGAACTGCATCAACTGCATCCGAACTGCAGTTTGCAGTTGGTTTTCAGTTGATATACGGTCTGTCTGTCTAGAGCCTTAAATTCTACTTTATTTTAGTGTCCTTCATGCGACACTCGAAATTAGTGTAAATGTTTAGTGAGTCTTTATCTGGCTGCTGTAAAAGAATCCAATGCAATCTTATCTAATACGTCTGGGTTGTACGAGACACATATTAAAGGTAACTACAGCAGGTGTATCAGAGGTGAATATTTTTCGTAAATTGAGTCATTCATGTAAGCAAGATAATTGAAGACTAAATAACTAAATAATGGCTGTTCCCTTTTACACAACGTGATCTAGTGTCAAACTAAGCAGAGCTTGTGTTATGAGTAGGTACTAGATAACTGATAAAAATACACACATATTACCGATAGCTACAAACAATCATCATCCTGGCTGGGAATCGAACCCACGACCTCTGGTATTGCCGTCAGGGCCACTAACCACAAGACCAACAGGCCTGTCACGGACAAAGCCTGTTTTTATCAAACAAGAAATAACTCGAATCACAAAGATAGTGGAATTTATTCTCTAAATCAACAATTAGTTGCCAGAAATGAAAATTAGTGTTGATTATTTTTCTAACGAACAACTCATTACGGATTGAAATTGTAACAAGCCAGTTATTGTTTGACATGTCAATAAAGGTCTATGTTGTTATAATGGAATTACTTGTACATGTAAGTAATTGTAGTAGAATTTATTTAATTATCTCTTTCGTTTTGTTTGTAAACTGATTGTAGTTTCAAGGTTTAGCTGCATTCTGTTACGGATCGGTGATCCGCTGTCTGAGTTAGTTAAATCATAATATAATTAATTATTGGCATTTTGGATGAAGATAGAGTTCGATATATGGTAAGTTAAAAAATATTTCGGAGAGGCTAATGCCCAACAATCGACATCTTCTCTGAGATTAATTGATAATGACAAATAATATATGATGATGGTGGTTGACGTTGGATAAGACTTAAAATACGTTTTCTATAATAATTTTGAATATCGATTGGTTAACATTCATTAAAAGCGGTATCTATTAATTTGTTTAAGTAATTTGGTCCTTAGTTAGTTAATATCAGATTCCAGCTTGCTTTTATTATTATAAGATAATTATATTACCTACATGAGAAAGAAGAGAAGGAATACTGAGAAAACGATTAGTAGAATAAAGGAAGAAAAAAATCAAAATTGGTTATTACTTTGTGTAATATAATATTATTTATGTTGATTCTTTCTTAGAAGCGATAGAACAAAGAGGACATTCTTCACGGAAGATTGTTAACCCAGAGACTTGTCATTAGTAGACTTTTGATAATTTAATCGTTCTTTAATTTATTCCTCATGCTTTTGCTTATACAACAACAGGCTTTGGTAGAATAATTGACAAAATACTTTAAATACGGAACTTGAAACCGATAAGTTAATTCGACACAATTCTTGCAAGCAAGTGTTGTATAGGAAATATGTCAAAAATATTGAATGACAGATGCCGATTCGGATAGTATGAACACTTTTTCTTTTGGTTCGATTCTGTAAAGCAAGGCTTTATTACGTTCAACCACGTATTTTGCTGACTGATTGAACCTAAAATAGATATTTTAGCCGGAATTGTGACTTCCTATTCTGCTATTCTAGTTTTGCACTTCGGAATTATACAAAATGGATTGATACATCATGGCAGAGAGGAGTGAATTAAAAGATACAGTGTTAACTGCTAATTTATAGACCAAATTCAAAGCACGAAGAGCTTATAATATGGAGTTACATTGAGAAGTTCAGAACGCTCGAAAAACCAGACGACAAAAGTCAAATATGAATAAATAAATTAGTTTAATTATGAGCTGTACGATATCTACCTATACCAAATTCAACGTCCCAGATAAAGGCTGGCCTAGAACTAACAGACCAGCTTTTATGAATTTCTGTCCGACGGGAATCCGATGAATTCCTTTCATAACTTTTATGCCAGTCGTCTTTTGTTTCCAGATAATACGAGCTTACTAAGTCTTAAGCTGAGGCCATACCTAGAGTTAAGCTATCCAGGATCTGTGTTACAGAATTTTAATTTTTTACTTTAAAAATGTAAAGAGGTATTGCAGTGAGCTATTCGTTTTAACTTTTTTTACTGTAGGCCTCCTGTAATTACCTATGAAAAAAGTTGCATTTATTTTGTAACCTATCGTTAAAATCATGTAAGGATTTTGATCGTAAAATGTTTGAAGCCTAATTTGTGACACTATGTGTGTATCACCAATTATCTAATTAACCGTTGCCGTAATTATAACTTATAATGAATTGCATTATATTTAATGGCTTCAAATTTATCTTCATTACTAAATTAGATTCTTGAAAAATTATTTCGCAAAACGAAAAAAAACCTAGATTACTTTTGCAGTAACTGAAACATAAGGTTAATTTGGCTACATATTTTCTATAACTATATTATTATATTCTATAGGTACAAATCTGTCTGTATCAATTTAAATTTATCAACACCGGCTAGCTTCAATTCAAGTGTCTCTATTCCCGAATTCGGTACATATTCAAATATCAATCACGTTACGCCGCTGCAACGAATTGTGTTCGACTTTTTATTTTCCAATAGAAAAATGTTTATGTCACAATATCAACTATCATAGGCACTATAGGTAGTAGGTTTATTTTTTTTAATCGCATGTCACTTATTGGAACTTTCGTTCTCGACCGGAGAGCAGTGACAATCCGACTGTCGCGTAGAGCAGTCGCTCCGCGCGCGAATTTAAGTGCTGTGATATACATGTAATTGGTAACAAGTCAACATGTCAAAACTCAAGGTAATATTGATAGTAAGCGTGTGAAACTCGCGAAAAACTTAATGATAACGACCTTGAAATGCCTTGCGATGTTACGCTTGTGTAGATGCATTTTTAATCGTTTGTTTTTGAGTTAATTAGTCAGTTTCAGCTAGTTTTATTATGTGTAACAGGGGCTTTATTTCACGGTCAGTATCTTACAGTTTTGGCGATATGTTATGTTTACATAAATTATTGTGGACTTTATTTGATTCTAAGTAACATATAACAATTCACAATACCTTTGTGGAATGCTTTGAATCAAGCGTGAATCTTTTATGTAGGTGTTAAATTATGTCTAGTCTCTAGGAAATACGAATAATATTAACTAAAATACAACTAATATTTTATGTATTAAACCTTTTTGGTATATTTTGAATAGGTTTGACATTGTTAGAGGATAGGATGTCTTGTGGTTTATAAGTGGGTGTTTAGTGCACGAAGTCGGTAGTATTTATCTGATAAAGAATAACTGCTACCTACATTTAAATAAATTGTTACTTTATGTTGTCGATTTTACCGTATCTCGCGTATCTTTAGTAAACAATTCTAGTTTCTTAGTAAAATGTCGGGATATGCAAGATAGATAATATTTATTTTACATTAATGTTTAATTTATAGTGATTAAAATATCTTCGATCCACAAATTTGGTCTCCGTTGCGTTCTAATAATAGTTTAAAATGAATTTGACCTATTAATTATGTATAACTTTACTTCTTGCACCTTCGATCATGAGCTTGATATTTTTTTGAGGCGCCTAATTAAATAAAATCGTAACAAAACAGGATCACTACATCAAAACATAATCTTAGAAATTCAATCGCTACTAGTCGCCCAAAGATAAGTTAGTTCATCATTAGCCTACCGCAGTCCACTGCTGGACATATGCCTCCCCAAGTGCAGGCCACAAGTGTTATTGTTGATCATTTGATCCAATTGCTCAAAATTATGGAAATGATAATCTTTATACAGACTTGCCAATTCAAAACATGTTAAGCTAATCGATCGTTTTTTGTTTTCCGGGATAGGTATGTAGAGAATTTAGAAAAAGACTGTCGATACAATCAAGTTATTTTATCATCCCTTCGTGCAACTGACCGTAGAAGAATCATCAAATTGTAGCATTTTGAATTATCGTGTCATAGACGTAAGGTTTAATTTCGTAGCTCACGTTAAGATTCGTCCTCATGGCCAACAGTACATAACATCTTCCAATTCACGCCTGATTTGAATAACAAACCAGTAATTTGAATGGTAATAATAGAATTAATGTGCAAATTATATCATTATCTGAAGACGCTGTTTGTTTGACTTCTCCATTGTCTGTTTTGACGTAAAGAGGATTAGTTTACATTAAAACTTTCAGTATTCAAGTAATTATAATTAATCGTATTATAGTAATTATATTATTCATGCTGTCAATCCTACTAATATTATAAACGCGAACGTTTGTAAGTATGGATGTATGGATGTTTGTTACTCTTTAACGCTTAAACGGCTGGATCAATTTTGATGACATTTGGTATTGAGTTAACTGATACCCTGGATTAACACATAGGCTACTTTTTAACCGACTGCAAAAGAGATAGGTATTGGTTTGCAGCTATAACTGATATTTGCGCGGACGAAGTTGCGGGCAACAGCTAGTACTGAATAAGTTAATCTTAGATATAAATGTGATGACAATTCTATTCCTGGTCTGTTATGCTGAATTAGTAGTTAACCGCCAATTTTGCCACAATTTTGTTTGTGGATTACATAAACTATAAAACAGTTCATAATATTAAGATGGTGCGTCGAAAAAGAAGCCACAGGTTCGAGTCCTATCTGAGGGTTAAATTTTTAGGTTTTTCATTTAAATTGTAAATAAAGAACTTATCCATCTACTCATCCCGAAAAATGACGTTCACACAAAGCCGCTAGCATAAGTTAGTGCAATTATTGAATAGTTCCGTTCTAACTTAACTTCGTTGAAGTTTCAATTGTTCTATTCTATTTAGGTTCAGACAAAGTTTGACCTATGATATCTAGAACTCTCAGCTTCGAGAAGGGAGTAGTTTGTTATCACAAAAGCGTAAGTTAATTCGACTTCGAAAGCCTAGTTTCAGTTTGCTAGTGGCCCTTATCCAACAAACTGTTAACTTTGAATTGTTAAAGAAATTGCTGATGGCAAAGTACTGTAGCATTATCTTACTAGTTAAGACGCTACCGCGAATATTTTCATTTTAGATAGCTCCGCCCACTACGCCCCGCGCGTCTCGCGCGTCGCGCAAGCTATCGTCTTCACTCAATGTGTCAAATTTGAACTTCGCGCGAATCGCACACATCGAGGTCAGCGCGGGGTCAAAAGAACCGAACAGGGAAAGATAAGGAGCCGCAACTTACATTTAATTTTTAATCGGATTTTTTTTTTGTATTTACAAAAATACTTGTAATGAAAACTTAATATGATAAGTTGGACGTGCATGGTTGTATGTATGTATGTATGTGTGTGGTGTGTTGTGTGTGTGTGTTTGTGTATATCCTGAAACGGCTGAGTCGATAGTTGTTTAGTTTTTTTTTGTTTGAAATGGGAATTAATCGGAAGTGTTCCTAGCTTTATTTGGTGAATATCGGCCCAAGATGGCCGCCGCCACAAATGGCGAATAGCATATTTTTTTACAAAACCTTCAATATCGGTATCAAATGAAAGGACTTGATAAATTAAAAATCCAAGATAGCGCCCGCAAAAAATGCTGAATTGCGTTATTTCTTTTTATAGCTACCTCAATAATAATAATTTTTTAAACATATTTATTAAAACTGAAATATAAATAATAATGTAATGTTAAAAAAATCGTTGCTGGGAACGGCATCTAAAGCACATATTGTTTTTTCTGGCAGAATCCGTTCATTTGTAAACTTCTCCTAAAAGGCAATACAAGAAAAATAACACAACAAAGTCTCCATAGATTTTTTGTTGTTTTTGTTTTGTGTTTATGTTTACGTAGTAGCTACTTATTTAGTGATTTGTGCTAATATTTACAATAATATCTAATAACACTCATATTACTTACCTAGATAAAATATAGCCTATGTTACTCGTGGATAGGTAATGTAGTTTTGTAATGGTAAAATATTTTTTAGAATCGGTCCAGTAGTTGAGTTTCTCCATTATACAAATAAACAAAAATACAAAGTTTTCCTCTTTATAATATTAGTGTAGATATACCAAAAGTTCTCGCCAAATGTAATAGTGGCTGGTCGCATCGCATCTAACTTCCGAGTACCTATACGCGTACAACCTTGTTGTAGGTACCTATGTGGCCCACCATCACCCGCTGTTACCTCCCTGCCTAAAATGGTGTTTATGCAGCGACTCGAGCAATATCCAAAGCCACCATAAAGTTTGGCGAGATCTACCTATAGTTACAACTCTCCTACGAATGGTTATTGTTTACAACTACAAAAATATGTTATAGAACAACAATTTCACTAAAATTAACAAATTACATAACTACATACTAGTTGCATAGATAGGTAATGATGATTTTATTTTATTTACCTTGCCTTTTTCACCTCCTGCATTCTTTGGCACATTCTTTGAGGTGTTGTTTTCTTTTTTCTTTAAGAAACTATATTTTTTTTAAGTTCTTGCCATTTTATATTATAAAACCTAAACCTAATTTAATAATATAACTATTACCTATAACGTCTAAGCCAACTAATATTTACACTTACAAAATATTTAAAACCTAAAATCATCACGTCACAAATGAATATACCTACGACCGGAGCGACAACATGCATAGGTCCAACCCCGAAGAGCCCAATCGCCCGACTGGCTCGTCTCCGTACATTATTGTGTATCAATCGCTAGCGCACGGGCATAAGGTTCAGAATTGCGTAGCGTCTACCATGATCGCGGCCGCTCAAAAAATACAAAATCTTAAAACTTTATTTAAAAATGATTGGTAATAGTTATGGAAAAACTGTTCTGACAGAACCTTAATATTGATGTTACGAATGTATTAGAGTAATTTTGAAACATAAAGATCGTGTAACTTGCTTGTAAAATCAAAAATAGTACTTTTTTAGACGTGTTTTCGAAATTAATTATGATCGAGTAAATTATCAGTATCGTGTTTTCGTTCTGGCAGAATCTAGATAAAGGTATCAATTTACCTATATCAAAATTTCAGATCCATTGGTAAGCTGGTTGTCTTACAATCTGCCATGGCAAATGGCAAATAAAATCGAGGTAGCGCCTTAACAATAAATGCACAAAATATTTGATTACAGCGCGTAATTAAATAACCTAAGTTTCCAGGAACTGCTATTTTTAATATACTGAAAGAGTTTATAAGCTTTGTGCACAATACATGTGAGATTTTTATTCTGAGATTCGAAGTCTAACACAAATATGGAAAGAAGTATCGAGTTAATTAGAAAGGATATAGGGGATCAAGTAGTGCTTAGCATTTTGAAGAACGAGCTTTGCCATGATTTATTTAGGACCTGGGCTCTTCTCGGTAAATTTTATTTCGTGCTCACTTATAGACCTCTTTCTTTAACTAAACCTTTTCATATGCTAATAACACCATATTTTAGTAAAAGTAGCAATCTATTTCTTCAACATTTTTTCTCTTATAAAAAAATCTTATCTTTTTGTCCACTGTCATTGAATACTATTTTGTTCATCTTAATATCCTCTTACAAAACTTGCATACTAGGTAATAATAAAAAAATCCACTAACGCTTAAGGATATTTCGGAGGAATTTCCCTAAGCTGACCTTAACAGGAAGTTTTTAAACATAAATCAATGGAAAGATTTTTATCGGACAGCAAAATGTAATACCAAACAAAGAATGAGTAGTAGAGTAAATAATTAGTTCGTTAATGAGGGCAGATTCCAATTAGTAAAGGGTCATGAACTAACCACTCTACTCGGTACTATTTTGTAATGTTTTAGCAGTTCTATTCATACAATTTTTACAAGTACTATTACTCCGTCTACTTTGTACGCGTTCACGTCCAAAATGTTAAACAAATTTTGCTAAAACATGGCAAGAGGACTAGCAAATACTTTAAAAAAGTACATCAACTAATCATTTTTTTTGGAGTGTCGATGGTAAATACATTTTGAGTCGGTTCGCCATCAGTGTAATAAGCATAAGACAATATTTCAAGTCTAGCCATTAGTTGTGATCAAACATAGTTAAGTGTTACTAAGCGTAACAAGGGGTTAACTCAGTCTGACTACCTTTAGGGATAGTGCAATAATCTCAAGAGGATTAAGAAGAGATGTGTCTAAATTAAATAACGAGGATCCCCCAAAGACAACCCTTTATGTCGCATTACTTAATGAGTGAGACGGAAGGGTTGATACATCATAACATATTCATCAAAGCGAGGATATAACAAAGGAAAAACTAATGGAACCTAATAAATCTTTAGTGGATATTTGCAGAGATAAAATCTTTATTACATTCATTTTGTACAAATGCGTATTCTTTAAATTCTTTGACAGTAATAGTCATTAAAGACAATATTATTTTCTCTTTTCCTTATTCTTAACAAGATATACTAAAGTACTTAATACAATTGGATGTCGAATACTAATACCAGCTTAGAAATTTGAAGAAGGCGAATGCTGTTTTCCATACGTGAAGAGATCCCATAGAAGAAGTATTGAGCTTTTTAATCAATGTCAAATACCTTCTTCTTTAATTCGGTACTAAGCTGAATTAATTGAAACTGGAAGTACTACACCTTGTAACTACTGCTTGGGAAAATTCGTGACAGAATAATTAAGTTACATTTTACCTGAAGCAATTAAATCTAATGACGTTCTATACTTATAGCTGAGTAAATGAAATTTCAAAGCCCTTAGTTTGCAATATTATTTATTGATGAGATAATCAAACTTTAGAAAGGCTATGAAGGCAAAATGTTGTAAATACGGAAACAAACTAGATTAAAATGTACTAAAATATTATACTATTTCGTTATGCGAAAACCGACTTAAGCGCTTTGGCACTAAAGTTCAAAATTAATAAGCGAAGGTGTATTGTGTGGGACAGTTTATACGTTCAATGCTTGTACAGCCATTTAATGGATAACGCTAAGTAAGGGTTTGACTAAGTCAACTCATTTGGCTCTTTGTTCTACCCTGATAATTATAATCTAAATGGTGCTTGCTTGGCTTGTTTCTACATTCGCTTTAGTATTATGTAGTAATTATAATTTTTAAAGGTCTAAGCTTGTACCGAACAAGCAATTTTCTTATTACTATATCTTTCTATCTTTTTTCGAGGAAGAAAAAGTTAATACATAAAAAAATAATTTTTCGAACAAAATTGTCACCATCTGAACAAATGATCATGGATGCGACAGTTCTCACTGCATGTCAATGGTCTCTTTCCAAATAAAAAATGTTAGAGGAAGGGAAACTGTTACAAACTTAACATTGCAAATTTTTATGGCTACAACAGTGTTTCAGATAAGACTGGGCGTTTAAAGTTGCGTGCCAAGACGGCTGAACTATTATTATAAGTACCTTCATTGAACTGGCACCTAAGTAGGTAACTAAGCAGTTACGGTAGCAATTACTAACAGACCCCTATCATAATCGTTTGTTCTAAGTCTTTAAAGGACATTTAGGCCCATTTCCCTTACAAAAACTGTTCCGCTAGTAATCGTTAGCAGGCGATTTAGAGTCAGGATAAAAATGAGTCTTTGCTCCTAATTATATTCTTTATTAAATCCGTATATATTTACAAAAAGGAGAACTTCATTCTTTTAACCTTACCTATACGTTTTTGACGTTGTACAAATTGCAATGAAAGATAACAAGGCATTATTTTCAGCTGGTTCTTAATGAACATGTACAATTTATTACTTAAATCGATAAAATTTACTTTCGAAGTAATTAACAGCCAGTACATGGGATACTTGTATTACCCAGAAGAATAGGTTGCCACATACGCGAGGTCAAATATTGTGCTGAATCAGATAAGTTTGGAATCCAACCCCAACATTACTTGGGAAAATACTAAGAGCCCAAAAAGTAACAAAGATGCTCATTACATCACTGCTGAAATAAAATAAACCAAGTACCTTAAGAAGTAAATGTTTAAAGACTGGACTTCGTAACCAGTTTTTGCATAATATACTTGAAAAACTCGGAAGAACTTGTCAAGTGTTATCAACATTTCAAAACCTGCACGTGAAGTGTATTCACTCTGTAATGTTGGTAAACCACTAAACAGTTGACATTCGCAATTATCTATTATGCAACCGCTTGTATTTATATGAGATTCAATCTACATATGTATACATGCATAGTATTTGATGTCTCTATTTGTATTGTTACAATGTAGGAACTACAATGGAGGTTCGGTCCCACGCCCTGAAGTACACCGTTTGTTGGATATTACATCAGGTTTCAGTTAACTAGATTTGTGCGGCAAAATTTGGAGGACGATTGATCTACCATTTCAAGCAAATAGGGAATTTTCATGAGCGGTGTGGCACTTCTGACCAAAGTATGACCCACTTACGTGCCCTAATTGACCTTTCACCTGTACGTTAGTTGGTCTAATATATGTCAATGGTGCAGATGATGCTGCCGTTTCCCAGGCCACTTCTTGTGAACAAGGTAATGCTAAATCTGCCATCGTGATCTAGAATCGAAAAGAGAAATAATGATTTCAGTAACTTCACATCTCGTAAGAGTTAGACGTAGCAAAAGAATATATCAAGTCGGAATACTACTTAATATGTCAAAAGTTTTGGACAACTCGATACCGGAAAAAATCTAGTAGAATGTAGTAAAAAATCTTCTATTTGCATATAATCACATCATTAGGACATAGCACGAAGACATTGTAAAGAGTCTCCAACCACACCTACTTCACATTCCGGACCAGTTAAGGTCCCGTCAAGGAAAATAACTTGCTAATTTGCCCTTAAATGATGAGCTACTTACCTACTTACTGGTTCATTAACACGTTGAGTGAAGGTTTCAATCTATTAATGCAGATAATATGATTGTACGAACGGCTTACCAATTAAATTATGATAATGAGCCTCTACTGCCTGACGTCCACATAGTAGTGTTTTGTCACTATGTAATATTAGTATCTTAGTATATTGCATAGCAATAAACAGAGCAGAACTAGTATTTGATTTCGCTTTTCGACATTATATGACGATGCATTCGTAATGCAGGTTTGGCGCCAGACCACCTTTTACTAAGGGTCCAGCACCACGTCTTAAAGTAGATAATATTATTGCGGGTGTGGAAGCGTAGTAGAGTGCTATACGACATAGAGCGTCATCTCTCTTCCAAACCCGCAATAATGTAACTTTGAGGAGTGGTGGTGCACCGCCTGGTCCCTGCACTACCTACTAAGCTACTGCAATACCCTTTGATATGACTTAAATCAAGTATGAATCTTATGTCATAATACTAGCTGTAGTCCGCATCTTCGTTGCAACAGCCGTCCCTCTGGCGCAGTCAGTTATAAAGTAGCCTGTGTTAATCCAGGGGGGTCAGCTAACTCCTTAGTAAATTTCATAAAAAGTGCTCCAGCCGTAAGTGCGTGAAATACTACATACATACTCATGAACTTTTATATGTATTTATAATGTTAATAGAATATGGTAGTATAATAATACCTTTAAACATCTGCTGGATAAAGGCTCGAGAAGCTAAAATTTCTGCGTACTCGTATATTCATTACTGTCATTCATCATCTTCCTGCCCTTATCCCATTTCACTTGGGGTCGGCGCAACACGTCTTCTAGACGTGTTGCTTAAAGATTTGGCTATGATTTTATAGTCGGCCGCCTGCCTGACACTAACCCTCTTTAGGAATGCGTTTGTTGATGGCTTACCCGCCAGCATTCGGGTGACCCAAGGTGCTTGGTACAGTGCACTGGGTCTTAAGGTCCATTAGTCGCCTTTTATGACACCCAGTGGAGGATATGGGGTGGTGCTATTCTTTATATCCGGCACCACACGGATAGATAATATTCATTACTGTCATTACATTACATTAATATGTGTCCAGTTTTTGGATATACGTAGAAATTTAACCTGAAATGTTGTTATGCTGCAAACAGAATTCCCGGATATATGGACAAAAAACGACAGAATAAAATCCCTTTGAAATGTTACAAAAATAGATTTGCTGACGTATTTCAATTGTAAAACATCATGTTTCAGCGACGAGTGAATCTCCTGTCACTGTTAATATTGTTCGAGTACACAATAGTGCGATGCTAGTGGATTTTTGTTTAATCCAAATTGTAATTACATTATATTTTTATAAAAAGTCTGTAATGTTAATATATGTTAACAGTACCACCATTGTTTCACAAAATTATCGAGGATGTGTTAAATTGTATGTATGTATGTGTTCTTTTATGGTTTTAGTTTCATCAATATCATTATCAGCCTTGAATAACCCACTGCTGGGCATAGGCCTCCCTTTCATATGTCATTCTCCTCTGTTTCTTGTCCTTTGAATCCATTTGGTTTACCTTTAAGTTTAGTTTCGGGTATTCTTTGACCAAACATTCTGTGATATTTGGCAACTACTTCAGATAAATTTGCAAAGGGTTCCTTCCCAAAACTCCTAATATAATTCCATTAGTATCGCTTAAAGTACCAACACTTTGTAATCCCAAAACGAGAAAACAAGCTTCAGTATACAATATAGGAAAGCTTGTTATATTATGTAACAATTTAATAAAACCTTTTACAGCGCCCCTGGTCACGTACGAACGCGACTGCGAACACAAAAAGGTGATTATGTTCTAGTTAATGTTAGAAAAACACAATTATGAACGACTTTATGTGTATATGGTTCGTACACTTCGTCTGTTTGCTTTAGATACGATGCTGTTTTGTTTGACGTGATACTGAGAGGCGTTTATAGCTAGGTTCTCTAAAGGTTCTTTTTAATTTGCGGCCATTATTCTAATAGCAATATCATGGTGGATATTTTATGGGTATAATAATGCCGTATAATTCATTAACTAACCTATGTCGTGGGGCGTATGTTATATAAAAATACTGGCTTTTTGAAACTATAGTTTATTTTTTTCTCCCTTTACCATTGTCAACAACCGACCGAAATCCTCACTATCTTTTGTTTTTCTTGTGGTCGATTTTATTAACATCGAGTTTTCTGGCCAATAACTTTATTTCACGATTAAAGTGTCAGTCCAGATTCGATAAATTAAACTCCTATCCCGTAATCTTCATAAAACACAATCCACGTATTGAACAATGAAAACACACAGCCAGTATCCAGTCGTACGTGCGATATTGTCCCATCAGTTGAATTGATTACTAGCAGTCCAGTCTATCCACAAAAAATAATATGCGGCCGTTACTACAAAAAACAGTCCGTTGAGATCAACTTGTATTAATTGCCACAATCAACTGACTACGCGAGCTCAATATTTTTGAATCGGTCGTATGTATGTTACAGTTTGGGATCGGCTTTTGCTATTTATTCGTTTGCTAAAGGATTTTTAGGTAAAATAACATTATTTTCTCTCGCTAAACGGAAAACAAGTCTTTGTCCAGCAGATATTTATAGGCTGGTTTTATTTATTAGCATTATATTATCTAGAAATCAATACTGTCGACATTAGTGTGTTTCTTTATGATATTGCCTGGAGCAGACTTAGTCAAATATTCATATTTCAGTCGACTTACTAAAATAATACCAAGTTTGGCTACCAGGCGTGTTTAGCAACCATTAGACAAAAGGGATGGGCTTCTATTTTATTTAACTATTGTTAACAAAATATAAAAATGTAGACAGTACTTGAAAGTAGATTACATTTGTGTACAAAAAAATCTCTATGTTCTCGTAAATCATACTCAGTTGACTCTTTTATGGTCTTAGACATCAGGAAATCACTATAATACGTCGTTTACGAGTAATGAACTTTAATGGCTGATTCAATATTAAGCCTCATAAAGAATTGTTAGGCAAACATTTTGGTGTGAAACAATTTGGCGCATAGATCACACGTTTTGTAAGAGCTATAAATTGAACTAGACATTTACACAATTTGATGTGTATTTTTATGTTGTTAGTGTAAATTGTGTTTAAGAGCCAATCTAGCTGAAAGGCTTCCCACACCGTGGCTCACAGTAGATGATACCATTAAAGGACTCGCTTCGACAGCTTAGCAAACCCGCAGTTTAAATTCGATTTTATTATTGCTGCTGTTAAATATCTTCCCAAGTCAGTATTTTTTCGTCCTTAAACTCAGAACTAATTTGTTTATTCTATTTTTTGGAAGGTTTATCATTGTAGATGTGTTAAATTCAGTAAAGTTTAAATCAGTTAAAGGTTTGTGTTTTGTGAATACTTTTACATGTAGTTTGGACTTAGAAGTAAATTAACAGATCGATAGGTACCCTTCCAGAAAACTCTAGTGGTTAGCGTATATTAATTTGTATATTAAGCGTATGTACTTACGTGAAGTTTTAAAACGTTACGGGAAAGTCCAATAGCTTTTTTCACTAATGCTCTTACCCTGACATCTGTGTATAAATAGACAGTTTAGAATTCATATTTTTAACACATACCTATACAGCTACTAACTTGGTAAATACCGTTTTAAAACGTCTGAAGTTTAATATGAAACTATGAACCTGATAGATTACAATGATGTAATAGGCCTACTGAAGGCTGGTGTCAATTCTACGTGTTGTATAGAGGTTATATTTATTAATGTTCGACATCGTAATAAATACTACGACTAGTGACAAACAATATTCCTAACCATTGACGCGTGTAACATAATTACACTCATTCACGGAAATATGCTTTAAACATTAAAATGTTCTGAAGATAAAAATGATTTCGTTCTCCTGATTTCGTAATTGATGGTATTTTAAAAATGAATATTATAAAAGGATTATATCTCATAGCAACCCCTGAGATCAAGCATCAAACATTTGAGTCGGATGTCTCACAAACGGAAGCTTTCCAAAAAAACCTGAGTCTTACCCAAAAAAAATTGTAGTCTGATATTATTAGCACAGAACAACAAACGAATACACATTAAATAAGACTATCCACCGGCCGCGGCAGACGAAAACTATGACCAAGCATTTCAGACAGAAGCAAATAACCTGATATAACAACAAATAAATTGCCTTTTTTAACACTAGCAGCGCCGGTAGGGATAAATATGACTATTATAAGGATCACAGGGCAAACCACTAAACCTCAATTTGTCTAACCAAACATAAAACAGAACCGGTACAGGATATAGGCGATCCGCGCGTGTCGCAACGCGAAGGGCCGGGTGTTGTATCGAATTAGGTTCAATTAAACTAGCACGCGAACTCTTCGTAATCTCTATTATGGTGGCCTAAAATGACGCTGACAATCATAAAATAACAACAAATAAATTATTTTTATTGTTACTGCAAATTTTGAATTTCTAGTATCGAAGTAGGATAAGGTTCTGCTTCCCAATTTCGCAACAGTTCGAGTGCTTGTGTTGAGGAGCTATTCCATTGGTTTAATTTTAACATGACAAATAAGATGAGCTGTGATTTATACTTAGATACTAGCTGTTGCCTGCAATTTCGTTCAAGGATTCGCCAATTCTCAGACCTACTGAATACATTTAAAAATTTCAAGAGAATTGGTCCAGTCGTTTCGGAGGACTACGGTAACTAACATTGTGACACGGAAATTTTATATTTAAGATTAAAAAGCTTTTTTTTACTTCCTCAATTGTTGCTAAGAATAATTTAAAAACGTTTTTATTTACTAGAAAAATAATTGATGACTTAATGCTATGCTAAGCAGCATTTTAGTAACAATCTCCTACGTCACCTCGTGGGAAGATACCCGTTGTTTCAACAAATCTAATGATGCGCATAAACTGCTCAATCCAGCCGCTTTATTGAGTAAATTGTTGTCTTATAGACTTATACTACCATACTATGTACTACATATAGATAGATATGCGCAAATACACGTACGTACGTATGTATTCCATTGGTTTATGTTGCTTGTTGATTGAATTAAAATTTGCTCAAACAATATCTACTGGTATTTTAATTTTAGATATTTTGGGATAGATAGAGTTTGTGGAATTCCGTGTGGTGTCCGGATATAAAGAATAGCACCACCCCATATCCTCCACTGGGTGTCGTAAAAGGCGACTAATAGACCTTAAGACCCAGTGCGTACAGTGCACTGGGTCTTAAGGTCTATTAGTCGCCTTTGGTCACCCGAATGGTGGCGGGTAAACAACCAACAATCGCATTCCCAAAGAGGGTTAGTGTCAGGCAGGCGGCCGACTATAAAACCATAGCCAAAACTTTAAGCAACATGTCTAGAAGACGTGTTGCGCCGACCCTAAGTGAAATGAGATAAGGGCAGGAAGATGATGATGAGATAGAGTTTGTGGACGATCGGACGAGATTTTAATTGGCTGGAGCCATCACGCAACTGACATTTACGTATAGTCTTTAGGAAACCTGTGGCAGAAAAAAATACAATTTAGTATGAGTTTTTATTTTGAAATAGAGTGAGATTTTGACGTTTGACCTATTGCCTAGAAGTAGTGAAAGAAGTAGTGGCAAGCTACTGGTTTGATGGTAAAAAAATATGCATTATTTGTAACCAGCAAGTAGAGTTCAAATTCATTTATACGATATTACCACTTTCATAGTTCACCATTTTCAATATTCTAAGAAATCAACCCAGTCTTCGTGATCTACTTATAAAAACGCAATATCAGTAATAAGTAACTAGGTACTATGCTTACCTTGCAAAGATCTAACTCAACGTAAAGAAATCATTATAAATTGCCATTCTAAATATAACCACGTAGATAAGTGTTGCAAATCAGACAATGAACGTGTCTTGGTTGCTTTCGTCACAAATAATCAACATTTTCACTTAAATAATTTGTTTTTTTATGCCGTTTAAATAGTAGGGCAGTCACGTTCGTAAGATTGTGTAAATATGTAAAAGTGAGTCTATGTACAGTCACAAGCAAAATCATCTATACACGACCAAACAATTGAAGTTTAAGTCCTAGTGTTGGATGTTATAGATTGCAACATTAACTAATTTTATTTAACTTTTTTATTAAATATGCTGTGGCAACATTTATTATCTCTCTAGCTTTGTGACACGGACCGAATACACACGTGATTATTTGCAATCGCCAACTACACCGCTGCACACCTAGTTAAATGATTTATGAAATCGTGAAAATTTATTTCAAATTAAACATTGTATATTTAGTTTACAATATCATGAATATTCCATAACAGAAAATCTACTGCAACTGTTTGGTCGTGTGCATATGTTTTTGCTCGGGACTGTACACTGTATTTATCTATTGATCACAGCCTCTGAGTAATAGCTAAAATAATCCAAAAATGCATTAATAGTTTAATTTTCCCTATGAACTATGAACTGTCAATTACATGAATGATTTTATCGATATCAGCTTCTGTCTAGTTTCATCTCAAACTGAAAGTTAGTTAGTTTCTAATCTCACCACATGCTGTTGAACACCTTCTAGGTGCAGTATTTTATGGGCTACAACGATCCGTCTTGTTTCATGTGAATAGTTAGTACACCTATTAAATTACACCACTCAGTAGAGTCATTGCGCCACAACATCTAACATGATTTAGATATATTTAATAATTCAATAACTTATTTTAGACCACAAACGGGTCTTATTCGCGATATAATTCGATATTTCTTTTCTCCCGACGTTTCGGCCGAGTTGCATCGACCGTGACCACGACCGTTTGTTGTCTAAAATATGTCTGTGCACAAGTCGCGAAAGTTTAAAAACATTAACTCAATAACTTCCCAAAATTTTTAAAGTGACGTCACTCAACAATCAAAAATTCCAACCAACATTCGTTTAACTAATGACGTAATTATTCGTGTTATTAATTACAAAGGAATTCTACTAGTCTGTTAATAGATTTTGTCGCTCAAATGCGTATGGAAAGCGCGTAAGTGTGGCGTAAGTACCATTAACGCCAACCGCAAGCTCACACTACTGGGAGCGCCACAACAATAAACTTAATGAGAATGTGGTATTACATTTGTTTATAAATACTTGTACATATGTTAGTCGAAGCGTGAACGAAGGTAAAATTAAGGATTTTAAAGTGATTCTATGTTAATTTGTAGCGAATATGTATGGTTAGATCTTGATGGAATACAAGACTTAAATTTTGATTATTATAGTCTAGTTATCGGTGCAGAATTTGTAAATTACCTTAAATAATTACAAGTTTTTCAAGCCAAATGACGTGAGTTTAACTATCCTGGTAATTTGGTAAAACTAACAAATAAAAAAAACTTGTGCGATCACAATTTGCATTTTCCTCTGATTAACGCGTTCAAGCCAAAAAACGTTATTTTCAATAAAATCGTCTAATATAAAAGCTTATAGCAAACATGAATAATATGAAACAATAACTCAACATCTACCTAATCTGCCTAAGTGACATAAAAGGCAATTCAATCAGCCACTCCTGGCAGCGCGTGATAGATCACCCTTTGTATGCCAAACGGTCTATTGTCACACACTAATGCACATGCAACAAGTCCTGCCAATGTGTTAGTTGATAGTTCCTTGCCTTTTGGGAGATAAATAGGAATTTCTATTGAGTGTTCATCTATTAAACTGTCTTTCATCTCTTCTTTGGAACTAGGAGATAACATGTGATTTTCGTAAGGCGTAGGTACATTTCTGAGTACAAAGACAAATTAAATCGTATTAGCATTATCAGGAATAGAAAACTTCGGATGTGGCTGCGAATGTCATACCTTTTGGATAGGTAACATGACTATAACTCGTCAGATCATTTGAGCGATTCGCTAAGCGTTGGAACTCAGTGAAATGTTATTTGTTTACGAGTCCTGGACATATCACCCAGTTGTCCTTGTTGAAGCAAGGTATCACATTTTACTGTACGCAGTTGTAGTCTCTTGTCCTCAATAGTAAAATGTTAAGCTTTAAAAAGTAGTAAGCCTTTTCGTCCACTTTCTTATGTCTCACCTTCGTAATACATACTTATCTACATTTTAAACTTATTGCTAGTTTGTCTACAAGAGCCTCGTTATACCATTTTTATTATGCCATACAATGTCTACTATATGTCTGCAGCTTGACTTGTTGCGAAATTGCAAAGTTATGAATGAGCATTATAGCCAGTCGTAAATTCCACTACACTTACCTAACAAAATTTATATCCTAACGTCCGCATGTATAACAAAGTACTAATAATTTCACTTGTTCATTAAAAGTATTATTTCCTGATTTATTCAGAAAATCAATTACATTTTAACAGCATTGCGTGCGTGCGTGTCGTCTAGAAATTATAATTTTAATTTCTTGCCCGCATACAACAATAGAATCGTTCTATTTACTTGAAAATAAATAACGTTTCTTATCTCTACTAATTATATTTATGTAATTAACACGACGGCTATTTATAGAGTGTAAGTATCAAAGGTCACACAAGTGTGAAAGACAAGGGTTTAAGTTAAGCCCTTGGGGTAGTCCACTTTCTAATTTAGATAAATTTTCGAAATTATTTCTACATTTATTTACTAAAACTACTTAAATTGTTTCTTCGGATTTATGGTTTGCGGTCTTTTAGTAGAATAATAATATCTGACTTCTCATTTTATAAACCCCCAGCAGACCCCAAAACCATTTACATTTCTTTTTTAAAGTTACAGTTTAATTTCACCGATATTGCTGATTCATCTGATATTTATTCTAATGATGTACAGAATTAATTATCATTGGACAATAGCCTCCTTAATTCATCCTTGTTAGAGGTCACACATTGTCTATACAGAATATAAAACGGGAGTCCAGGAAAGATGTTTCGTTAATAACATGAGTACCTTTGCTAATGAATGAAAGTCGGTTTGCTTGGACATCCTTGGAGACTTTTTCTCTGGGGAAGGCGGAAGGACGTTTTACCGGCTAAGTTATCGGGATTGCCCGGGATGATTCCCCTTCTCTTGAAAAAGATTGGAATACAGAGATTACCGGGAGATATCTGAAAAACTTTAGGTTGTGACCAAACAAAAGCACCTGTCGTGTGAGTTTGCAATACGTTGCGATGTATCATACTTATTGCAAGAGTACATACATACATACATACTAGATTTATTTAATTAGTAAAGGTGCAATGTTTCCCCTTTTCTTTTACTGAGTTCTTGAATAAATATATTTTATGTGATGACGCTTTCTTTACCCTTTTAGTGCGTTTTCGTTACAGGTTTATTTTATTTGTAAACTAGCGACACGCCCCAGCTTTGCACGGATGAAATTCTAAAGTATTATCCGTATAAACCTTCTTGAATCACTCTATCGATCAAAATTTCTTCAAAATTCATTGCGAAGTTTTAAAGATTTTAGCGAACAGACAGACAGCGACAGCGACTTTGTTTTATACTTTGTAGTGATTTAATTTTGCACACCTGAGACTGTAAGTAAAACATTGTGCAGTTGATGAAGACGCGCAATAATATAGACAGGACCTGCAACGTAGCATTCCAATTTAAACGATCAAATGTTGAAGATTAGTTACTACGTTAATTGTTGAATTTGGTTTACTATAGACTACAATCGTCAACATAGCAATTATCTAACTGAACGTTGCATTGTGCATTGCTAAGCTATTAGGAGCATTGTATTGTCTGATACTGCAATTACTCAAGTTACTGGTTCAATGTCAATATAGAAATCTAGTGAATTTGAAGTATTCATAGTATTACAACGATTTCAGACTGTGATGCTTAATAACTAGGTATAAACTAGGTAGTTATCCTGTCTTCTCTGGGATCGTAATACCTTCTATATTTGCAATTGGGCTAACAGTCCCTGGTAGGTACAAGAGAAGAGTGAAGCACTCCGGTGATTATTGCCTGTAACACTGACACAGCTCTCAGCTTTCCCTGGAGCGAAGAGCCCCACAAGGATTTCCCCGAAAAAAAAAGATATTCAGTGGAAAGGCTAAAGATAATTTTACTAGCGTGTGAAAGCTAAGATGGAACGCCATTATCTCGACGGCGTCAGGGTCAAAGCTTATAAAAGAAATATATATGAAATATGACACCTATATGTGCTCTGCACTATTGTTATCATGCTGCAAAAACCCTGTCTATTGTTACTGGCACGTGTTAAGGACGTAGGTAGTTGTTTACCGGCGAGCTGCCATTTTCGCTGGCATTATTATGAGCGTGCCAGTGTCACCTACAATAGCGCACCGCCATTATTGCACAACGTGAATTATAATGGTTATTCCATAATAGGTGCGAGCGACTTGGATAATTTTACAAGTAGTTTCTTTCGTTTTCTCAAGGAGATAGATTACTTAAATTAGGTATGAAAAGAAAACTTGGAACAACCAATATTTTTATAATACATTTTCATTTAACGTATCATATAATTATTGTGAAAATGATTTAGATTCACTACAGCGCCATCTACAAACATGTTATGAAACCTATGGTTCAACTACTCGACGCTAGATGTCGCTGTTACTACTTTCTTGCAATCAGCTTCCTAATTTTAAAGTACATTTTAGCCGTCTAATAATAAAAAAAAATGATTTTAAATTTAGTTCCCTCTCTTAATTTTTATTTATTCCTCACTTTTATGTTTAGACAGCTTATTAAAGGTATTTTTCTTAATGCAAACACATGGCGATAGATGGCGCTGCACAGGATGAATGGAAATATGTATCGGTTGTACAATATTTCAAGAAGAACCTCCGTAAAAGAGTATTTATTTAATAAAAAAAAATATTAAAATTAAATATGAATGTAAATGGGAATATTTTTGAAAATGGTCACTTAGAAAAAAATAATTCTTAACACGTTTTTTACGACCTATTAACGTTAAGCATTTATTGTTCTAAACGGCACAGTAAGTCCCATGTTTAATTCAACAATTGCGAACTATAAAAAACCAATCACTAACGCTCAGGGTGTGGTTCTAACAATAATAATAAATCACCAGATGACAATGTCTTCAATTAGCAGACAAAACATAATTAACTTATTTACGGTATTTAGGTATTTAAGGTTTCGAACGCGATGAGTCGATAAGTCGATGAACTGTGTAAGTTCAACGACCTTGTGACTGGACCTTTGCAAATGCTATAAAATTAAAATGTATTCCAGTACGAAAGTTTTATTTTACTTTTTGGCATATTGATGGTCCCGCAAAAAGTACTTACATATTTTATTTTGCCTTTCGTGCGCAGACAGACAGTTTGATCACGAAATGCCAAAGACTGAAATATAAAAACGAACACAATTTTGATATTTCTTACACATAACTAGCATGATATTAAGTAATAAGAATATAAAGGGCATGTTAAATAGCATGTTATGTACGTTATTAACTTACAGTTTCGAGTTATAACAAAATATCCTGGTTTGGTTGGCCATTTTGAGGGCTTAAGAGTATTAAACTTTAAAAGTACTTATCAAAAAATAAAATCAAACGTTTCGAATACAATTAAGAACATCATGATCTTCCTGCCCTTATCCCATTTTACTAGTGGTAGGTGCAACACGTTTTTTATTTCGAATAAAATTAAGAACAAAAGGAATTAAAAATAAAAATTAAATATTAAGAGTATTTTTTTACTTAGTTGCAAACAGAAATCCATCCTTATTTTCCCCATAATTAACTAATAAGCTCGCGTGCTACTAACTGTTATTACCTTAGTACTTAATACATATTTATTTACTATTGTGGACACTACAAAGTACTGTGAGCTGTATTTATAGACACTAAAGATGTAGCAAAAAGTATACGAATGCCAGTATTAAATTGGCTAAATGGTCATGGTATGGCCAAGAAGAATTTTCATAATTGGCGCTGAAGTATTAATAACTAGCTTTTTTGCTAAGATTCTTCTGTTTATCACAAAGAATGAAGATATTTTAATGAGGTATAAATAATTTTCAGGTATTTATTCATCACTGACTGGTATATCTGCAGTATTTTCAAAATCTTCCTTTTTATGATGTTCGTTGTATGAAGCGATTGATGAGTGTGGATGAAGCTAAAGTGGTATGCCAGGATCGTAACAAATGGAAAGATGTGATCTCTGCCTACCCCCAAGGGAAAGAGACGTGACGTTTATGTATGTATGTTGTCTGTTCAGGTTCCAAAATTAGCAATATACTTCATAGGTATTTAATTGATGCCTAGGATTTCATTTTGACTATTATATTACCCTGAACTATACTAACGGGCGCAACTCATTAAATAATAAAGAATATTGATTTCAATAGACAACGAAAGTTATAGTTCAAAAGGTTATCAGGGTCGGTCAGTCTATGTCTCCCTTGATTGCAAATCACGATAGGTATGTCTGGCGTGGATACCGGGTAATAAGTTACCCAATTATTATTCTCTTTATCGTAAACATTGAAAAAGATAAATGAAATAAAAACTATTAACATGTATTACAGACACGTCCACCTATTCCATTCATGTTTAATTTTGTCAACATTAATTTTGATTACATTTGCCCGCGCGAATGTCGGTTATAGCTGTAAAAACAGTACCCTCCTCTGATACAGGTGGTTAAAATATAGCCAATGTGTTAACTGTGCCAGGGTGTTCGCTGTCCATATAAATTTTCATCAAAATTGATAACAAACCATACTTAATCAATCTTACAAACTTTTGCGTTTATAATATTAGTAGAATCTACAAAATTTTTACTTTACTATGCTGTTATGCTGTTTACAAAATCATCGATCATCTTAAAATCTGTTATATTTTACACCAGATTTTTAAAAATTCTTTATCGTTACAAAAGTTCAAGCTTTTTCTCAAAAAGCCAACGCCGTTTTCCTTTTAAGCGTCCACCTTAATCCAAGACCTCGCAGATTTTACATGCACTTTGAGAGTGGACTTTCTTGTTTTATATAAAGCCTTACTAGTCTACTTTTGTCCCTTGAGAGCAAAGACTTAAAAGACACGGTGTCTAGCTAGACCTAGTAAATCAATCAGGATGTAAACCGGTATGAGGAATTGTGCAATTATAATGAATAGTTGGAAACGCCTTTGAAAGTCATATTGTCTTTAATACATTGCTGTATTTTTAAGCCACATAGGTAGCTATCGCGATAATCACACTTTGAACTTTTGTTTACTATGGTAATCTCAGTTTGTTTTCTTATTAACAAGTAACACTTTTAAAGCATAAAATCTGTCAAATTGTAGTTTCGTATTGGCCTATAATTTCCTTTGGGATATACCTTCATTTTAGACTAGACAATAGTCTGATTATATTTGGTTGGATGACATTTTAATTTTTTCTGATAACAAATTAACTTTTTAGATCTTCAACCCATTCAAACACACGTTTGAGTCACACAACTGAGGGACCTTATACAGAACGGTGTAGTTCAAATCCATGTAAAAATAAAACCATAAATAATGTTCGGATAAGGTTCAAACCGTGTGTTCAGAGGCGTGAAACGTTCACACATTTATCTTCACACGTAATTATTTAACTAATTGCCATAACTGTTGTATGACAAGCTTCTGTACATGACTATACGTGTGTATGTGTGGGTCTCATTCATAATGTCACGCTTGTGTGGGTGGCAATTACTTGATTCCGTGTTGTCGTCATTATGTTTTGTTTGTGGTTCTTTTAGAGTTCTTTAAAAACATAAGCTTCGGGGTCGTACGTTAGTATTATGTCACGTGGTATATTGTTTTCTTTTTTTTTTGAAAAATGTTTATCTGGATTTTTCTGTCATCCATCCAATGTTTCGAGTCTTTGTAAAACAAATGACGATCGAGACGCAAGTAATGGGACCGAGCGATGGCAAATTAATTAGAAAAAAATATATAAGTACAAATATAATGAAGGTTTCCATAAAAGCAGTACAAATCTTTTAACCATCATCGTCTAAAAAAATATGGACAGAAGTACATAGTTAAACTTACAAGGCTCGTAGATACGTCTTCTAGTCTGTCATGTAAGTAGCCAGTTGAAAATCATACTGCTTGTGATGCATAGGAATCGTCTTATTCTACCTGTAATCTGCACACGGGTGATATGACAGATGTGTTCTTAATATAACTCATTAATTAGACTTATCGATAAACTATGTTTTAGACAGCAAACGAGATTATATTTTTTACAAGTCGAGAAAGTTTAAAATCTTTTATTTTTACTATTAAAATTATTATAATTGGTATCTAAATTATAAAATTAATGAAGAATATTGGTAGCTAGTTACACTTTTTCAACCGTAAATATATTATTAATTATAATATATTTACGGTTGAAAAAGAGTTTTTACACTCAAAAAATTCCCTTTAAAGAAATACCTGCATGTTAATTTATTTTGTGATCACTATTCTGTCGGTGTCTAACTAAACAAGTGAAATCTGTATTAATACGTTTAAGAATAGGCTTTTTTACGTAATATTTACTTTTTTACCTTCCATTAAGGGCTAGCTTAACAAAAGGTTATTCTGCAATGACTCAACTCGGGTTAGTTCGAACTAGGGTTACGGGGTTTTCCCAGAATAACAATAACTCGCCTATTTCATTCATAAAGAGCGTTTAACGGATGCATATCCACGTAATCATTCAATCATAATTACCTTTATGCAAATTACCTCATTATAAAATGATAATAAAAAGATACTGTGAACGAGATTTTCTTTGCATGCAATATTGTGATGTCTTTGTAGAGAAACTAACAAAGGTATAACTCTACTGACATAGTTTTCAGTAACATTTCCTAAACTTATGATAGAGAAAGATAATATTTCGAGAAGATGATTAGTCATATGTATGAGTATATTATGTAGGCACCTTACGGACCTTAAAAATCGCACTGATCGTACGTAATAAATCTAAAATTGTTGAGAAGGAAAGTGTTAAGGCTTATTGGTTATACATTTTTAAGAATCTAAAAACAAGGAAAAAGGAAGATTCTTACACGAATAACATGTTTAAACTGTAAAAAAAAAGAACAAATAATTACCAACTTTTTGTCAGGATAAGTTTGTAATTTATTTAATAAACTTTAATTTGACAGCAAATTCAATCACCGAGGTTAATCATGGAAGACGACAAAACTATCCCTAGCATCCTTGCGACCGTCACAATATTAGTATTGCGTCTATGTTAAGATAATCCTTTTAAACAGTCATACTGCATCAACGATTGTATAACAACCCCCACTCACCGGCGCGCTGCCTATCGTTTCCTCACATTAGTACCGTGCGTTTTGTCCACAAAACTGGACGTGTTAATATGTTTTGTTCGTGAGTGTACCGTAATGAGGTTTTGAGGAATACTTGTGAGTAATATATACAAACATCTTTCTTTTTTTAACTGAATCCTGCTGTGTTTTGTTTGTGTACAGACGCGTACACGTTGCTTTATCAGTGTTGGTTTTAAACTTTTTAAGAAAGTTGTTCATCCGGTTGTGTTGTTATTTTGAATGCTAAATTAACGTTATATTCTTTTTATTACGCAAAATAGTCTTTATAGAGCATCGTGACATTGTATTGGCCATATAAAGACTTGAAAAGGTAAAGTAGATCAGCTGTTCACACATCTACCCACATACGGTGACATTAGCCGGTCTCAATGGCACGGGATGCGTAAAATTGTTGTATCACGAATTAATGCACTGGCATGCGGTCGCGACAGGTTTGAGACAAGGAAAATCCTTAAATACTGGCTGTTTTAAAAGTACAGAACAGTCTCTGTGCTAAAAAATACACTGTAGTTATTCCGCGTAATCTTTTTGGTCGCTTTTTTAATGAACTTGACATCGACAAGAGCCTCTTGCTAATATTTAAATTTCTAAGAAACTTTTAGGTGTGTACGGTTGTACAATTAAACCTCATTTCGTAAGTCAGATTTCTTATACAATTATTAGACCAAAATTATATTATACCGGTACTTTAAAAGCAACGTGTTCGTGACATTAACCCGTGATACGTAAATCAAACATTACTCACTGAAAGTGAATGCTGCTTCGTTAAAAATAAAACGTTTCTAGAGTAATTAAAACTCACATATAGGCTTCTAGGTTTATCTCACGACCAGTTCTTCTCAAGTACAGCGGTCCACATGGCTATAGCAATAATGAGTTATGAAAATCGACCTTAAGTCGTTGAGATTAAGGTTTTATGTCCTAAAGATAAAATTTTATACTTTACTGTCTTGTGTGGTTTACTGTACCAGCTAATATAAATGAGTCATAAGGGAGGATCAAGCCAAACAGGTTGCTCTCTCGAAGGGTCAACAACCTGTTGTTTCTTAACTTAAGTGTAGTCAAAATATCACTTTACATGTAAGAAGAGATATTAAAGAATTTCGTACAAATATAGTCAAGAGAAAGTGTTGAAAGTAAATCTAAGGTATTTCTCATTTGACATACTTTTAAAAGAATACGTCCGTTGTCTTCATTTTGGTTTGTAAACAAGAATTTCATAATTACATTTACATAATGTAATTATGAAATTCTAACGTAATATCTCTTAGCTTTACCTAGATGTTCTTTGTTATATCATTACATTTCTTTTTTAATATACCTATGCCTACCGAATTAATTACCAAGAAAATAATAGTAATTGTTTTGTGATGTGACGGAAAAATTAAACCTTTCTTGGGAAATCATCAAATGACCCCACCCGCTGTGGGTGCTGCGAAGGGGACTGCGCCAGACTTTAACTGACTAAAACCCACTATCTTCTTTCTGGAGCCCTTTGAGTGCCAGGGTCGCGGTAACTCTTACGAACATCCCACAGCAGCCTTTAGCTCTTTTGTTGGACATTTTTAACTGTCGATAAGACGAAGATGGCTCTCAAGTCAACGAGTATAATTTTTACAAACAAGACCTGCAAAAATAAATTTGCCTGATTTAAAATAGTGTATACTCCATTTGTTTAGGTAATTAACTAAATGTAAACAATTTTGGTATGTCTTTTATACAAAATGTGATCTTGAAAAATGTAAAATTTAATACTTTTTATAACTTGAAATACATTCAGATTTTCTAAAACTATAGATATTTGATTTGTAAGTGGTAATATCTATATTTTAAATTATTTTTTTGGTTAAAAAGTATCGCCAAGATTGTTTACATTTAGTTAATTACCTAAACAAATGGAGTATAGGAGTCTAGATTCAAGCGACGATGATTGTCATATCATAGATTAGTTAATCATTCTCTGATTAGCGTTTTAGAAACTCAAGTTCGTTTGACAGCGCTGTTACATTAACGGGTCGTGGGGCTTTAGGGACCGGGACCGCGGTCCCGGATTTCACCTATCAATTAAATACTTATTTTTTAGTAGTATTTTGGGACCGCAAATGAAAAAGGAAGTTAAAATACAGTTCACAAAACAATTCTTCAATAAAGTTACAAAATAAGTATGCACTTTCATAATTATTTAATAGGAGGGAAAAAGACAAGTGTGCATAATAATATTTGCAGACAGGTAGTGCTATCTTCTACACATCTAGTCTATCTCGCTTCATAGTAAAGTATCACGGGTTGCTATTTGACCAAACACACCCCTTTGTCAAGGTTAACGAGTTCTAATAACGGGAATGCATATCTGAATCTTCGCGATGCATCTTTAAGTGTGAAGTGTGACAAACTTGTACTTAGTGTAAGTGCTCGCAGCAAAAGGCAAGTGTATGACATTTCTTTTTAATATATAAGTAAATAATTTTCTGGGGGTGTGCATTAAGTGACCTCTAAATATAAAAAAGTATATGTATATCATATACTTTTTTTAGCTACCTGTCTGCAAATATTATTATGCACACTTGTCTTTTTCCCTCCTATTAAATAATTATGAAAGTGCATACTTATTTTGTAACTTTATTGAAGAATTGTTTTGTAAACTGTACTTTAACTTCCTTTTTCTTTTGCGGTCCCAAAATACTACTAAAAAATAAGTATTTAATTGATAGGTGGAATCCGGGACCGCGGTCCCGGTCCCTAAAGCCCCACGACCCGTTTTAGCTGTTAATTGAACAGAGCTTTGGTTAGCCTTTCAGAAACCGAACGTAATTTTTATGTATGTCTAATTTAGTTCTTTCCGCAGTTTTTGTCTACATTTTTATAAATAATTTAAACTATCCGTTTTTGCAACATAACCATCTTATTAAAATCTCAACGAGTTATCCTAACGTGACATTACAATTAAAATGTCACGTAACATTATTATTTACTGTTGTTCGTTGCAGAATTCTGAGAAATTATTTTTTGCAGTTTCATAAAAAACGTTCATAATTCACGTTGTGGACAAATATTTAATAACGTATGATTAAGTTAGTTAATGGTTTCCGCGCTGTGATCGCAATTAAATTAATGGTGGTCCTTAACTATGTTTAAACTTAATTATGATTAGTTTATTCCTGTTTCGACTTAACTATTCAGAAAAGGGTTGTCAGAAAAAGTTTTTCTTTGAGAAGTCTTTTTGCTAGAGCACTTCTAGAACACATTTTTCAAAGCTCTAAGAGTAAGAGGTCACAGTCATGAAGAAGACCTATCAGTGAGACACCAAAAAGATTAAATACACATTTAGAAGTTACAGAGGGCTGTTTTGGTTTTAGTTATAGGTATTAGTTGGGACAAATATGATAAACATGAAGCTGAATTCAGTCGGCTGTTTAAATTGACAGTTGACTACCATAGATTAAAAAAATTAACGATTTTACTTCGGGGGTAGTGAAATCTTTAAACCATTCTATTATGAAATAGTGTAACTAGCCTAAGAAGGTTACAGTAACATATTTAACATCAATTTCTAAGGCCTAGAAAATAACCTAGACCTGAAATGTTTTTTGCTTTTTTTGCATTTGTTTGAACAATAAACATAAGTAAAGCAATTGAACTAAATCGCCTTTAAGTAGGTAAACAGTTACTTGATATTGTTCTTTTGTTATGTTTAAACAATAAAAACAAACATCTATGAGTTTAAGAGAAACCAACATTGGCGTGTTATAGTGCGATAAGGATGGTTTAGCGTGTGGCCGAAATCGGAACTAAAGCCGTCATATATGAAAAAGCATCACTTTTGACAGACAGATGACTTGATTCTTGTTGCGAATATGGACTCTAACGCTCTTATGTTAATGTCATCCACGTGCCAAAAGATCCTTGTAGCCCTGTTCGATTCATAATAAAATTTTAAACCATCTATGCGTTTGTCAATCAGTTCAAGCATTCCACGAATATCTCTTTAACAATCTTAATTTAATAAGTAAAGTTAATTATTTTTATTTATTAATTTATATTTACCCATCTAGTTGTGAATAAACACATACTAGAGTGAAGGATCCATTTGGTAGCTGGTTACAGATCTACCGTTATCGTGTATCACCGTTACCGAATATGGGTCTGCGTTTTACCAATACGAATTCGATAATTTGGCAAAAGGACAAGCGTATTACGGTCGAACTGAGAAACATCCTGCTTTTTTGAAGTCGATTAAAAACACATAATTATGTACTTTCAAACAAAATCTTATCGTTTTGTGTCGTCGAGTTGGTAGCAGTAAAATAGTTTTATGGAAATTGGGGATTTGAGTAAAAAAGAAAAATAATATTTCTTGCGTAAAACAGCCCATTCCCACTACTTACTGGGCGCAGACCTCTTCACGTTATGTTTCTGTCATAAAACCTTTTACCATGCATTTTCATATTTCCCATAACTGAAAATGGGTCCCTAGCTGGTATACAAAATACACCAATACCATAATTGTCTGGTATTTAGGAACTTCCAAAGAATTGCATCTCGAAGCATTTTAGCTGGCTCGAACGCTATGTACCGTTGTCAACTAGCTTCGTATAATATATGTAAACTGTGATGAGTCAACGGTAAACCGCGCGAACGTGCTTAGCGGCAGACTGGTAGTGACAAAAGTGCTTTGGTTGTTTTTTTTTATTTTGTGAATTTATGTTACATGTTTTTTTTTTCATAATGTTTGCTATAGTTTCAGTAATTATATATCTTAGAGTATTTCTAACGAGTCATTCAGTTCATTTTTTTGTTATTACAGTGTTTTTATTTTCTTCATATAAATCAGACCTTACAACGTTTAGAGTAGTAAAAGAAAACAAAAACATTTCCGTGAAACAATATATAGTTATATGAGGTTCTCTTCAGTTCATGTTACGTAAAATTATTTTTAAAGTACAGTTTGTTTACTTAGGTGCAAACCAGACCAAACTAAACCACACTCATTAATGACTCAGTATAGCGTGTGGATAAACGACACGTGCCCTATTTACTGTCATGCAATTTATTAGCGATCACAGCAAATTATTCGCAATTTAAACCATTTAACAAACATCTTTAATTATGAGACTGGTATCAATCCGTGTATAAAAATTGGCGCTCGTTTGTTTAAACAATCTTCGTTTACATATAATGTTTTTGATTCAGACACTTGTTTGATGTTTTTGGACAAAATAATAAACTCAGGTGGTATTTAATAACCGTTTTCTTCTTGTGCATTATATTTTTATTTTTTTTTGAGTTGAATTATCATCAATAATTTTGTTGCTGACTGTACAAGCAGTGCAATTCCTGCAAGCTGTCTTGTCACGATTTCACGACATTGTGAATGTCAAAGATTATAAACCACAAATAGGATGTCACACCACAAAAGGCAGAAAATCAACAAAAAATCAGAGAACTACATAAATTAATGACTAAAAATCCTTGACATTTAAGATTGTGACTGGCTAGATCACAAATCTAAATATCCAAAATGATTTTACAGTAAAAATGTTTGAGAAAGCAGCTGACATTTCGAAGATGCTTTAACACTTTAGTTTGTGACAGTACGGTCGGTGACAGTCAAGCTTGCAAGCTGTCTTGTAGCACACAAGTAAATATGAGGCAAAGAATGAAAATGCAGACGTGGAACTTGGTTGATTTGGCAATTTGAGTAAAAAAATATCTTAGAGGATATTTTATAAGGATTTATGCTATTCAATATTACGTTTCTGAAATAGTAGTTTTAAAAACAGACGTTGTTTTTTATTTTAAATGAAAGATATTAAGTAAGCTATACCTTCAAATAGCTCTGTAAAAATGTAAAACATCTCTAGTTAGATGCAAAATAAATTGTTTTATTAGTTATGTAAAATGTTAGTACATTGCAAAAATCCATTGTAACAGTTAGCCCCAGATACAACCGAAGTTAATTGCTATAATGTAGAACATAAATCACAATATCTAAGCTAGTTAGAAAATCAAACAAACGACAGCCGTAACTGTAAGTAAAATCACATCTCCAATCAATGACACTCAATAAAATCTATGGCCGAATCCGATACCCTTTATCGTATTGCGCGTGTGTGGGTGGATAGCGAGGCTGCGCAAGCGCCGAGCTCAGTCATCGGCCGGTCAGACGCCGCGACTGGCCGTACCGTACCATTTTCAAATTCGCCAAACGTCAATTCAAAATTAATTTCAACCGATACGCGGATTTTTAAATGCCGACCTTTTAAATTAATTCGGAAAATTAGAGGTATGTTACTGTGTCATTTTTCTTATTGATGTTGTAAAAAGGTTTCATTATAAATATTGGTTTTTTATATTAGATACGCTTTGTTGATATTCGTTTATTGTTCTACGTTTTTAATTTAAATAGTCATGGTTATTATTAGTTATGTTGTACGTGCGTATGTTGGAGAATTTACACGTTGATTATGAATAATTCGATAATCGACTCAATTATAAAATTATAGGTAAACATACAATTACATAGAAATATTATTACTCGTAATTTAAGAAATATTGTTTTCTTTGTATTTTAAATGTTTTTCTTAAAATTAATTTGAAGTGTAGGAGTATTGTTAATGTAAAATCGATTAGAATAGCTAGCAATTTTATTTTGCTGAATATTACTTACTAATAGATGAGTAGTATAGATTATTTGCTCTACTTTATATTTTCATAGCAACAGCATTTAAAATCGGCGTGACGAAAAAATGCAAATTAAAAATTAAAAGGTTGAACTATGAGTCAACTTAAAAGGATTTTAATCGTTATTTATAACCAATGTTTTAGACACGATTTTGGGGAAAAACATATTTTTTTCCTTATCCGATTATTTTTATTTTGAATGCAAGAACATGGTTCCAATTTTAAGACAGCTTTAAGAATTTATTACCCAGTTTAGTGCATTAGTTAATAATTGTGCAGACTCGTTTTCAGATCTATCGAATTTAATCTTTTCTACCAAAAACAGAGTATTTGAGGAAGGCAATATTTTGTTTTAATTTTCTACTTTTACGTAGATAAATTGATTGTGATGATTTCTAATTTGTCGACTTATATCTTACTGTAAATATTTATTATAATACATTTAAACGTATAATAGACTTAAAAAAAATAAGGAAGAATTTGCAGTAACCGAAATTTAACAGAAAATGGAAAATAAATACTTAAACCCAAAAACAAACTCACGAATCAGACTTCGATCGTTACTTTCCCTTAAAACCTCTTTTATAGACCGCGATCGATATAGACGCGGCTATTTTTGTATTACCTAGGTCATCAAAGCAGGTTCTCAGACGAGTTCTAGGGTTACAGGCATTCAAGTAGAATCCTTTTATCCAGTTTGTTTTATTAAATCGCAAGAAGCGTGTGAATCGTATAGTATAGAATATGTAAGATCGTCATAAATTAATATGTAGATTACTATGTAGACATATTGAAATTTAATTTATTTGAAATCTGCTCTACTTTACATTTCATATGTTTTCTATAGCGTATATACGTACATACTTAAGTAAGTATTAACATTTTCTTAACGAATATTAATCAATCTTAAATGCTCATGGTCGTAAAAAGAAGAAACATGTGACAGGTTGGAATAAGCATGTATGTGCAGCACACAGGGAGGCCAGAATTAAATTTTTACACTGGGTTTCTGAGGATAGGCCTCAATCTGGTTTAATTTATGAAGAAATGTGTGAGAGCCGTAGAATATTTAAAAATAAACTTAAATGGTGTCAAAACAATAAAGAAAGGTTAAAAATGGAAATAATTTCAGAATGTCGAGCCACAAACAATTTTAGTGACTTTTGGAAAGCGACAAATAACCTTAGCCTTAAGTCTGGTCTTCCTGTGAGCGTGGGCGGCGCTAGTGATAACAGGGACATAGCTGAAATATTTAGAGAACAATTTACAACAAAATCGCCGCTTGGTCCATCGTCTCCGGGTCCTGAATCTACCTGTATCTCAATCTATCTGTATCAGCCAAACAAGTGCGTCAAATTGTAAATAGTATGTGCAAAGGGAAGTCGCCGGGTCATGATGGACTCAGTATCGAGCACCTCAAGCACGCAGGTGTTCACCTGCCTCGAGTGCTCGCGATGTTCTTCACTTTGTGCCTGAATCACTCGTACCTGCCCACGGAACTTATGAAAACTGTCGTGGTACCTATTGTTAAAAATAAAACGGGCGATTTGTCAGATAAAAACAATTACCGACCAATTTCCTTGGCAACAGTTGTGGCTAAGGTGTTGGATAGTGTGCTTGACTCAGAACTCAACAAACACCTTGATATTCATGACGCGCAGTTCGGTTTTCGCGCAGGACTTTCTATTGAAAGCGCAATTCTGAGCCTAAAGCACACTGTGCAATACTATACGGACAGAAGTACGCCTGTGTATGCATGCTTTCTTGACCTCTCGAAAGCCTTCGACCTCGTGTCCTACGACATATTATGGGAGAAACTTAGCAGGACAGGTGTGCCTACACAGGTTCAACGAATTTTTCAGTACTGGTATCGAAATCAGAATAATCACGTAAAATGGGCAAACAGCTTGTCTGAGACGTACAGGTTGGAGTGCGGAGTGAGGCAGGGTGGGTTGAGTTCTCCTAAGCTCTTCAACTTGTACGTTAACGACCTTATAGCTGGGCTCAGCAGCACTCGAGTAGGATGCCGGATCGACAATGTCGGTATGAATAATTTTAGTTACGCGGATGACATGGTGCTGCTGACCCGAACTGTAAGCGCCATGAGACAGTTGCTAGCCATGTGTGAGTCGTATAGCCTTAAGCATGGTTTAATATATAATTGTAAGAAGAGTGAATGGATGGTTTTCAAGGCATCAGGCAAATGCCCATCAAATGTGCCTGTTATAAAATTAAATGGATGTGTGCTGAATCGGGTACATCAGTTCAAATACCTTGGACATTTTGTTACTGAAGACCTTGATGACCAAACTGATATTGAAAGAGAACGTAGGGCATTGGCGGTCAGAAGCAATATGCTGGCCCGCAGGTTTGCACGGTGTAGTGATCAAGTTAAAGTCACACTATTCAAAGCTTACTGTCAGACTTTCTACACCTGTAGCTTGTGGTCCAAGTATACGCAGCGACGGATCAATGCCCTACGCGTCCAATACAATAATGGATTTAGGATGATGTTGGGGCTGCCCCGTTTCTGTAGTGCCTCAGGTATGTTTGCCGAGGCTAGGGTAGACGGCTTCCATGCCATTATACGTAAACGGCTGACATCACTGTTAAGCAGAGTGCGGGGTAGCTCTAACAGCATCCTACAGGTCATTGCGGATAAGCAGGACTCAAACATCCTAAAGACTTTTATTATTGCTCAAACTTTATAACTTTTATGTAAGAATATGGACTTAGTCTGAAATAAAGATTTATTATTATTATTATTATTTATTTTTTTACATTTAATTGTCTCCTTTTTATAACAGGGTGAATACACTTACACGCGGGCATAAACCAAACGTGCAAGTAAACATAAAATTATTTATATACTATAGCCCGAAGATAGTGTAGAAGCCGTTAAAAACTTACGGGTGATACGACAAGTGTTGAGTATGGTAGCTTTTTGAAGCATGTGGAGTAAATATGCGGGCATGTGTAAAGTGTCTAGGCTCTGTAGTAATGACTTGGGTATAACGCCAGTGGATGAAATAACTATTGGAACAATGTGAACAACTTGGGCATTCCACTGTGTTTTAATTTCAATGGCTAAGTCCTGATACTTACTTAGTTTCTCAGATATTGTCGTTTGAATATTGTGTGAATTAGGGATAGCAATATCAATGAGATACACGGTCTTATTAATTTTATCATGAACGGTAATATCAGGCCTATTGTAATGGATTGTTTTGTCAGTTATAATGGTTCTATCCCAATATATTTTGTGGTTCTGGTTTTCTAATACTGTTTGGGGTTTATATTTATAATAAGGGAGCATATCTGTGTTAAATTTATATGTGTGCGCTAACTGTTGGTGTATGATTGCCGCTACCTGATCGTGTCGGTGTTTATAATCGGATTGTGCTAGTGACTTACAGGCCCCTGTAATATGTTGAATGGTTTCAGAAGCGGCGTTACAGTGTCTACATAAGTCGGTCGGTAGGTTAGGGTCCTTTATAATATATTTCCTGTAGTTACGAGTAGCTATTATTTGATCCTGTATCGCAAGCATGAACCCTTCAGTCTCAGGAAACAGTTCACCACGTGTAAGCCATTCGTTCGATTTATCTTTATCGACGTGTGACTGGCTTAGACAAGCTCGGTGTCTTCCATGTAGAGCTTTCGTGGTCCATGCTGCGATTTGATGTTGTATTGAGGTAAGTTGTTCATTAATTTGAGTATTCCTATCCTGTAAGTTAAGTGGTGTCAGATTCTTATCCGTTTCAACTATTTGGTAGTGTAGTGAAGACTGTTCAGATTTGTTATGAAAGTAAGTTCTAAGTGAGAGTATTTGTCTATTGTGCAAGTTATTTATATCTATAAGGCCTCTTCCTCCTTCTTGCCGTGGTAGAATAAGTCTTTGTGTGCATGATTTGGGATGGTGTTTTCTGTGTTTAGTTAACTGAGTATTAATCGTACGTTGTAGATTTTTAATGTCAGTTTTTGACCAGTGTATTATCCCAAACGAGTAAGTAAGAGTGGGTATAGCAAAAGTGTTAATAGCTTTTATGGTATTTTTCGAATTTAAATGTGTATTTAGAATTTGTTTAAGACGGTAAGTAAATTTTTTACGGAGTTCCTGTTTTGTTAATTTCTGTTCTATCTGTCGGCATTGTTTAAATCCTAAGTACTTATATAAACTATTTATATCCATTGGCTCAATACATTCACCATTTGTCAAGGTAAAACGGTTATCCTCACACTTTCCCTTCGAAAATGACAAAATGTTGCATTTATCAACTCCGAACTTCATGTGGATATCATTGGAAAACTGTTCAGTTATTTCTGCTAGATGGAATAGGGAATTTTTCGAATCTGCAAAAAGCTTTATGTCGTCCATGTACATGAGGTGTGACAATTTGTACTCTATGTTATTATTGGTAAACTTAAATCCTACTCCAGTTCTATTTAATTTTTCAGACAAAGGGTTTAGTGCCAAGCAGAACCACAAAGGGCTTAAAGAATCCCCTTGAAAGATTCCACGTTGGATTCGAATTGGTTCAGTAGTCAAGGGCTGTAATGAAGCTTGGTTAACTTTTAAATAAGTTTGCCAGTTGGTCATTGAAGACTGTAAAAATGAAATTAATATAGGATGTATTTTATATACTTTTAAAATATGTAGTAACCAACTGTGTGGGACTGAATCATAGGCTTTTTGATAGTCAATAAACATAGTGTGGATATCTTTTTTGTCTTTAACTGCACTATTCATGGTAACAGCATCTATTGTCAATTGTTCTTTGCATCCTTGGCTACTCTTCCTACACCCCTTTTGTTCTTCAGCTAATATATTATATTTAAGTAAGTGCTTATGAACTACTTGGCTTACGCAGGCTGTAATAATTTTGTATAATGTTTGGAGGCAAGTTATAGGTCGATATTTAGCAGGATTTGTAAGATCATTCATATCTTTTGGGATCATATAAGTGACTCCCTGTGTTATATATGATGGTAGCAAGTGTGGGTTTTTAATAAATGTGTTTATCTGATTATAAATAAATGGATGTAAATAAGTAAATTTTTTATACCAGTAGTTATGGATATTATCTGTACCTGGTGATTTCCAATTGTGTGTCTGTTTAATGATTTGCGCAAAAGTGTCGAGTGGAATTTGTTCAAAATCCATTTCCAGGACTTGTGACGGTGTTTCACTGAGCCATTCAGCCTCAGTGTTGTGGTGTACGGGATTTTCCCAGATATTAGCCCAAAACTCTCGAAGTGTATTCATGTCAGGAATGCCCGTATTTGGACGCCTAGCTATATCAACATTACCATTCGTTAAGTTTCTGTAGAATACCCTTTCATTATTTATAAATCTAATATTTTGAGTCTTCCTAGCTGTACATTTCAGGTATCTCTTTAGTCTGCTCGACGCCGCATTTAATTTCTGCTTTAAGGTATCTAAATAGTGTTCCATTCGTGTGTTTGTGTCTTCGTGTTGTGCATGTGTCTGATATGTTTGTTGTATATATCTTACTGTATTTACTACTCTTCGTCTTCTATTACCTCTAATAAATTCTATTAGCCTACCAATAGATACTCTAAGACTACCTATTTTCTTTTCTAATCTTATTTGCCATCTAGGTGGCATTCTTAAATGTGTTCTATGTTGATCCTGTATGTTTTGGGATAGTTTTGCTCCATTGCATTTAGCTGCTGTCCACGCTGCGCAATATATGACGGTCTGTATAACTTGGAACGAAGTATCCTTATTCACGAATTTGGGCAAAATATCCCTATTTATATAATTTACAATAATAGCTAACTTCCTAGATGTTTTCTGTTTAGGAATAAATGGCCTCTTCGTTGGGTCAGTGTCATTAAAATACTGATATGCGAGCTGGAACGTGCTATCGATTTCTTCATAACTGTTACTATTATTGATCAGCGTTGCTTGATCAATTTGTGTATCTGTATCTTGTATGGGCGTAGGAAATGTTTGCTCAGTAAGTACTTGTGTAATATTACATTCTAAATTGCAATTCTCTGGTAATAAGCTATCTGTATCTATATTCGCGCTTGCAGTGCTTCTTGCAAAATTGTAGGTATCAGTCTGATCTATGTGGTTTTCTATTTGTGTATTTGTATTCCTTAATTCTCTTCTTACTTCTTGTCTTATTTCTTCTAACCTATCATTTTTTATATATTTATTATTTATAATTGCTCTTCTTTGATCTGCTACTCTTTGTTCCGTTAGATAAGAAAGACTAGGGTACATATTTAAAAGTTCATCATAAAGAGTTTTTCTATAAGCTGTTTTATTGGTTTCTAAATTGGTGATTCTAAAGTAAATTCTAATTATAGCTTCGTTAAGTTCACTAGTCCATTTCATCCGTTGGCCAGTTTGAGTGTTAGGTAAAAGTTGCGTTTGTGTAAAGTGTACGTGTGATTGTCCCTCGTTTTGAAGTTCTAATCTGACTTCCGAGTATATCTGATCAATGATATCTTGAGTCAATAATTTCTTTTGCATTATTGCTCTACGCTGATCCCCAATTCTCTGTCGACTAACTTCACATTCTGGGTACTTTTCTAAGAATTTTGTATGAAGTGGTGGAAGATATGCATTCGTGTCTGTTTCCATGTTTGTAAGAAGAAGATAAGTGCGCAAAATAAATTTATTCATCTCAATACTCCATTTTCTACGCGTTTTAACACTGCCAGTAATGGGCACAGGCTCATTGACAACATTTGTCGCCTGTGCAACATCCACCAGCTGTTCCCTACTAACTAAATATGAAGATGGTGGTGATGATGAAGTTGGTGAAGAATTGCCTACATGGTCACAATAAGACCGTTGAGGAGATGAAATTGATGAAAAATGTGATAGGGGTGAAGATGAGCGAGAAACTGATGAAGTTTCATCGTCTAAAGTTGGCGTTACTGCCAGAAGTTTTTTATTTTTAGATCTAGTTATCATGTTATTCCCACGAGAAGCGAGAGACTTAAAAGGTCGACCACGGCAGCGCCCCGCTTTCACCGTGGTAAGAGTAAAATTAAACTGGAGGTCCTCCGGTATCCAGAGTTCACATACTAATGACTAAGCTCACCCCTAGCCATGCAGCCCTCAGCGTATGTTGTCCCACCTTGGCTTGGCTTGTTTTGTTTGGGACCGTTAGTTAGGAAGGTATTATTGGCCATTAAGATGTTATTTGGCCGATATTTTTCTATTTAAACCAGTACCTCTATCAAAGGGTGTAGTCTAGATGGTCGGACTACAAAAGTTCAGCTTCCCTAAGCCCCCCCACCACGTCAAGGTGGCCCCACGGGGGGGTTATTATTATTATTATTAAATTTCAATTTCATTCCTTTAGATCCGATTTAACCGAACTCATTGTTACACCAGAGTATTTACTTTGGGAATAATATAACCAGATTAGTAGATTCTAAAACGTAACTTTGGCTAACTCTAGTTTAAATTCTGGTTTACTATAGAGTAAACTCTAAAACGAACCACCAAGAATCACCAGCTAAAACGAAACCGGCCTTACTCTGAAAAATAAATTTTGATATTTGTGACAATTTAATCTGACAATTTGATATTTTAGTTTGGTATCTAATTAAGGTACATTTTATGTACTCGTGTACTAAGTGCACTCACTATATATAGATATCACTAAAAAATATTAATTTTCTCATCTAAAACCATACATGATCTGGTGTTATTTACTACCTACCGATTAACTGTTACACATGTGCTGTAAAAACAGATGTTTGTTGACATAAATAAGATAGGATATAATAGAATATACGTAGCAGACATTAATGTATGGAAAAGTTGCAATTACATAGGAATCTGTTAGATAATATTAATAACACGTGGATTAAATTAATCGTTCTGCGGTTGAATTGAATTATAAGAAATTATTGGTTTGGTTTTATTTCTTAGATGAGATTTTGACATTTTTTGATGTCTCTGTATCGGCTTTGACTAAAAAAGTTTAACTAGAGGTCGCGACTTTTGATAGACACTAGAAATTAAGGAGGTCTGTGTCCAGCTGTGGGATATTTAAGTAATAATATGTGCCCAAATCCTAAGAGGGTTTTTTGTATACAACTGTCGCATTATTTTTTTTATTAAGTAGTTTGCTAGTGGTTTCTCACAAACATGTAATACAAAACACAAGTATATATTTTTTTGCTATAATATATGAAAACTTAGGACCAAAAATAATACAAGTGACGTGAATTCGTCCTAAGGATTGTGCAGACTAATTTAGACAAGTAGGTACAGAGTCAGATTTTGTGTTATGACTACGAATCAGATTGTCTCTGCTACCCATTATTAAATAATGTTGTTGATAAACGAGAAGACATAATAAAAGTGATGTCGCGTATGTTGATAATATGAAACTCCAAAACGTTTTATATTCGCGGTTTTTTTTTTATCAACTCTCAACAATATTTATTTTAATGTACCATTGTATGTATAAAAATAAAGTGTTTTCTACATATAAAACCGTAACGTTTATCATGATTGTAAATCCATTCGATATCGCATTGTGATTTATTGTTCAAGCGAATAATCAATGCAAAAATCTTGCAGTTTGCTGATCCAATCTAAGGACGTTGCCTTCAGATCTCAATAAATTCATTCCGTTAGCTTTTTATTTAGAAATTATGCAAGATATGGCGCTGTGTCAGCGACCCTGACTGGATACCAGTTTTAAAATCCCGTACCAAAGGGACTAATGCATACTTAAGAGGAATTTATTTTCGATAATTTTCTTTTTTCGACGAAATGCTTTGAATACTTTTCATGTACATACATTGTACAGTAAGGTGTGGTGTACAAATTTACTATTATTTCTTTCTTTTTTTTAAACGATTCCCGCACTAAGAAGCTTAATTATTGTGTCGCGGGGGGTTTTACAGACGTTTAATCCACATGCACAAAGACACCCAGACTGAACAAGCATTTCTAGATCGCACAAACTCTTATCCTACGTGGGGAACGAACCTGCGACACGTTGCGCACAGTGGTAAATGTCGTGGTGACCTATACAACTTAGCTATCCGTGCAGTCATTATTCATTCAACTACAAAATACTTTGAATGTTAATAGAGATGTACAACATAATAAATACACCGTGACTTTTAGGTCGTTTTAAAAAAGCAGCCCAGTTCATGTATCCAATGACTAGTAAACGTTTATAATAAAAAAATATGTTTTTTTTAAGATTTGAATGAATAAAAATATTATTCATTATTATGACACAAGGCAGTTTTACGAACACTCTGTAGTGAGCGCGGTCCGAACCTTGTGCCAAAGGGGCCGCGCGGGCGGCGCGGTGGCGTCTTATCACAGGTCATTCACCTTAGCGTAAAACAGCTGTCTTACTATTGCAATCATAATGTTCGCAGTAAGTATGTAGCATGTATCTTCAACAGTTTGATACGTAAACATTTTTAACAGGATGTTTCATATTTCCAATGTATTATTTATTTTTTTCATGCATATTATTTTAATTAATGATAAAAAAATTATATTCGCGCCTAGAGGTATTTTATGACGGATACATTGTGTGGACGACTTTTTTAAAACGACCTAAAAATCACGGTGTATAAAGGTCTAACGTAACTTTATTGGTGTCCGCTGAATAGCTTTGTGACAACTGCTTATACTGCACCTTGTAATTGGTTATTTCAGACATAATATTATGCACATAACGATAGGTTCTAGGCATGAAACTAGGTTCTGAATAATATTGCAATCTAAAATGGATCGTTTGGTAACCAAACCTCGTGAGAATACTAATGTAACACGACGTTTTGTTGCACTTATGTTATTCTATTGCTGATGCCTTTGACAACCCTAGACGAGTCGCTTATCTCTTTGCAAGCTATCTTTGATTGAATCGTTCAAATGTTTTGAATTGAGAATTCTAAGACACGTCAATTTCTGAAAAATGTTATTCCCATAATTTACTTCTGCCAAAAAACTACTATGTAGTTTGGCAGGAGTAGGCAATGATATTATATAGGAGTAGGTAATAATGGTTTGCAACCACAAATAAAGCATTTTATTTATTATTTTTTCTATATTTATCGTTTTCTATTTGTGACTACGCTTATACGCTGTAGCTAGTTTGACGACACTTATTATGAACTATTTTTGATAAACCCTAAGCGGAATTGATTATAAATATTACACACAACAACATTCTGTGCCATTTTAGCAACGGATCTGCTAGATAAACATTGTTATTTTTCCAACTTACACTCAGTCACAGTACCGTATTGGTAGCACCTTACTACACACATGCTTTTACAATTGCCATAGAATCACACAATATGTATGAAAACCGAATTATGCATGCTTAGTTCCGAAGACAATGCTGTTCTAAAGATGACAGAGTCCTTGAGTGTTTCGGTCCGTCGCACATCACTGGCTCGGCATGGCGAAGCTGGCGGTCATATTGCGTACAGAGAGCATAAGTATGCAGGGTCAAATATAGATGAAGATGTCTCATTCAAAAAAAAGCATAGGTATATACGGTCGAATTGGGAAACCTCCTTTTTGAAGTCGATTAAAAATTGCTTTTTTACGAAAATTTGAATGATCTCCATTGACGACCATTTTTTTATGATATTGCACATCATGGAAATCTAAATAAACTACCTGTTTATTTAGATTTTTATGTTGTCTTTGTCCTTTTTGGAATATAAGGTTGCTGTGCGATAGCCAATGCAAAATTAATCGAAATTAGCTTCGCTGTTTATTTATAAAAGCGTAACAAATAGAGTTATCTTCGCATTTCTTCCTAATTAAAAATTAATATATCGATGTTACGTTGTAATTAAAAAATAATAGATTGTGTTTGTTGTTCTGTATTCTTATCTTCTTGGACTACTGTACGGTGACCAACATAGCAATGAAAAAAGCAATTAGAAAAATCAACTCTACATCTTTGAAATAAAGTTTTTTTTTCAATATCCGAGAGTAACATAATGTGTGGTCGATTGTACATAATTCGCTACATCTTTATGTATGGGAATTTCCTGCGGTTTTTGTGGGTTAAGTGGCCTGTTGTCGTTTAGGTGGTGAAGAATTACTCATGAATGCAACCATCAAGTATGTAATACTGTTGTAATTCTTACAACTCTCTTATCATTGATAAAACTACTTTCACTGTTTATCAATATTTTTAAAAGTGATTGAGATGAGTCTAAAGAATCTGTAAACATGACACCTTTACTCCAATGTATGGACCTGATAAGATTAAATTTTGCGTCAAATTTTTTATATTTTTTTTTGTAATAGAAAATTGGAGATCGTAAATATTTTTACTCGTTTTAAATTACCTCGACATTTGGTTTATTTTTATGCAATAAAAATAAACTCACAATCAGTACCTACCTAAATGGTTTTAGCTTAAGACTGAAGTGCAACAAAAGTTTAGGTTTACTGCTAAATAGAATACCAATCGATAGTAACAAAAAAATATCTATTAGTAAAAAAGGATTTGAAAGCTCTATTAAAAAAAAACCATTAGATATATTTTACCTGTTAAATGTTTTGACACTTTATTAAATGTCAGATTTTTTGCGAATATTTTGTCTGTTATTTATACATGTAGATTTATAACTAGTTTAAGGCGTGCGGCGACATAAATATTGTTAATATACTTTCTACAATTACCCACACTACTTTACATACGAAAGTTTTCGGGTAAGTTTAAATTAATATACCAAACATTCAGGTTATTATTAAACTTTGTATGTTTGTTGGGTTGCGTATGTATATAAGAATAATGAAAGCTGTTATAGCTAGATGATACTTATGTACCTGCTTTTTAATAGTTTAAACTAATTGCGTTGCAAAACGTGCCACATTAAATACAATAAGTGTTTACCTCTTATTTCATGATTGCCTCAGAATGTGACCAATTTTGAGCAGCTAAGTTAAAATTAAGTTAAGACAATGAAGCAGTAATGTATTGGTATAAATGTTTTTTTGAGTAAAAACGAAAAATATTTGAAATACCAATACTTTTTTAGCTTAGCTTTTATCTAAGTTTACAATATGTGAGACCATTACCCATATTACTATATCATTAATTAGAATGAATTAATAATGAAAGTTATTAGTAATTTTCATTACATGTTACATCATCCAAATGAACTGTTATATCAGTAAGGTGATGAACCCTTACTATTATATTTGTTGTGTATCGTCAACAAAACCAAGTTTACCGATAAGTATGAATTTGCGGTTTACGTCTTACTTTAACGATATTGCCTATTGCTGTTGTGAGTTATAGACGAAGTGGTATAGTAGTAGTACTCTTGGTATACAGAAACGTTCGGGTTAGTACTCGCTATAGACCAGAGGGCTGCTTAAATTAATATTATTGCGGTTGTGGAAACGAGATGGCGTCGTCGATGCGTCTCTCTTTGACATATGTAAAAATATTACTTTAAGCGTTTGTGGTAGACTCTGCAAGAGTTCTTAGGAAAGTACTGTTGCTATTTTAGAAGCAAGACACCACTATGCATGGCATATTGCTGTCTCACTCCTATGCTCTCGGTAACTTTAGGTTCTTATAGTACAGGCACAGACAATCTATACTTAGGTATTAGTATTTGCGGAACGGTACAAGGCATGTACATTATTAGTAACGGTAAAAAACGTTATTTGACTTACGGAACTCAAGGACGTCACACGAAAATCGAGACAAGCACTAAGTGAGTTGTAAAACGAAATTGTATTATATCGTTCTCTATAATTCATTTTTCTCGAAACCACCATGGTGCGGTAACCGCATGTTGTGCGAACAAATTGTTTTATTATTGTGTAAACGTTTACTAACTGAGTGCGTATTTTCCTTTATTTTATTTAGGTTCGTTATGATCATCAATTATGTTCAGATTCATATTTTACCTGTTTTTATAATATGCCAAAAAAATGACGTTTGTGATCACCAACTCGTACGAAACGTGGTGATCAAAGCCATCTCATGGGACACCTCACCACCTCTTATGGGATCATCCCTTTGTCCAGTAAAAAAATAAGCTTGTTCTATGTTATATTTCAAAACACGACCTCTTACACGTGATTACTTTGTCTTACGTTATGTTTCAAATATAATTTGTATTTTTCCAGACCATGCTTAAAATCGGCGGCGGAGCCTTGCTGGTGGCGGCGATAGTCGCGGTGTTCGTGGTCGCCACGCAGGGCCGCGATCCCGACTTGGAAGCCCTGGAGCATGAGGGCCGCGAGTACATCCTCCAACTGGACAAGGCCATGGGAAAGAGGAGGAACACCGTCAGTCTCTCTGAGTGGGCATACACTTCTAATATAACGAAGGAAAATGAAGATAAATGGGTAAGATGTGATTTTATAATCGTCTAAGATTTTCAGGAAATAGTTTGGATTGTCCATCTTCTTCTTATGCTTTGACGCTTGAGCTGTTTCATTCTTCCATACTTATCCTCAATATACTTACATTTTTTCTTTCCTATTTCCCTTTTCTATATCTTACGATAGGATAAATAGAAAAGAAAAAGTGTCATTAGTGTCATCACATAATTTACCCATATCTTTCTGTAACAAGTTCCATAATTGTTTCGTTCGGAGGCAGCTACTAAGGCTGAAGAGTAAATTTTGAACCGTTTAGTGCGTAATGACAAATTACTTTTTCGGAAGTTCCGAAATCCAGACGAAAGCTAAAGAGAAAGTTACACACTTACACCTCCTCAAAAACACGTGATCAGAAGTCAATCAGAATTTTAAGTAATAAAACTATAATTGTTCGTTGACATTCAATGTGAACATAATTCAATTTCGCTGTTTTGTTTTAATGTAGTTTTGATTGCGCATAGCGCGACGACGGTTACATGAGACCTAATAGGTAAAATGATTCGATTTAGAAAACACTGATTTTGTCGATAGCAACTCGCGATACAGACACGCATGAGATTATGAATACAGTTACCTTAAGGTATTAGATAACATTTAACTTTGTTATTTATTTATTGATCGTGTAATAGCATGGCTTATGCACCTACATTGTACAAAACCAGTGAATTGTGGAATATAATAATATTATTGAATGTGATAGTTTGTGAGTATGGATGTTTGTAACTGTGGAAAGTAAATAAATGAATGTGAATTAATATATGAATAACTCTTTCACGCTTAAACGACTGGAGCAATTTTGATGAAATTTGATAAGGACTAAGCTGATCCCCTGGATTAACACATAGACTTAGAAGGGTTTATGTTTTTGCAGATATAATCGATATTTGCGTGGTCGATGTCGCAGGCTACGGCTAGTAATCTAATATTCTTGAACGATTTCTGTTTTGTTCCAGTTGTAGCCCTAATACTTTGAGTTGTCTAGTTGCATCTGTTATTTTTTTGCGACTTACTCTCCCAAAAAGAGAAATATTTAGATATTTTACACAAAAGACTATTGCGGCCTCGTTAATTTGGATTATTGCTTTGAACAATTTCAGATCCAAGTACGCCTAGAACAAGCGCAGGAAGAGAAACGCGCGTGGGAGGAGACAAAAATGTACAGATGGCAAGATTTCCAAGATTTCACTCTAAGAAGAATGTTCAAGAAGTACAGTCAACTCGGAGTGTCAGCGTTACCTGATGATAAGTACAAACTGCTGATGCGTTCAGTCTCAGGAATGGAGTCTAACTACGCAACGGCAAAGATTTGCTCCTACAAGGATCCAACAAAATGCGATCTCGCTTTGGAACCCGGTAAGCACAAACATAATATTACGACACAACTTGTCAAAAAAAAACACGCAGTATGAATTCCATCTAGTTTACATCACACGTTTTACCAATTCTACAAACAATAACAAAAATGTTTATACTTTTTTCTAAAGGTTTTTATTATATTGGCATTTAATTATATCGTTATTAATAAATCAGGTTTTGTAATCGAAAAACGATTGCCTACACTGAGAAACGAAAACAAACCGCTTCTCCGATTTTCTTGAGCAATTGCATACCATTACCACTTATTAATAAAACTCAATTTTAATTTTGCTGATGGCATGTTTCAGATATCACGGAATTATTTGCTAAGAGACAAGACCCTGAAGAGTTGAAGCACCTTTGGGTGGAATGGCACAAGGCGGCTGGTGCAAAGGCACGTCCCAACTTTACCGAATACGTTACTTTGTATAACGAGGCTGCTAAACTAAACGGTAAGTTTTAGTTGGCTTTTTACCATAGACGAACGGACACCTAAACATCTATTTGAAGGAATTTTATATAGAGCATTATGTTTTTAGTATCAGTCAATATACAATACCTAAGTCAAAAATTTATTGCATCATAAACAATAAACCTGGATCATTCAATGACAAAGAGACAAATGTATTAACTCTGATAAATGATTCCATAATTTTTCTTTCTAATTCAGATTTCAAAGACGTCGCTGAATGGTGGCAATCAGAATATGAAGTTGATGACTTCGAACAGCAGCTGGCCAAACTTTGGGAAGACGTGAAGCCGTTGTACCAGCAGTTGCACGCATACGTCAGAAAACGTTTGAGGGACAAGTATGGAGACCACATCGTGTCTGCCCGAGGACCGATCCCTGCTCATTTGTTAGGTAAAGACATTGTCAAATATAAAAACTATTAAATATCCACAAAAATATGCTTATCATGACAATGTGTCCCATAAGTAAATGCTGAAGAACTAAGTTTATGATATGTTTATATGAAATTTTAGGTAACATGTGGGCCCAAACCTGGAGCAACATTGAATCCTTCACTCGTCCATACCCAGACAAAAAGGAAATCGATATCTCACATACTATGAAGGAACAGAACTTCACTGCTATTAAGATGTTCCAAATGTCAGACGAATTCTTCAGGTCATTAAACTTGACAGCGATGCCTGAGAAGTTCTGGAAGAACTCGATCATTGAGAAGCCTACTGATAGAGATATTGTGTGCCATGCATCAGCTTGGGACTTCTATGATGGTGAAGATTTTAGGTAAATGCGATAAATTGGTATACTTTCAAAAAGGTCTAACGTTACCAATTTATTTATTATTATTGTCTTAATTAACCAATTTTGATTTATTCTAGAGGTGGAGTATCATATCAACATAAAAACGTTCATTTTATTTCTCATAAACTTCCTCATGTTTCTTGTCATTCTATCTTCCTTTAATATTTTGAGAAAATTTCTCACAATATTTGCAGAATAATATTCTGTGATTTTCATGAGTGAAATATGTCTTATAGCTCAGAGAAACCAGCTTTGGATCGGCTGTAATTGGTTCACCTCTCTATGATTTATAATTTATTCGGATTGTCATTCATTTATGTAGTATCAAAAACGCTAATTAGAAAGAGGACAATCCACGATTAAAATTCCAAATTATAATCTATACTTATTTGGCTTAATTTTGAAGGATCAAACAGTGCACCACGATAGATAGAGAGTACTTTGAGACTACTCATCATGAAATGGGACATATACAATACTTCCTTCAGTATAGTCATCAACCTTTCATATTCCGGGATGGAGCTAACCCAGGTAATTAATATATATTTGTTATACCAGGATCAAAATGTGTACAACAGTGACCAAAGAAAATTTTAGAACAGTGCATCATGAAATGGGCCATGTTCAGTATTATTTGCAGTATAAACATCTACCGTTCCTGTTTCGCGAGGGGGCTAATCCAGGTATTTGTGAATCTGGGATCAGAATTCGCTTTATCATCACATGGATCTAGTCTTTTCAATTTCTTCTATAGGCAGAATATGGTATATGTAATTGTAAAATTACGGGTTATTTATAATATCATGGCACATTACATTGTTGTATTAACATTGCCTTCGTAAACCTGCTGAATACTTTGCGTACATATTTTCCCTTACATTTGTTTTGTGTGAATTCTATCTCGATATTAAATATACTTCTAGAATTTAATTGCTCCATCTGAATTATCATGAAACATTTCTACTTTCATCGTGTGTCCTAATTTGAACTATATTTTCAAAAGCATAATGCAAACACAAGTGAACCTTTTAGTTTTGAATGTAATAGTATTTTTCCACTATAAAATTTTAGGATTCCATGAAGCGGTAGGAGATACGATTGCTCTTTCGGTATCTTCTCCAAAACATTTGCGCCGAGTTGGTCTGAGTACGGGTGACGCAGAAGATGAACAGACTGAAATTAATCAGCTATATAAAATGGTAAGGATAAAGATTCGATTTGATTCTTTTTAATAATACCTTTTTAATAATTTATATTATGAGTACAAACTGAATAGCTAACTGAAGGGCGGACGTCATAAATAAAAATAACAGGAATAGGATGGATGCAAAGAGCAAGAGACAGAGGTGAATGGCAGAAACAAAAGAACACCTACCGCTTACGCCCAGCAGTGAGCTATTTAGGGCTGATGATGACCACTAATCAACTACCGATAAGTTACATAGAGACAATTTTTCATTTGTTTATTCTGTTACCAATTAGCATTGATAAATAGTATAGTCAGTCAGTAGCGTTGTTAATAGTTTTTTTTTGCGCTATTAGGTTCGCATTTTTGGTATCGTACGGTCAGACTTTAACAAACACGTTTCTACATTTCCAGGGTATCGACAAGATTGTGTTCCTTCCTTTTGCCTACACCCTGGACATGTTCCGTTACGGCGTCTTCCGTGGCACCACACCTCCTGAGGACTACAACTGTCACTATTGGAGGCTGAGGGAGATGCTGCAAGGTGTTGAACCTCCTGTTAATAGGACTGAGGAGGACTTTGACGCTGCCGCTAAGTATCACGTTTCAGCCAATGTTGAGTATGCAAGGTGAGTTAATTTTCTGCAACAAATTTTATGCATTCATTGGAAAAATTTAATGGTGGCTTTGATTGATCGTTTATTAGGGGATCGTTTATTTCATATTTGACTAGATGCCCGTTTTTAGGTATAAAACTAAAAATAGCTATATGAAGATCTGTATCTGACTGTTTGTGTAAACTATGATTCTCTCGACAACTGTTAAATAAAAATTTTAAGTTTCTTGATAATTAAGTATCTTTTGACTAAAACATTAACAACATCTTTCTTTATGTTTTCAGATACTATGTGTCGTTTATAATCCAGTTCCAATTCCACCGGGCGTTGTGTCAGCTCGCCGGTGAATACGTACCGGAGGATCTTAATAAGAAGCTCGTGGACTGCGATATTTACCAGAGCATCGCTGCAGGCAACGCTTTGTCGTAAGTTCTTTAAAATTGTGTAAAGAGATGGAAGAAGACATTTGTACAAGTATTTATTAAAGTTGCTGGAACCAAAGGGTAAAAATGACAAATTTTCAATCATGATTAACATTAAAATGATAAATGAAAGACAAGATTTTAATCTTTATGAAGAATCAAAATCTAGCTTGTGTTAAACGAAGACAACATCAGGTGAAATTGTGAACTACTTCAATAGTAAAACATTTCAACAAATCTCATTTACAGTAACATGCTGAAGATGGGTTCCTCAAAACCATGGCCGGATGCGATGGAGGCTCTTACTGGCCAACGACAAATGAAGGCTGACGGTCTGTTGGAGTACTTCAGACCACTGCAAGAATGGTTAACGGCAGAAAACCAGCGCACAGGCGAATATATTGGATGGGAGTCTAGTAAAACACGTGAGTACATTGAAGTTTTATGCAATTCGTCAATAAATTCGTCGTAATATCCGCTGTAAGGTTTCACCACCATATTCTATTAAAGTAATATTGTCGCAGTCGACGCTTTGTCTGCATTCTATACGGATATACTCATCCTGAGTGATGTATTTCCTGCACTGCTATTATTTAGTTGCGTGTAGGAAACTGAATATGAAGGCAATAAGAATTATGAGTTAATATATAAAATATATAAACCGCAATATATAAAACGTTTTACTATGGCTACAACAGGCATGTCTTGATGATTAATCGATGAGAATAATTTACCTCTTGACCCTTTTTTTTGTGGGAAATCATCAAATGACCCCGCCCGCTATGGGCAAAGCTGGAGGGAGTGTCAGACTTTTACTGACTATAACCCACTATGTTCCTTCTGGAGCTCTTTGGGTGCCGGGGTCGCGGTAACTTTCACGAACATCCCGCTGTCCTGGTACTTCTTGACCCTTAAGTACCATTTATAGTTATGTTACTTTATTCCATTACAGAATACTGTACAGCAGAGCAACGAGCGGCGTTGAGCGCGAAAGAAACGTCGAAGCCAGAAACAAAAGAACCGGCGGAGTCGTGACGCGATGAGTACTTACAACACTTAGTCTAATTTATAGCAGACAAGCAACACAGTATTCATAATAAACGTTTTTTATAAGGATATTTTTGTTTTATTTGGAATCTGACAAAGTATATGATCATTTTCAAGCCCACAGCGATACAAGGATTAAATTTCTTAGTGCGGGAGTCGTCTTTGAAACAGAAAAAGTAAAAAGATTATCCTGATTTTATTTTGTTTTAATTTCACATGTTGTCCATAATACAACACACTAACTACAGTTGATGCAAAATATTTTGACGAGTAAATTCTTGATTCGAATGTACTAAGTAGAGTTTCTCATTTCTCGACCATTTTTATTTCTCGGAGCACGAGAATTCCCGACAACTATTTCCCGGGAATTCTCGGGTTGTCGAGAAATATGTTTTTTTTTTTTAAATGTGTGGGATTTAACAATAAAACTACGCTTTTTACGCAATATTAAACACAACATTTATTAATCAAAAATATTAACTATAGAAAACTTCCTTGAAAACTTTAATCAAGCGAACAAAATAAACTCTAGTGAGATCTTTTAATCATTAGGTCTACAAACAATTAGGATTAAATAGTCTTTTTCTTTGGAAAATCAAATAAAATATCTTCTAAAAACAATGTCATCCATTATGGCACCATAACAAAACTTAGTTAGTACCTAACATTACTAAATAATACACAACAGTACTAAATAATTTACTTTAGTCTCTGTCTGTACATACTAAAAACTTTTCTTTTCAATTGGGTATAAAAAATAACAATCAGACTAACTTAACAATTACGAGTAAGATACCTACCTTAATTTAGTCTTTGTATGAATCAACCATTAAATATTTGTTATAAATGGACAGTCTTATCAGTAAACATCAGTCAGAACCTAATTAATAATCCTATTCTAATCATGTCAATACAATAAAAACTTAGATCTTTACATACTAAATAATATACTTTAGTCTGTGTACCACAAACTTTTTAATTATGTAACATAAAAGGATAATTTTTCAATTAGGTATTAAAATAATCAGACTAGCTTAATAGTGTACCTTAGTTAAGTCCTTGCAATAAATATGCCCACTAACTTGTCTATTTACTAAGGAAATAAGCCTTTAAAAACAAAAGAGCAGTTATAGGATCATCTGACAATCGGTTTCGTATTTTTGTCACAAAGTTTCCAGACAAGGAGAAAACCCGTTCGTTTTCTGTCGACGTAGGCTTTAATTTTAAGGCTTTAAATATTATTACTGAATTTCTCGATTTCTCGACTTCTCGACCACTGTTTTCTCGTCTCGAATTAGGCAAAATTTCCCGGGAATTCTCGGTTCGAGAATTCTCGCAGAGAAACCCTAGTACTAAGCCATTGAGCGATGTCACATCAGTTTCGTAGATAAATTGATAATCTTAAAACAGATGTTTTGAAGACATCACAACTGCTAGACAACTTTTTTGATAAAACGGATCAAGATAAGATTTTTCGATAGTTTGATAACTTATACTTTAAAGACTGGGTTCAAAGCCCATTAGCTGATAAAGGCAATTGTGACATGGGATAAATTTTATCTTTGAAAGTAGACAAGTACTAGTCGAAAGGAAGTATGTACTTACACGTTTTAGTTTGAAAGTGCTTTGTTTACTACTATTATTAAAAAAAAGAATAGAACAATCAAAATAAAAAGGTTATTATTTCGAGTAGGCCTTCTCAGGCACTTTCAAAACTTTAGGTACTGACTCTAGTTGCGCGGTTCCAAAACGTCATTCTTATGAAGAAGAACCGGCAACAAACTCTATAGGTCTCTTATTGTATCTCTTTTAAAAGTAGGAAATGTACAATTTTTACTTTACAATAAATATGCAACAACAACGCAAATTAGCAAAATGTACAAATTGCCAAATGGGGGGATAAAATATTATTTTAATAAAGAAAATAATTAAAAAGGATAGAGGAACTGCTATGTTTACAGGTACTTTACTCAAAACGCCTAGTCTTAACATAGTTTTAAGGAAAATTAAATTGTCCTCGACATCGCGTTTATGCAAAGCAAACACGTTTGAATTAAAGTCAAGTTCACAGGAATCTTCTCTTAAATCTAGACTAGTTGAACGATACAGATCTGCCTGTCTATCAAATCCTACCATTCGGAAAAATATAATAAAAATGAGTATAATGCACATACATTAGGTACATAAAACCGTTGTTGGAAAACGTAGAGCGTTAATTCTATATTATTCTTCAATCTAAGGAACTTGGTATAATGGCATCAGAATGCAAGTGTCTAATGTTATTAAATCGTTTTTTATAAGACGTGCCTTTAGTAATGGATTAGGTACATAATTATAACTTTTCTTATCGTGAAACAGGTCAATACTGATTACATTGTATTTATAGTCATGGTTGCAAACACACTGCATTTAAACATTCTTTTCAACATTTTTTTGTCATAAATCTATTGCACATATGTAAATAATACTTATATCACAAAAACTATGTAGTATGGATAAGAGATTGCTGGTTGTTACATACAGACGTTCTTTACCTTAGGTGTTAGATTACGGAGACAATTTTATCATTTAAGAAGCGTATAAGATAAAACCGTATCACGTACCAGGGCAAGTGGTAGTTGTGTATCAGACCGAGGACAGAAGCAACCGGTGAGTAAATACATTTTTATAGAAAAAAAAATACTATTTAATATAAATAATACAATGGAAAAATTCAAACCTCCGATAATCTTTATATTTAATAGTAATATCCGATCTGCAGCGGATTAAGAGTATTAAAAATGTTAAAGGTAAAAATATTATTTTTCAAGTTTAGTAAAAATAGTGACGTTAGAAGAGTTTAGTTTAAATCTAGCAAAATTTAACGAAGCGTAGTATGAAACCTCCAAACTTTCTTAGAAGAATTATTTTTGTTGGAGTATTTGGAATTTTAAAAGCAGCGTCATGGGATAAGTTAAAAATCGTATAGTATATGATTACATATTTAATTGGCCATCGAGATACTTGTGCCTTATTTTGTTCCATTTCTTGTAAATCGCAAAACACGTAAAACTTCCGCTCATCGAATTTCCGCAAAATAATCTGTTTCATATTTTTGTACCTAAGTATCGTTTTGCTACATTTGATTGATGAGTAAGTAAAATTAAACCGATCAATTCTATTTATATAAATTCAATGACCAGCGTTCACGATTGCATGCACAATTAAACTATGATGCTTGTGGCTTAAGAATAATTTTATGAAATTATGTGCATTTAATTGGTATTGTTTACTATTAAACCCTAGGTTGGTTGTGTTTATTTCAATGTACGGAATATATTTGTTTGTGGTTGTCCTGTTAGAAAACAGTTTGACCTGTATTAGCCCACAATAAGCTGTTGCAGTCGATTACTGGGTACTAGCTTTCCTTTGATTTTATGTGAATACATATACGAAATAACCCAAAATTAAATGCAGAGTATTTTAAGATCACCATTATTTATTGACTTTAAATCATTATTATCTAATAACATTGAAGATAATGACAAATTATAATTAGGTAATGTATTTTGGCACAATTATAAGTAACTTTTATTTATGCCATACATACATATTTTAATTATACATTTTCAAAGTTGGTTTATTATTAGATCATCGCCCGTCTATATCGGGAAAGTCTGCATTGTCTAAGTTTAGACGGTGGCTATTTAGTCTTTGTGCAAAAAATATTAATTGAAAATCATGTTTTCCTCGTTTTATTTCAATTAATGATAGACGAAGAGATCACTATTTACGCAGTCGTATAATTCGATTGAGAGTCATCTGAGATGACCGTTAGTTTACCTAGCTGCCCATTGTGTTATCGTTTAATTAAAAAAGAACTGTGTCAGCAATGTATCAAGATACATATTACAGTAACAGTTAACAATATTTTGTGAACAAGTTTCTTGAAAAAGTTTCACTATGAATTCAGGTGAAAACAAGCGGTTTTTTGTAAGTAATTATTTCGTTTTGATGCACGTCAGCTAAATAAACACATTTTAATTTAATAAAGAGATTAGATAATTATTACACACGCTAAATCTATGACAATAGGAATAATTTATACTCGCTTGTTTTGCAAAAATCCGAATTTATAATACTAAAATGTCAACATGAGTACGAAATAATTTATCTTACTAGGACGACAGTATACAACACTACAAAAATACACAATGCTATTTGACAGACAGTATTCTTAACGCTTGTTAATGCTGTTCAAGATGCTGTGACTACAGGTTTCATGAGTTGATGCACCAATATAATATTAAAATACCATAATATTATTAACGTGCAAATTTAATACTCAATTCCCTATTAGCATTCCATTTGCTATACAGGGTGTATATTTCATAGTATAGAATCAATATGGACCCTGTAGGGCACAGAAAAGAAGTTAGATAGTTTAGCAGTTTTCATGACATTCTAAAAGACTTTATAATATGAAAATCTTAACAAATTATTTAGAGTAAAATTTATGCCCTGTTTTGGGAAGGTAATCCTAGCAACTGCATAACCGAATTTAGTTTCTTTTCGTGAATAGGATTAACACCTTTCGAGGGACGACCAGCCATATTATTTAGAGCAAAGAAGTGGGCATTTGTCAGTTAGTATATGTATAAATGAATAGTTTTATTTTTCGTATTGTAAACCTTATTAACACCAACATACAACCTTGTCCCAATTTAAGTTCAATAACTGTACAGAGATCATGATGCTTTCTTAGAATTTTTCCTAATAATAATCTTTGTAGAAGATTGCGTGTCTACGATTGGTTGCATATTGATGTGAAAATATAACAAACCACTTAGTCACACAATTTTGATCACATAATAAGTAAAACTAATTTTTAGTGACGTAGTGCATTGTTTATTATAGTTGTAACATTCCTGCTTCTAGAAAAGCAAAAAGGTCATGGCTCGGTAAATAAAACGTACTTTCTGATACATGCCCACTTCGTGGTTCGGTATTCAGATTAATTCCATGACACTCACAAATAATGTAGGTTTCTATTGGAAAAATAATTTAACTTTTAATTTAGTATTTCCGTAGATTACCCTGTAACAAACTCATAAACAATATTGTAATGAAAGAATAGATTAAAATATTAACGGGCTTGTAAATATAGCATGAAACCGTCCATCACCTCCATTGGTTTCGGCAACAATTTTTCCGTAAAACAAAACATTTGAAATCCTAAAAGCATGACAGTGGTAGGTAATTAATTTACATAATAATCAATGTTTTCAAGTATAGACGCTCTGATTTTTAGTTTACTCCGAGATCTTACTAGTTTTGTGTGTTTTACTGTGTTTTTCAACATGCCTTGTGGATATTTTAGTCAGACTACTAAAAGAGTAGTGTATGTGAGTAGTATGAGTATATTTTACTTAATTTTAAGTAGGTACTATAATGAGCATCTATGAGGTAGCAACAAGATACCTTTATGTATTGATCGGCAAGGCCTATTTGACTATACCTATTTGAATATTGCGACATTTAGCATAGAGCTTTGATGAAGAGTGGTCATATAAGTAGGCAATTACGCATAATCTATAAAATCATTAGCTGAAATTATAGTGTGCTAAGAAAATTGAGAATTGTATAATGATAATCGAACCTATTTCTATTACAAATAAGGTTTCAAATTAATCAATTACAATGTTCATCAGTATGCCCAAGGTAATTCTTGTTTGTTATCCTTACTATGGAGTATTGTAACCTCATAAATAAGATATGATTGATACAGTTTGATGCAATAACAAGACTAACAAAGATAATGACGCTTATCCATTTAAACCATTGTTGTGTTGTTACAAAATAGTTTTCGTATTTTATCGATAGTTGCCGGGGATTCGTGCGTTATTTCAGTATAAAATAGGTATTAAACTATTTATATTGATTTGATTTTAGACATTTAAGACAATTAATCATTGCGCTGCGAAATATAAGGGTAGCTCCCTAGTTATAAGTAGGTTTTATAAAAAAAAATGTGAGTTGTGTGTTGAGTCTTAAAGAATTACAATGCTATTTATTTGCAGATTCAAAGTTGTAGTTAACTGTTGAACAATGAATTGTTTCGACTTGCTTACGTCTGTTTGTGAGGTTTTCCAAAACAAAAATAAGTTATTTTTTTATTGTAATTTATGTTTAAACTTAAAATTTGTATCTTAAACTAAAATTCTAGTTTAAATGTTTTCTTTTTTTGTAGAACATAGGCTTAAATTACATGGTAGATACATAGAGGAATAGGTATAGTGTATGTTTAATGTAATACGCAAAGCCATCTCAGGCGTACAAATTATACTAAAAATACTTAGCAGGCTAGTAAAATACAATGCGCATGTACTCAATATTTTTCTTAGACGTTCAGCTCAATTAACTTTTAACAATATTGATACGACGATCGTTGACCTTTCGGGGCCTAATCCTTGACACGCTGTTTTGTTAATCTTTTTTGACTCTACCTTCAGTATTTATGCATTGATATGAGAATGTTTTGCTCATTGTCGTTCGTGAAACTGTGTGATCTTGTAGGTTGGTTGTTTTTTTTTGCATCTCTATTATTTGTGTTTTGTTTATTTTATTTTTATAATATTCTAGTGGGTACTTATCCACTTGAGCGTAGTCAGGTGATTTGGCTAAGACGTTCGATAAAAGAACTATATCATTTTTTTTATCAGTTTATTTACGTTGTTGTTTGTGTGCATTTTCCCTAGAATACCTTCAGATAAATCTAATCGGGCACGGTTGCTGTATACAGTCTTTACGTTGATATTACGTGATCTGATAAGTCTGTAAGGGCCGAGCCCTGTAAGGGTTTCAATTTACCATCAGAAAATTCAACAAATACTTCATCAATATAGCGTGGACTGACACAATGTATCATTTATATTTTCATAAAATATTGAATGAAATACCTTATTTGGGATCAGATATAGTAAAAGAGAGAATTTCCCGAAATGTTCTATTCATGTTTCTTTATAATTACAGATGGTCATGAAGATCATCGGAGAACTAGCCCTAGTGGGCGCCATCGCGTCAGTGTTCGTGGTGGCCGCCAGAGGTCGCGCCGTCGAGAGGGCGGCAGAAGAAGCCGCGGGCAGAGACTACATGAGGTCGTTAGATGAAATCATGTCCAAGGCGAAGAACAAGCTGTCTATAGCATCCTGGGACTACCAATCCAATCTGACTAAATTTAATGAAGATCGACTGGTATGTGTTGATAATATATTATGTAAATAGATTTGTTACCCAAATGAACATGTAAATCCTGTTTGAAACCATTTTAAAGTAATTATTTAACATGCAATGTTAAATGCAATAATCTAATGAGTCTACATTCATGTCAAATCCTAATCGAGTTGCTTAAGAAAAATTAGTTCGAATCATAATCATAAGAAACTAGTTCATTGTGGTAACGTTTAATTCGTTTAACCTTGTCATAAATTTCGATAACAATTAATAATAATCGTAAGAAAGTTTACTGACCACAAACGTATAATCACAATTTCAGCTTCAACTCTCACTGGAACAAGCTGAAGAAGAAAAAGAATATTGGAAGGACACAATGAGCTACTTATGGCATGAGTATGAAGATTTAGATCTTAAGAGAATGTTCGAGAAGTATTCGAAACTTGGTACTTCCGCGTTGCCTGAAGATTTAAATGAGCGTCTAATCAACGCCATCAATAGTATGCAGTCGACGTATGCTAAAGCTACCATTTGTGACTACAATAACCGAACGAAGTGTGACCTTCATGTAGAACCAGGTAAAGAAATATTTAAAGGAGTTGTAGCTAGAGAATTTATTATAAGTATGGTAAGGAGACTTAAAAAGAAATACTTTATTACAGAGGTAACAACAATCTTTGCAACCAGCAATGACCCTGAGGAATTGAAATATACATGGTTGGAATGGCACAAAGCAGCTGGTGCTGCATCAAAGAATGACTTTACTGAGTATGTCTTGATGGACAACGAAGCTGCTAAATTAAACGGTAACCGTATAACCTTAGATTTGTACCTTAAAGAATGAAATAATAACTAAGATGATCAGATAAAGTTGGTGAAATTTAATGGTAGTTAAAAAAAGATGGTTTTTGTGAACTAGTTCTAACGTCACATATTTTTTATTTCTAGGTTACGATAGTGTAGCCGAATATTGGCTAAGTGAATACGAGTCCAACGACAGTGAAGAACAATTCGCAAGCCTCTGGTTGCAAATCAAGCCACTGTACCAGCAGATACACGCTTACGTCAGGAGACATTTAAGGCTCAAGTATGGAGAGAGCGTTGTGCCAGCTAGGGGACCTATTCCCGCACATTTGTTGGGTAAGCTTTTTGAATTCGTGTTAAGTACAAGTACAAATGTACAAGTACAAATGTAACAGAAATCCCTGTAATGAGTGTTTTACTATCGATATGTGCTAATTAGAAACTAAACATGATGAAATAATTCGTTTTCAGGTAACATTTGGGCGCAAACTTGGAACAATGTAGAGAAATTTACAAGACCGTATCCTGATAAGCCTGAAGTTGATATTACTGCTGCTTTGATCGCTCAGGTAAACTTTTTAAACCTAAACTTTAACGTAATAGTAAACTGTTCCTTTTGTGTATCTAAACGTTTCGTTTTCAGAACTACACCGCTTTAAAGATGTTCAAGACTGCTGAGGAGTTCTTTACATCAATTAACCTAAGTGGTATGCCAGAAATATTTTGGGAGAAGTCCATTATTGAGAAACCTGACGATGGTCGTGAATTGGTCTGCCATGCTTCGGCTTGGGACTTCTTTGATGGTGAAGACTTTAGGTATGCAGACTTGTTTATTTTTTATTCAAACTTTAAAGAAGTAACCACCCCTACTTATTGCATCTATTAATGTCAATTTTTACTTCCTCAGGATCAAACAGTGCACCACTATCACTGATGCATTCTTTAAGACTACTCACCATGAGATGGGCCATATTCAGTACTACCTCCAATACAAAGATCAACCAGTAATTTATAGAGCAGGAGCCAATCCAGGTAAAACGATTCATTTCATAACAATTAAACGAAACGAAAAAAATATAATAGCTTTTTTGGAACAGCTGTGGTCCTAAATATAGTGATTTGATTCAAATTTTTGATATTTTCCATTTATTTATTGGTATATTGTAATTTTTTTTACAGGTTTCCATGAGGCAGTAGGAGACGTTATTGCCTTATCTGTGGCTACACCAAAGCACTTGAAAGTAATGGGTCTTTTAGAAGATGGTCCTGAAGATCTCGAATCTAATATTAACCAGCTGTATAAAATGGTAAATATCCCTCAATTTTCTTGGGGTTGACAAATAATTATGTGCAGTTAGTTTTTGTTTAGTATAGTTTCTGTCACACATTTTACTGTATGATTAAATAGATAGGATTGATGTTTTTAAATAATATTCTCCTTTGTATTTCAGGGATTGGAAAAGATCGTCTTCCTGCCTTTCGCTTATCTTCTCGACTTGTTCCGTTATGGTGTCTTCAGAGGAATGACTACGCCTGAGGACTATAACTGTCACTTCTGGCAACTAAGAGAATCCCTACAGGGAGTTGAACCACCTGCACCTAGATCTGAAGATGACTTCGACCCAGCAGCCAAATATCATGTTTCTGCTGACGTTGAATACATGAGGTAAGATTATATATTATTTACTTGTACAGAATTGAGTATCAGGTTGTGTTTTGTCTGATTACTGTCCTATTATTATTGATAACAAAAGATAATACCATTATTTGCTTATGTACCATATTGGTACTCTAAAAATCCGGGCAACAGAATCCAATTCCGAAAGAATATAAGCTGTTGTTTTAAATGATATAACTATAAAATCCTGGATCAGTTTAGTTTCTGCAGTATTGAACCTTCAAACACTTTGGAGGTTGCAGAATTTCCTGCAAAAGTGTTTCAATTTTCTGACATGAAAATACATTATCAATTACAGGTACTACATCTCGTATATCATCCAGTTCCAATTCCACCGAGTCCTATGTCAGCTGGCTGGCGAATACACCCCTGGGGATCCCAACAAACTGCTCTCAACCTGCGACATCTATAAGAGTGCTGAGGCTGGTGAAGCTTTGGGGTATGTTAATACTTAATATAAAATATTTAATAGAAACGTTTCAAGAAACTTGGAAATTGGTGACTTACCGTCGGGTGTTATGAAATCTTTTAAAAAATATATTTAATTTCATTATAGCCTCAAAGGATTAATCATTTAGGTATGGATTATACAAATGTACCAAATAATCAAGTACACTTTTCCATGACTTTCCTTTTAATAAACTTCCAAGAGATATTCAGGCTTGATATGGTAAAACACGTCCTCCTGAAAGAAAAACGTACAAATATCATACGTAACCAAACAATTGCCTAATTTTTCAGTAAAATGCTTCAACTCGGCTCTTCAAGACCTTGGCCAGATGCGATGGAAGCTTTGACTGGACAACGTAACATGGATGCCAGTGGTGTGCTGGAGTATTTTGAACCTTTATACGATTGGCTTAAGGAAGAAAATAAAAGGACTGGCGAGTTTGTTGGCTGGGAACCTAGTACTGTCCGTAAGTAATTGATGTCATTTCAAGATAGTGTCCGTGTCTAAATAAATATCGTTTCGTATATTTGCTTCTAAAATATCCTGCTGTCAAAATAAAACAACACCGTCATGGCTCTTTTTGTTTGTAATTTTTCTAATACATGTATTCTTTTTGTTTTCTAGCATACTGCACAGCTGAACAAAGGTCAATAATGGAGGTGTCCGGTTTCAACGAAAAACTTAAAACGTATGGTTCGGCGTAAATTGAAAAATACTTTAAATATTACAAATACAACAAATAAATTAAAAAGTAACTTTTATTAAGAAATTCTCTATTTTATTTTCTACCGCTAATATTATCAGCTTAATATTCGGGATTGCTGTCTAGCGACATAAAACAAAAGAAATGACAATTAACAATGTTTTCACGTTATTTATAAATTAGCCTAGTCTCAATATTATTGAAATGCTAATACCATAGCCGATAATAGTATTGTTACTATAAATAGACTCCAAAGTCACAGTTTTAGTTCGGCGAAATAAAGTTTTCAATGACAGGATGTCACACAATGGGTCGTTGCGTAATGTCACAATTACAACCCTGACCCTCTCGGAGTAACTAAACTCTTCGCAATATTTCTGCTGAATTTTGTCTAAAATGGTATATTTGTGAATTATTAGAACAAGCACATTGAATTAAGCATGGCTAGGTTTTACAAGTTGGTTAAGTTTTGACTAAGTAGTGTCTACAAATTATCTAAACCTAAGTAAACCATCGCAGTTTCGAAACATAAAGAATATGTAGGTAAGTATATAGAAAAAGTTGAATATGATAAGTGATAAGATAGATATGAACAGATAATGTTCTAAGGGAAAAAATGGAATTTCAGCGATGGAAATCTAGACTTCTACACTCAGGCATATCGCTCTCAAACCTCATTCTTTCTCTCACTCACCCACAGACTGAGTATCACCATACCTTCATACATAGTAATCACCATAGACTGCTAGTAGTACCATTAAATACGAACGGCAATCAACTCGGCTTACGCAGGGCGTACACAGGTGATTATCATACCTCTATTTCCATACCAAATATGAAACGACACAACCTCCAAGTGCCACAATTAAAGCAATGACACACGTAGCATGTTACACATCGTCCTATATCTAATGACTGTAGAAAACCATCAATTTGGCAATCTTGTCGTTTGGATAACTTCCTAGTCTTGAAGGGCGTGCATTGTGACTTAATTTTGAATGACATGCGAGAATTAGATAATGTCTTTATTTTCTGAGATCGTGTTAATCGTTATGTAGGGATTAGCAGTACTTTTGGGGATCAAACTTACTTCAATGTCATAGTTCTTAAAAGAACCTTCGGAATACTGTGGATAAAATATGAGGCTAGGGTTTCATCTACGGCGTGCTTCACTTTTCTGAATGCGTTACTTTACTTTTCTTCAATTACAAGAAAAAGTGCTTTGAAGTGGTGCGTAAGCAGAAAAAAAATACATTTTTGCGTGTTTTCGACATCGTAAATTGGAATTGGACTAAAATTTTCCTTATTGGCTGTAGAAAAAGAAATCTGGGTCTATCAATATTTGAACTGAATGGATCAGATTAATCAGATAAGGATGACGTAAGTTTTTTTTTCTATCGATTCAACAAAAGATTTCAATTAAAGTCTCATGTGGGTCCTAACAAAAAATTGTTGACATCATTAAAGTAATAGATAAGATGCCTTTAACTAGATACTAATCTATTGTATTGTATACTGAATAATAGTCTTTTTTTGTGAACTGAAATTAATTTATTGTGAAATAAAGGTGCGATTCTAAAGCAGGTGGAATAATTAGTGTAGCAGTCTTGACAGTGTAGTATTAAAGGTTTCACCTTCAAAGCTTAATATGCATAATTTTGGAAATTATTTTCGAACCAAATCAAATCAAATAATTTATTTTGCAGAGAATTACTTACTATATGACTAGACAAATAATTTAAAAGACAAATAATATAAATTTGTAAATTTTGAGTTGCTAAAATGCGTAGGTAGAGCCAAGTTTAAGTCAGGACTTACCAAGAAATTTTGCACCCTTCAAGGACCAAAAAAGTAATACGAATCTGTTGTCTTATCTTAGATTAGGAATTTGTCACCATGATCTCTCTATATGATTAATAGAATACCATTTTTTTCCTTATGGCGTTATGGACTTAAGCGTATTTCCCACGATACCAAAATAACATTCGACCTAATCAGTCAAAGTTTTTGCTAAACTCTGGTCCACTTCATTATGACAATGAGTTTTTATTATATTCAAGTACCTACCTTTGTTTATGGTCGGAGTAGCCGTAATTATGCAAAGGCGTCACCATTGGTTATTTGTAAGAAAAATGAGTCATAATGTTGATTCAGATCTAAATAACTAGTTGACTTCTGTAGATTAAAGCAAAGTATCTACTGGGTAGCTCATAAAATATTTTGTAATGCCTCCTTCCAGTTTATACATATTATACCATAAAAAATTTACAAGACAAATTTTCTCAAAAAGTACTCCACAAGAGAATAAAAATAAATAAGTTTAAAATAGCGCTATATTTTTTTTTTTATAAAATGATCTAGATATTGTCCTATCAAAAATGAGGTTTGAATACAAAAACTGCAAATAAGGTTGCATTATCTACTAACTGATGTTTTATAAGAAACCATGCTTCAAAATCATTATTTAGTAGCTTTTATTACATTACAATAAAGATCAAAATCATTTGTCAATTTCGTTACATAAATGGGTGACCTTGCAAACTTCGCGGTCGTCGCTCAGTCGTGCGAGTAATAGATAGAACAATTTTACTATTATATCTAAATGTTTGTGTAATTTGATGTCAATTTGAGAACAGACAAACAAAAAGTTAAGTTGTCTCCTAGAATAGGACATTAGATTTTGAATTGGATTTTTCCAACGATCATTTAAGTACTTATTTTTTTCCGAAATAAAGAACATCGAGTATACATCTGAGATTGCTAATTCTTTTCTTACAAATAAAAGCTTGAACTCTTGTTAGAGTATAGACCAAATGAGGTTGCTTATAGTAGAATTTTAATATTTCTTTTTTTTTTAAGATAATGATAAACTCAGAGTCAGAACAAGTCTTTGTGGATCGCAAAAATTCTTGACCCGCGACACGTTGCGAACTATGGTAATTAGCGTGGTGAAATACCACTTGGCTATCCTGGCAGTCAAATACCAAAACTATAGAATCCATCCACATATTACTTTAGGACTATAGGAGTCACACAAAGTATAACAAACGTTATATACATAATTTCATATTTTTGACTAAACAAATATAGACAGTATGCTATAAAAATGCAGCACGCGACACAAGCCACGCACGATTCTCACTAGACCTATGTCAAGGCCACATTTACCAACAATTTTATGGTAAAAATTGTCCTTGCGTTACCATATTCACAGACACTTGTGGTAATTCATCGCTTAGTACGCAGGGCCTGTATACATAGTAGTATATGTATTATAATGTAATGTTCGTAGGTACAGGTTGATAATTCCCACGGCAAAACTGGCACAATAGGAAAATTGCGTGTTGCTGTTGTGGTATATGTCTAGAGCTGTTGATACAGTAAGATATAAATATTATAATGACGATGATTAGGCTGAAGTCATAATAAAAGTTTCATGTATCAATATAATATAAGTCAGAGCCTTATAACTTCATGTGTAAAAACACTTTAAAGTGTTAGTAAGTCTAGTCTAGTCAGTGTTAATAAGATCTTTCAGGCAATACTTCCGTTAAGTAGGTACCTAAATGCATGTATTTATTATACAAGTGTCTAAAAGTGCTTAAATTTTCAGCAAAAGATAATATTTTTATGTTTAAAAAGGATTTCTTACAAGAATCTTGAACGTCACGCATGTTGTACGCACAATCGAACAACTCTATATAATTTCCCAGTATTTTCTTTCACACACACTTAAAATTCCCCTTTGATTTGTTTAGAAAATGATGGCATCTGTTTAAGATACTTGTGTGTGTATTATGTATCGTTGTGCAATTAAATACTGGTATAGGAAAGAAAGCTTTTTGCTACAATAGAGCACGCGTATAGTAAAGTGATGATTAAGTGTCTCTATCGAAATAAAATTATATGGTTTTGTCTGTGGCACAACAGATTTTACTTTCTGACTCCTAATTTCCTGCTTTATGTACTGATTTCTAAGTTTTTACCATTTGCCCACTTATAAGATATAGGTACCTACGACTTTACACCTGCATAAAGAGGTAAAAAACCAAAATCACTTGTAAATTGAGTCTTAGTTACATAAAATACAAGACCTGTAAGATCTGTATCTTACAGGTCTTGTATTTTATGTAACTAAAACTAGCCTAATTCACGAAGTAAGTCTGACGACGTTATTCTTCAAAAGTCATATCTATTTGACGTAAAATATTATTTAACTTAAGTCATAAAATGGTACTAGGAGATAATAACCAACCCATTAGGTCACAACTTCCTGAGTGTATTGCGTTATCACTACTTTCGCTGTCAGCTTTCTTTGTCACCAGTTAATGGGTCCATGCCTTGAATATTTAGTACTTGTATGACGATGACCTAATTGCTTAGGGAATAGTGTTACTTATGAAGGAAACGTTACTGTATAGGGACAGGCCAAGACCTACTACTATCGCATAGAATAAAATTGTAGTAGTTGTGTAAGAGAGAGTCAAAGACATGAAATTCTACGCCATTATACAGCACTGTCTTTTTTCCACAACTGCAACAGTGTTATATTAAGACGTCGTGGTAAGCTTCTAGAATTTGCTAAAATTTAGGCTGGCTTGAAAGGTGTGATATGATTTTGTTTTCTTTTTATAAAATACTAGCTGTTGCCCGCGGCTTCGCACGCGTTAAGAAGTATTATTGTTTAGCAAGTTAGTGTAAAAAATTAGGGCCTATAAAACTTCCTTGTACACAATATTCTTAACTAATTTGTCATTTGGCGCTAAACCTATCAAGCTAATTTACTCGTGAGGAAGCAACATAGAACTGCCCATGAGAGAAGCAATGTTCTCTCAAGTCAATACCCGCAAATTTGAGAGTTTGCCCCTGAGACTTGTTTATAGTCATGGCTAGTCAAAAATCTAAGAAGATTTATACAAACATCCCCTATTTCATCCCCTTATGTGTGGAATTTATCAAAATCTTTCTTAGCGGATGCCTACGTTATAGTACCTATGTGCATGTAAAGTCTCAGCCCAATCGGTTTAATTTTGACAAAGTTTCATAAAAAATTGCATCCCCTATTTTATCCCCTTGGGGGTAGAATTTATCAAAATCCTTTCTTAGCGGATACCTACGTCATAACATCTACCTGCATGCCAAATTTCAGCCCGATCCGTCCAGTAGTTTGGGCTGTGCGTTGATGCATTAATTTCGATCGAATTTGATTACCATAAAAACGGTTCTAGTAAGTTAATCTTAAAAGATAGACATATACTGTCGCGGACATTTTTTTAGATCATTTCAATAGGAATAATTCTTACATACATATATTGTGTGTATCTTGAACCGTTTTCGCAGCGCATGCAACGGAAGCCCTCAAGGATGAACAATTTTCCCCGTTTTTTTCACATTTTCCATTATTTCTTCGCTCCTAATAGTTGCAACGTGATATTATATAGCCTAAAGCCTTCCTCGATAAATGGTCTACTCAACACAAAAAGAATTTTTCGATTCGAACCAGTAGTTCCTGAGATTAGCGCGTTCAAACAAACAAACAAACAAACTCTTCAGCTTTATAATATTAGTATAGATTCCAACAGCCATATATTGCAATTGTGTAAGCGTGAAAGCGTTTCATATGTCGTATAATACGGCATTGGCGTCTTTCTTCCACGACTGAAATAATATTATTATAAGTGATGGCGGTAGGCCCTTTGATAATTCAATTTATAGAATGCCTTTATAGATTACCAACGTTAAATTATTTATGACTTTGCATCTTTGTAATCCTTAATTGTCAAACGATGTAAGGCCCCGCACACACGGGCGCGCACCTAACAATTTGCGCAACAAATAAGTGTAACACGGTGTTATATAACTCTAAGAATTCATTACAGCTGGGATTTTACGTCCTTTGGGTACATAGTAATGAATGTACGTAGTAGTGAGTGAGAATACATAGTAATAGGTATACACACCTTAGTGTTAAGTGATTTCGTTGGTCATCGTCCAAAGGAGTGTTGTTTTGAGCATTGTGTAAATAGGATAATTTCACTTTTGAGTGACTATTGTCAAAATGTTTACTTACGTTTCTTGTATAAAGGTTTCAATCACTGTAACATTGTAATTATTGGCAATCTATGTACCTACGTACAAAGCTCTGAGTATTTTACTGGATTATAAAAATAAAGGTCGTTATACAGCGTTTACATTCATTTTTTATTACATTCATTACAAAGGCTTTAATATGATTACACAGATTTTTACAAAGTGCTCCCTTAACTTTAACACCTGTTTCTTAGAAGTCTCTGCCCCTTCATTCGCGTCTCATTCTTTACATTTAAGCAACTATACAATGGCATACTTGATTTTAATAAAAAAAGTGTAAGATTTTAACTTTGACCATTCTATGTATATTGGAGCTTTATAGATAGGTCGTCCAAATACTTGTTTAGAACTATAGTGGTCTTCTTGTCGTATGGTTGACGTAAATATTGTCAGAATTAAAACTGCAGGAAAGCTTAACTTTCATATAATAATTTATAACAGACTCTAATGCCTGCTATGGCGTATGTACCTACTATTTGGGTAGTTCAAAACTATCCATGAACATAATTAAAATTAGATGCGTTAAATGACTTTATAATTCAGTAACCAATTCATTATTATAACAATTTGATGGTGATTCTGAATACTTAAATAACCGTTTCATAGGCTATGGTCACGCTAGGCGATATGACCAATCAGTGTTACAGCATTGAAGTTAACGTCAATGTCTTTTATGATCATCTTAGCTAATTTGAATTATGATCGCATTTTAACAGAGGAATATGATATTTCAGAAGGCTATTAGAATTTCACGTCAGTTGTTTTTAAATCCGAATGAAAACTTGGTATAATTTATTGTTGTTGCTTTAAATTTAATAGCTTTAAAGGAAGAGTGGTGTAAAAACTAGCTGCCCGGACGTCAAATGTCTAATTTGTGGATCAAATCCATGTAGGGCACTACCCCATACAAAAAAAAAAAAAACGATCCAGCCGTTTTGGAGGACTTCAGTGACTTACACTCATAAAGTAGAATTACAAATGAAATTCACCAGTCTTAATAATCTAGTACTATGATAGAAGATACAGGAAAAAAAAACTGGAACACAATTTTTACTCTATTTAAAAATACAGTGATAAATTACATTTGCAAGTAAATTAGTATGTCGTCTCAAACGGAAACTGCATTTCGTTATAACATGCAGTCGTTGTCAATACTGTTTTTACTCTCTTTGAAAAGATTAAATCAGTGTGTTACATATACGGTGCGTTTGACACGAAATGTTTCCGTGGGATATTATAAAAACTTTATACACTATAGACAATGTCAACTAACTACGTAAAGCAACTTCAAGTAGCGCATTTCATCGTTCATTTTGTTGTATTGAAAATACTATAAAATAAAAATAATATTAATAGTTATTATTTATTTATATGATAAAGAAATGATGCTATTATAGTGCGTAATCTAAACCGAAACCATGAATAATTCACTTTATAAATTCAAACAATAACCCATTAGGCGTTACACACGAGTACAACAAACCGCAAATGCGTTATCCTGTTATGACATGACAAGAACAACAGCACCGATGGTACAATAATATAATGTAACCTCCTTCTACCCCAGTAGATAAACCTTACACCATTCGATGTAACCCCGTGATGTGACGATGAAACGTAAGACATGACGCATTATGACCTCAAGTCTATTAGGTACGCAGAAGTACAGCCAGACAAAGCCGTTTCACACGGCCCGAGTTCAGAAGCAAGCTTACAGACGGACAGTCGTAAACGCGATACCAAACAAGCACCACGCACCATTGGCTGCTAAGAACCTCGCGCAACTAGGTCAGCTCTGACCATTTTACCATGAACTATTTTTTTACTAAACATCCCACAATGTGGTTCCAAGTTATTCTGGTGCTTTTGACGTTTTCTTCGGCTGAACCGCAGTTGGATTTGCCGCCAATTTCAAGCACGCAGCGTAATTATGGTGGATACGGCTTGTTGTCTAGCACACCAGCGTCTATTAACTCTCCTGGAAACCAGTACGATGTTAATCGGAACTTTCAGTACAGTTCTGCAAGGCCTGTATCATCGAGTCAATCGCCTGGAGTGTATTCCGTGTCTTCCACCCCTTATAGCATCAATCCCGATATAAGCAATAACGGTTATCCAAGTCTGGATTATGGGAACGGAAGGAGTCCTAGTTCGACGTCTAGACCTTACGATGATAGAATTCGGGATGACTCTATAGATATAAATAACGATCCAAACTTCAGGAAAAATGATCCAAATTTCGTTCGTAGCGATCCGAATTACGTCGGTGCGAATCCATATGATTTTAACAGGGGTGGTAATGGGAATGCTTTGGATGAGAGAGTGCCACACGTGAATATACAACAGATAAGGGATTTCTTGACGCAGGCTGATGACCAGGCTTCCAAAGAATGTACTAATAATGTTGCTGCCCAATGGAACTTCGAAACTGACGTCACCGATGCAACGCAACATGCAGCGGTAAGCTTTTCTATAATTTTCCACTAATTCGTATGTGTCACTATTTATTTACACACTTTGACACTTATTAATATTTTTCACCATACATATCTTATTTCTATTGAAGTTTCATCAATATTTTCGTACAACAGACGAAGCAATATTAAACATTTGTGTTTTGTAACTGAAACAATTGAAATTTGTTTCAGTAGTAGGTATTATTACCAATATGTCATTTAAATATACTTATTATTTTACAAATTTTGGTCTTAACTCTTAGATTCAAAACTCTTGAATACATACCTTACCTACATTGAGACAAATATTAAACTTACTTTTACTTAAAATCTTGTGCATGAAATATACTCGTTGCTGTATAATGTTTAAATGGTATACCGTCCACAGTCATTACAGGCAAATGACTCTACTATACAAGATTGTTATCAAATAAACAATGTACTTACCAACAAGTTAAAAAAGATTGTATAGCGTATACAGCATTTTAATACCTTGGGAATATGTAGTTTTCTTAATCATCGTCTTAATAACATTCGTATAATGGCTCGTCTAGTTTTATTTAAGTTGGAAGTAAACTATAACCTTATTTTATGTGTGGCATTATAAAATGAGTTATATTTAACTTGTAATTAATAATAATTATCTCATAAACATCTCGAATAATTTTAGTAAATAATTATTTAATTTTATACATTACGCATTTTACACTACGTAAAATGTGTGTAAGACTTAGAGATAAAAAATCTTTCAGTTGTATTTATGAATATTGTTCAGGAGAAATATTATTTATTTAACTGGCAGTTGAAGCTAATGTCTTAAATAGTCCTTAATTACTTTGTTATAGGTAGATATATACCCTCCTTTCCTCTTTTGAGTAAAAAGTTAGCCGCAAAAGTGGGAGTCCAGGCAGTGTGATGCAAAACAACTTGACTTAGTGAGGATAAGTAATTGTGAAATATTTTGTCTATTTACGGCCCAAAAAAAATGAAACCTAAACTCGTCTACTTGCCAAGTGAAAAAATAGTACAATAATCGTTCTGTACAACAATATTATATACCAAGAGGACTTAGACAAACGTTTCTTTGTTTGACTTAAATAAGCGCTAGTAAGGAATTAGATCCTTATATTCCGGAGGGATTTGCAAACGTTTAAATCGAATGCACAAAGACATCCAGACTAATTACAACAACCATTAGGCATGGGTAGGGAAACAATCATAAGAATTATTCAAAACAAAGTCTGATTGTTTTATAATATTAATGTTTTCTACAATTGCAATTACAAATTTCTTATTTCACACATTCCCATTGGCGTTTATCTAGTGGAAAGTTTCCGGGTAGCAGTTCCCATAGTTTGAACAATGTATGTGAGATCTGCAACACCAAGTTTCTACGGTGTGTCGTATCTTCTTGTTTTTGTTGAGAGTACCGTATTGTTCTTTTCTATCTATGCTGGATTATTACGTGGTTTCTGTTGCCTTACATGGTTAGGTTTCACGTCATTATTAATGATGATGTATTTGTTATCTAGTCATGTGTTATTATGAGTGGTGATTTTTTACGTGATGGTGGTGTGAAGATCAATACTGATAGCAAATAGGGCGAAATTAATGATAATTTTCTATTTATTTATTGGGATCTCCAACAAAGTATACACACGTGATTGACTCATGTTAGATCTCAATTGGTATAAATTTAGTGTACTCCTTCAATTATAGGAGACCACAGCATGCACAATTATACTTAGCCAACCAGTTGCAGTATCAAGTAATGAAAATAAAAAAGGAAGTTAATTAAGAATTAATACTAATAAACAAGCAAAAAAGTCACAATTCTCATAGCAATTAATGAGATTTAAAATATGTATAATCTTAATAACTCTGCTAGGGAGTACCGTTAGGAAGTATCTATTAAGAAAGTTTTATTTTTATTGAATGATTTTTTGCTGGGTACTGAATTTTAATACAGTAGGAAGAGACACAGAGTCCGGTCTATCAGTTACTTTAGTTTTAATTCAAACTAGACCAGTCGTGAACATTGTCGGGAATCTTACGAGTCACTGTTCCCGTGTAACAATGATCAACACATATTATCAAGATCTAATTAATATATTTCTTATGACAGTTGTTCGTGGGAACTAATGCTCGTACATATAGTTCGTGACTTGTTTCGATATTTTTCTGTATCAAAGTTTTTTTATTTGAATGACCTTATTATCGACGACATCAATTTAGTTGTGATGATTTTTTTGTTTGTTTGATTGTCGACAAGTTTGATTCTTAGAAGGTCAAGAAAATAGGTGATTGATTTTGTCTTATATTCTTATTAAATAACAATGCTTGTAATAAGCATTAAATAAAATACATGCATATGACTGTAGATTGGTATAGCTACTCGTATCTACGTTATGTCAGTTCGATCTTCTAAAGTGATCCCGTGGCCTGTACCTACTGTAATTGTTTAAGAAGATTCATTCATAAATAACACTTTCTGAACTGGTTAAAAGTTAGATTTTAGTAGTTATGAAACTGAAATGGTGCACTTCCCTGGCTGTCTCGCATTTAAATCGAAACTTTTCAGGTTGCTGATCAAAACTCATAACATTCAATTAAAATCGAACCTTAAACTCCATTACAAAAAAGTACTTTTTCTAACTAAAATTTAAACATAAGGAAGTGTAGGTAACAATTACGTCAAAGTAGTGCAAACTGAAAACTCAATCTGTCACGTCCGACCACTCGCTTGTTGTAATGTCCGCCATTGCGCCTCATTGTATCCAAACAATAGCATCGGTGGTGTCACTCATCATGGTCAATTATTTGTTCTCTATAATCGATTTTGTACATAAAATAATAGTAAACTGGAATTCCGCCAGTTGTCAGTTTTAGATTCAGGTCAATGAAACGTCTGGTGGTTTCTAGACTTGCTAGACTAAATCCCCGGCCTTTTCGTAATCCCTGATTGGTAGCCAGGTACTGGGTATGGTATAACTGTTAAAATTTTCTTACCTAATCATCCTTGAGGGCTTCCGTTGCGTGTGCTGCGAAAAACGGTTCAAGATACACACAATATATGTATGTAAGAATTGTTCCTATTGAAATGATCTAAAAAAATGTCCGCGACAGTATATGTCTATCTTTTAAGATTATCTCACTAGAACCGTTTTTATGGTAATCAAATTCGATCGAAATTAATGCATCAACGCACAGCCCAAACTATTGGACGGATCGGGCTGAAATTTGGCATGCAGGTAGATGTTATGATGTAGGTATCCGCTAAGAAAGGATTTTGATAAATTCCACACATAAGGGGATGAAATAGGGATATTAGTAGAAATCTTCTTAGATTTTTGACTAGCCATGACTATAAACAAGTCTCAGGGGCAAACTCTCAAATTTGCGGGTATTGACTTGAGAGAACATTGCTTCTCTCATGTAGCTTGATAGGTTTAGCGCCAAATGACAAATTAGTGAAGAATATTGTGTACAAGGAAGTTTTGTAGGCCCTAATTTTTTACACTAACTTGCTAAACAATAATACTTCTTAACGCGTGCGAAGCCGCGGGCAAAAGCTAGTTATACATATAGACGTGCAAATAATAGTCAACGCATATTTGTCTACCTATCTGGTTCATACAAATGGCTCCACAGCTCTACATAAGCGGTGATAATGTCCTCATAGTCGAGGAAATCCGATAGACTTAAAACTTGTTTTAGTTCCAGTGCTGAAAATACACAAGTCATTAACAAAATATCTCGTATACTCTATAACCTATAAACGTATCTTGACCTATAAGGCTTGGGATAACAGAACAATAAGATAATTCATTACTTCAAGGCTTCTTATTGTGTTCAAGCCATTATAGTTAGAGGAAAAGCTTATGGCTGTGGGTAATTGTTTTGTGACCATAATAATTGCGTTTGATGACACTTGTGAGTTGGTTTGAAATGTAATTTAAGTATGTGTGTTGTGTTGGGTAGGGAACTGTTTTGTAGTGTTGGAGTTAAGTCGCGAGTTACTACGGCAACAAAGTAGTTGCTGTAGTTATGAGTAGAAGAGATAACAAATGAAATAGAAATACAGCTTCTTATAAATTCATTACACTTTTCCAGCATTTTGCAGTTTTGTGTTTGATTGAAGAATGTTAGTTATGCTAGAGATAGATTTACAAAATTTTCTGATTGGCAGATTGCTTCTCGATTATGGCGACAAGTATTTTTGTATTAAATAATTTCATCATTTAGGAAAAATAATATGTCTAATGTTACAAATGTAGAAGATGTGCACTTATTTTATATACACTTAGGTATTTTTTATTAAGACTTGATTTGGTCCGTCAATTCTAAGTGTGAACTGTTATCACTGTTTCAAGCCTCGTTTTCTGCTAAACTAATCTGATCACTTTTTTAAATTAATTAGAATTTGACCCGTGCAGCTTACGTAAAAACAACAATAGCACTAACGTAAGCAAATACATTTTTTATATAATTTAATCATTTTTAAATCATAATAAATAAGGTTATCTTTGAAATATACAATGGAACCTTGAATATTTTCGGGTAAAAAATGAATCTCAATTTATTCACAATAGAAAATTACAAGAAAAACCAATTGTAGGTTTTGCATTGTAATGCGGTGTGACTAAGAACACGTATTTATTTGCTGAAAGGATTTTCATTGCCATGAATAAAAAAATAAAATAAAAAAACGGTATTGATGTTAATCAAAGTTTACAGATCCATTATGTTAATTATAATATTATTGTTGTCTCTCATTGTCCGCTTTTTCATTCCTAATGTTTGTACTAAGGTATTCAATACCTATGTAGCCTTTAAAAATAATTTTGATCTTTAGACAAAACAAAAGGTATTGCTATGGTATATAGAATCTTTTAAACGTGTTTAGTTACGTTCTATGTTTTATAGTAGTGATAATTTCGACGTGAAACCTCCATGAGTTTGTGTCGTTTTTGAGATTTGAGACTATTTTTTTTTGACATTGGCTCTCAAGCTATAAACCGCTGTATCAGCGTGTTGAAGGTACCAAACTTGCCAATGCAAAATATTAGGTCGAATTTAATTAGCGGTCTGAGAATTTAATCGAATTTTGACACATCGATGTTACAATGTTACGTTCAGCTTATTAACACTAATATGGAAAACAATGTATTTGTAGACAGGCTAATACAGGTTGGTTTACAAGATTTATACACATAAGAAAACGATGTTACTTAAGTGTTCGTACGTGAAAATGTGCTATTTTCCCTTTAAGGTTAGCGAATAATTAGATGCCAAAGGCATTAATGCGAAAAACATGTTTTTTTTTTAAGAAATTGATATTATCTGATACTACCTTCACCTTGGTATGAATTCAGCACAGATTCAGGGTCGGGTAAACGTCACAATGCGTATTTTTTTACATTATTACATTAAATACTACTTCGTTTCGCTTATAAAACAAAGTAAAAACGAAAGCAAAACTCATGTAAAACGCAAAGAGTTTTAACCTGTGAACTGCAAATAAAACTTAATTGAGATGTCTCTAAGTGTACTCTAAAAACTTTTCTACTTAGCAGTACACGTAAGCTTTTCACACAACCAACGCACGTAGTTCGCTAATTGATGACAAAAGACGATCCTGACCTTAGAATATTACTCCCACTTAAAGAAAACACACGCCTAAAATTATGACGCTCTTATAACAAAGGTTTAAGATTCAAAATCGCTTGTGATTTAGATGTAGGAGGGTTAATGTAAGTTGGTGTGTAAGTGCAAATGGATTGCATAGTACTGTGCCAAATATTTAAGCAGCTTTGTGCTCGATAGTACATACGTTTTGTAAACTTGAACTAGTTTTTGTTATGAATGAGTTTTTTGTTAACACGCTTTTGTTGACTTCTTTCGTAGTCGATGTTTATGACAGATGGGTTATTCGACTTCTAGATGACTTAACAAAAGTGTTTTCCTTGTTTTGATGTACCGGATGCTTATAGTGCGATATTGCTACTTGCTACTATTGTCTACTGTAGTACTTACTAATTTTTGGCTACTAAGTCGTTGTTGGCAGACCAGTAGGCTGATATTCTTAACTAGATATGTAGCGTTGTCCAAGTGTAGTTGATACAGCTGAACGACGTGCTTCGCAACCAAGTATAACTTAGTGCAGCAATAACAGACGAGCAACGTAGATCAATTAAAGGGTGTTTCTATTGACCCACAGTCTGCACCACAAAAGGTTAGGTAGTAGCCTACCATTAGTGTCAGCTATTTGCACTGATTATATTAATTTTAAGAACCTATAACGCTCACAATATTACGAGTAGCGTGCTACCTTACGACACACTGTGTCTCTTTTCTTCAACGATATCACTCCTTGAACATTATAGTAGGTACAGGATTCAGGAGTTTTAAATATTGCATAACATTTAGTTTCCTTATTTACGTTAAATTACAAGAAGACATCGTCATCGTCACGATACGATTGCAAAACTCCACAGTATGGGAATGTCCTCTATCATTGACAATGGACATACGTTAACTTGTGTGAGAATTAATAGACGTCTCATTATTTTGTGGAGACGGCATTGAGGTGGCTACCGTAAGGTCTTAACATTATCTTTACGTGGTTCTGCTTCATCGCGTTCTGTCCCTTCTTGTATGTTGGCAGACTTGTGGGTAATTGAATAGACACGACGGAGACAAATTTAAACGAGACGATTTTTTTTTTCCTCAATAGTATGGAGCCGACCATATTATTGATAAACTCTATGCTTTATTGATTAAATACTGGACTGTTCTTAAAAGAGACAGCACTTATAAAACAAAGATGTATAAAATGAGGTAGCCGACGGTGTCACTATCCCTTAAAGTAGATAATATTGCAACAGTTGAGGAACAGAGAGCACTACGCCTTGTAGTGTGCCATCTCACTTTCACAACTGTAATACTTTTATGTACCTACTTTAATAGGTGGTGGTAGACCCTCAAATAATAGATTAAGCAGCAATAATTTCGGATAGTATCAATTCAGTCTTACACCAAGCAGTAGAAACCAGTAGGCAGAAATGATTTGTTGATATTACACGTGTATTCTTTGAAGAACTCTACTTAGATCAAACTAGTGTCCATCAAATAGGTACTAAGAACGCACTTTACCTACACTAAAACAATTATGTTTAGATCGTGACAAGTACACTATAATATGAATGAATAATAATTAACGCATAAACACAGTCTCAAGTTCAAAACCAGTTTAATACCGTGGGAAACTGAATTTGTTATATTTATACATAGCTAGAGTAATGAGTACTTTGTTGGAATTAAAGTTTCTTTGACATTCAATTTAATTACAGTTTTCATGTATATTATTATGACTAAGACTGCTGTTGTTAAGTAAGGTATTAAAAAAACTAGTCAGCTAGTTACACGCTACAGTGACACTAATAGATGTAAAAACCCATAGACTTACATCAGTCATAATCAACAAAAAATGCTACTTGTATAGGTATGCGATTCCTTAAAATTTTTTCGTTCATAAAATTCGGAAATACTGAATATTTCCCTAACTAGAACACTAGAACTACTAAAAAATACCCAAATTAAATGAAGAAATGGTTCCAAATCATTATAAATACTCATCATTCCCCTGCCCTTATCTCAATTATTATTATTTGGGGGTCGGCGCAGCATGTCTTATCTATACTGCTGAGGTTTTGGCTGTATATTTTTACGGCCGGCCGCCTGCCTGACGACAACCCTTCTTGGGAATGCTGTTGCTGGTGGTTTACTTCCCACCAGGAGGTTGACCCGAGGTGCTAGGTGGTATGCACCGGGTCGTAGTATACCTACCTTAGTCGCCTCTTACGACACCCATTGGTGGATATGGGTCAGCCCAATTCGCACCGGGAACTGCATTATAAATACTACTTTAAATAAATAGCGCAATGATTTCCAGTGACATAACATTGCAAAACAAAATTAACTTGAATTTATTTCTATATCAAACTAAAACAATTGTCTTAACCACCGAATAATTGTTGTTACGATACAAATCAACTTGAACTTGAGTTTGAAACGAGCGTGAAGATTAGATCTCAAGTAAATCAAGGTTGGTTAATGAATTGTTGAGCAGTTTCTAAGGGACTTATGACATTTGTTACATGTATTCCGCCACGGACAAGGTTGTTTTATTGTATTTACTTTGGTTTTATGTATGTTTTTGTTCACCCTTGTTTTATTAATGACTGGTATATCCCATCTTCCATCATCCATAAGTAAGACGACTATGTTACCTTTTTTTTTAGCTTAGCTAATACAACCATATTAGCTTACTTACTTGTTTAGTAAATTAAGGCTATACATGACAGTGTATACCTAGAAAGCTTATGTGAGGTCCTTGTCTTAAAGCAATACACTGAAGAGTAAAAATAGCTCTTAAATTAAAGCCAATAAGTTTACTGAATTAATAATTTACAGGCAAAACTTCAGTCAAAATTATTCAGATTATGTTAATTTTGAAAGTCATAAAACATGATCTTAAAATAAGATAAAACAGGAAATAATACATTCCGAAATTATGTAGATAGTCCTTAATCTGAAAATGAAAGAAAAAAGTGTGAACAGAAGTTTATTCACGGTTTTTAATTACCATCGAGATATACGATAATCATCATAAAATTGCTGTCTTTAATTACGGTTCATCCGGGTTTTTGAGGTAATTGTATTGTGAATCAACGAGATGTTGACCTTTGCCTACTTCGCGAAACACATACTTTAATATGAAGGTATTTTAATAAAATAAAAATCTTAACTAGTATACATTCTTAACTTGCTTAAACATTCAAAATTCTCCCGCATTGAGAACTACCTAACTGTGATTATGAATCTGCAGTCCTATTCTGTATGAAATGCATTTAATAGTTTGTATTTTTGATTTCTTTAAACTTTATTTGTAGTTAAAAATTGTATGTCTTTCCTTTGCCAGAAATAGCAAAAGATAGAAAGGTTTGGAAGAAAATGGGGGAGGCCTTTACCCAGTAGTGGGAACTCACACATGCTATATATAAAAAACTATTGTAGTTTAATGAAATGTCTGCCATGGATCTTCATACCACGGCCCATTAAAGAGCTGCCTAGAGTGGCCTACCGTCTGCACACGCGAGGACCTGTACATCACTACTGACAAAACTGTAAGCTTGTCTGAGTACTGGTCTCTCAAAAGATAATCGCCAATGAAAGAAGAAGAATTATGTTATATGAGAAAATGTAGAGTGAATGCTGAAATTTTAAGTAGTAGATGAAATTAGCAGGTCCCATCCAATGATAAAGATGATGATTACCTACATTTATGTAAATGTGAAGCGAAAGAAGAATATTTTGTTAAAGTATTTTGACTACATAATTTCAGGCTTTTGGCTAAGCATTATTTAATTTAAAGCAAGAGACATTTAATATAATTTGACTGTTTACACGAAATCATGAAATTGGCTACTTTGGCGCTGATAGCTGAAATACAGGCTCTGCCTAGTTCCGCTACGTAACAGATGACTACTCAAATTAAATTAGCCTAAGCTATTTTTGTAAATTACGTCAAAGATTTTCTTTAAATAAACATTAAACTAATTAAGAGACGGTGCTTAAATAGCAATGATCCTATTTCTATGCATGCAGACAATGGAGCTATATTCTGGTCTATTCTTAGTCTCTAACACATCAGATATTATTATTATGTCACCTAATAACAATAGTGCCAATTACTGCAACAATATCAGTGTGATTCACACATAACGTGCATAGAATCATCAAGCTTTATACTGAGTCACCAAAGTAATTGCTGTAAAAAATCTATAATTTTTATTTATCATTGTTTTCTTGTTGTTCGTCATTTCGTTGACGTCAGTGACTTAATTAAGGTGGTTTTAAGATGGTTTATTGAAGTTACAGCTAGAGATTGATGTGGTTTTTTATGAGATCAAATAACAAACATTTTTGCTTTAATCAGGTTTATATTTTTTATATTGGTTTTCCCCTTATACACTTTGTCCAATTGTGCTATTAAAAGGTATGTCAAACCTGTCCATTATTTTGAAAGTCACCATGGTTTAGAAGAAGTTACTCAATTACTTCAAACAAACCATAAAGGGACGCTACTAGTTCACATAACCACTTAGGCTGTTTCCATAAGTCATTTGTCATGACACCATTCACAGAATTTGTTATGAATAGTATTTGTTTAACTCTAAAAGATAGATGGTACAGAGTATTAGAGTAAAAATGTGTTTCTATAATATACGTCCTTTATTGCACCTTTCCCCAAGAAATAATTAGTAGATTATCAATTACAATACTACACTTCCTTTAAACGTGAAGATTTTTTTTTTCAACTCAAAGGCCTTTTTTTCTTGCCATCCCTTTCACTAAATCACTTTATACTAAACCAAGAAATTGTTCCTATTCCAGTTGGACGCCCAGCAACGCTACACGCTGTTCCAGCGAGGATTATGGGAGGCTGCCCAGCAGATACCACGAGGAGCCATCCGAGACTTCCCAACATTCAGACAGTTAAGATTATTAAGCATCATCGGACCTGCAGCATTGCCTCCAGATCAACTTGACAGAGTGAGTATTGAGGAACGATATGGCTGTGAATAAACTTAAACTTTATGGAGTTCTTAAAATGCATCTGTCTCTAATTTATGTCCAGAAGTGAAGGGAATGTAATGCGAAAAAGGATTTTTACTTTTCGGTCCATATATCCTTATCTAGATCAGCAAGGATGAAAAAAATATGAGTTTTATCGTCCCTTTTTTAAATAACATGAAACATATTTAGCTTTTCATTATACGATAGTTAGGTACATCTAATTCCACATGTTTGAGAGAAATATTGAATAAGAAAAAATAAGGCGGACCGGGTAGTTCAAGTCTCTTCTTGCAAGATAAATGATCAAATAAGCATTCATCTTTTGTTTCCAGTACAACCGTATCATCAACGACATGCTGGCCGTCTACAACACCGCTGAGATCTGCGCTTACAACGAGCCTTTCAAATGTGGCCTGCATTTACAACCAGAACTCCAACACATCATGTCCCACTCCCGGGACTGGGACGAGCTTCAACATATCTGGACCGAGTGGAGAAGAAACACTGGACGACGCGTCAGGGATCTTTATGAACAGCTTGTTGATCTGACCAATCAGGCTGCGAGATTGAACAGTGAGTATTGTAGAATTTCCCCTAGATTATTTGAACTAATACCTCACAATATCTGTAGATACGTAAGCGCCTGCGAAGGTATAACGACTGTCTTGTAGATGAGTGGTATGCTCACAAAATATTACAAGGCGCTATCGTAAAGTTAACCGCGTGGTGAATAGTGAAATAGTGTAAATAGTGAAAATTCTAAATTCTGATTTGATTAATTACTAATCATAAATATTATATTTTTCAGATTTCACTGATGCCTCCGCTTATTGGATGTTCCCGTACGAAACTTCTAATATGAGACAAGAAGTAGATGAAGTTTGGGAACAGGTAATTACAACATTTTCCTGTATTTGGCATTAAAAATTGGTATTGCTGTTCAAAGTAGTTATACCACCAGTCTCCTAGACACTTGTCTGATGGAGATGACGACATATTTTCTGACACTTTTTTAATGTGTTATTTAATAGACACATATAGTTTTAAGTGTAGATATTTTTGTGAAGTATAGTTTCATAGTTTCTGTTACACGAAAAAAACAATCTAATGAGAAATCATTAAATTGGTAACCAATTTCAATCTGATAAGGATGTTTGTTAGCATAAACTTTACATATCCACATCTATTACCAGTATACGTAGCCAATTTTGTGGGTACCAACATTGTAACTTCACAATCCAAGCTACAAACCCAAGAAAACATTTCAATTTGAATACCGCAATTTGTTTACCCAGTTACCCTTAACAGACGTCATAACACTTTTATCTTCAGGTCAAACCCTTATACGAGCTCCTCCACGCATATGTCCGTCGTCGTCTCCGGGAAGCCTACGGTCCTGAGCGTATTTCCCGGTCTGCTCCTCTACCAGCTCACATCCTCGGTGACATGTGGGGTCAGAGCTGGTCTGGGATCGTACCCGTCACCTTACCGTATCCCGGCAAAACACTAGTGGATGTCACTCCTGAAATGGTTCAACAGGTGAGAGAGAAGAGATGATGTCTTCTGTTTGGTTTTTGACTTTGTAGAAGGTGTTTGTTATCTTCATCATAATTCTGAACTTCACAATAGATCCTCAAAGAGTAGATCTAGATCTAAATTAAACAATAGTGAAAGAAAACTATAATGAATTTCTGAGGAGACTTTCTCGAGAAAAAAGCTCCAAACGAATAAACCAATTACTAATTTGTTTTCACAAACAAAGTGACGCTTTTGCTTAAAGCTGTTAGCTTAATAATTAATATTGATGACCGTCGATAAATCCTAATCAATACATTGCCATAACACCTACATTTTTTTGATTCCAGGGCTACACTCCGCTTACAATCTTCCAACTGGCCGAAGAGTTCTTCGTTTCAATGAACATGTCTGCGATGCCTCATGACTTCTGGGCTCTAAGCAATCTCCAACAACCAACAGACAGACACATACACTGTCAACCCTCGGCCTGGGACTTTTGTAACAGACATGATTATAGGTGAGATTATTTTCACTATAACATTCATTTTCTAATTTGGCAGTACTACAGAAGAATCTGTAATCAGGTACTTAGTTTACTATTTGTTTAAGTGCCATTGCATATACCTAACTACGATTCAGAAATTTCATTAGGGCATTTCTCTTCTAATCTTCCCTCATCATTTCAAACTCAAAATTTCGCAAACGAATGTCAAATCAGGATTAAAATACCTACTATAATTATTCTGAATCTAATTATTTTGCTATAACTGTAATATTAATTCTCAGTAGGTATTCATGTAAAAGTACAATAAAACGCTTTCTTTTGTTTATTTCAGAATCAAGATGTGCACTCACGTTGATATGAAGGACTTGGTGACAGCTCACCACGAAATGGCCCACATTGAATATTTCTTGGCGTACAGAAATCTGCCCAAGGTGTTCCGCGACGGAGCCAATCCAGGTATGACATCTAATATATATTAAACAATGTTTGATTTACTAAAAAACGATAGCGCAACAAAATTCTTATCGTGTTATGTGATATAAAAGCGAGTCCTAAAATTTTGGAATTTCTAGATTTAGGAAGTAGAATCAGTGGACTAACTCATCGTTAACAAGCAGCAGAAGAAGAAAAAAGAACAAAACGCTATCATGATTTAATACCAACTTGAGAAAAAGTTAATAAAAAGTCTCACAGAATGACTACCCGGATAGTTAAAAGCTTATGCGAAATAACATTGATTACTACATGCGGTCAAATTAATCTTAAGCCACGTTCTTATTAGGAAATGCAAGAGTGTGTTACTTTCACTACTTAATTTCCAGTCACATAAATATCGTAATAACTACGTAAAGATTGTAAAATTTTCATAACAGCAATGACTTAGGCCGTTAATAAGAAGCTAAAGAGAAGTATCTTGACTTTGCCTAATCTTACGTAAAATTAAACTGAAATGTTGTTTAATTTCGTGAAAAAAATAACAGGGCATTTGAACAACAATCTAACACACTTTAATTTCATTTAAATAACACTCTAATAATACAGAACTAAATACAACAATGCGCTCATGAACAGCGCTATCTGGTGGTAGTTGTGCGTAACGCCAGTGTTGCAGAGATCCGTCTTGCAATTGCAGTAGGTGACAAATAAGTCTCCGTTACCGACGACGCGTCTGCAGGGCTGGTCAGTAACTTCGTCATCAGCTAGGTACCCACACTGGCGAACTACACGAACCTTGCCATTTACTGCGAAAAAAAAGAAAATCGATAGTTCAGTGAAGCTGAAGAACTTTTGAAACCAATGTATATCTTTTTACTAGGTTAAACTTAAAATACTGCAACTGCAATGATTTCATTAAGTTATGCATTTTAGTAATAAGCTAGCCGGAACCAAACCTAGACAAAAACTGGTATCAAAAAGTTTCTAATAGTGTGCATATAATTAAACAAATACTTGTCAGGTTAGTGACAAGTTGTCGTGTAAAAAATGTAAATTGATTTTGTTAGATCATAGTATACTTACTCTCCATTTTAATAGCGCGGCAGAAAGTAGGCTCTATTGGCTCTATATGTTCCGGGGGGTCCCTCAGGGAGCAGTTTATGATGCCCAAACTGAATGAATCGAATTCTTCGCCGCAGCGAGGGTCGTACGCACTGTTGCAGTCGTAACAGAGAATCGAAGAAGCTGAAATGAAAAAAGACGAGCGTTGTGTTATTGTTTAGAATTTTGCCAAAGGTAGGCCGAAGTATACTGTCTCACTCTATTGATTTTCATAGCCTTAGTATGTATAAGATTCTTTCTACCAAACGACTTTAGTTTTCAACGAGATTAGCGTACATAGGCAGCTATGGATTTTGTGATTAGTTGGATACTAAAGTTGGCTATGGAAAACATGTGATCTCATTTTTGGTCTTTGCTTTGAGGACAGGTATTCCATCTGACACTAGAAGGTTCAAATCAACTAGAATAGGTTAACATGTGTCTTTTAAATCAGGAGCATTTTATTCAAATACCTATTACACAAGTAAAAGAAATGTATATAAAGGAAAGAAATATCGTTGAAGAGAATTTAAGCCAAGTTCAAACGGCTGCGGTCTTGTAATCCAATTTTGATGGGAGTTGAAAGGTTTCATGAGTCGTGACCAGTGACATACTTAGATATTGATGGATTTAGGACGGGACTGATATTTAAAAATAAATAAGTGCCTTTTTGATAATATTGTAGAATTCAAAAGGATGTTTTGAAACCTAAAAATAATGCTAGTAATGATTTATGAAAATTGAGTTCGTTAAGCTTGAGCAGCTTTTTTCAGCAGTTCTAATAGCATAACAAGAGTTCAGTACCTGCATCAACATTTTAAACCTGACTTTAATGACTTCCTCAACGTGATTGTTAGTTCCGTATTTGGATAATGTTATTCCAACTCATTGACAACTAGAATTTATATGGATTCGGCCCGGAGTGGAGTTATAAATTTTATCATAATCGAAAATCAAGATTGGCATTTCTGGAAACACTAAGTGTTTTTCGTAAATGAACATTGGCATCAGTGCTTTTGCATTTTGAATTATGAAATATTAAAATGCAAACCATACATTGTTATCATTAAAAACAACCTCTTTGTGTCAGAAACTGTCACTCTACATCTTGATGAAAACAATCACGCAATACATTGTACGGTAAATTCAAAGTTCAACTCCTTACAAATCAAATTTAAATTAACTCACCATATTTGACATAACACAGCACGCCAATAACTGATGTAACCAAAGTAACTTGTGATAAAACCTTCATGCTGAAAACCTCAGAAACTCCGTACACAAACACTACCACCAATGAACTGAATTAGATTTGTATGGAAACACATAATTAAATTATCGTGGCTTCTGCTCTAGTTACACGAAACTTGAAGAAACGTTGATGTTGCTTTACTTGCTAATAAGGTCACAGAAGGGATGTATTCGGCTGGAATTAATGGGATAATGCTAGAACAGATTAAGAATCCAAATTATATTAGGAGGTGGTTCTAAACAAGAGGTTGAATTTTGTGTTCCTGTTTCTGTTATTCATTGTTTAAGTTCCTTAGTTAATATACTTTTTCAAAATTACCTATAAGATGCTATGATTAGAAATGTAAGAGTCAAGTTATGCGAAATGCAATTGCAAATATTATAATCAAAGTTGCCCTAAATAGTCCGTGTAAACCCTGTGTATAGGATAGAACACCTGCTTTTCTTTCCTTCCTATTATCGTTACGTAGTAATTAGACTGGATATAATAAGGACATGCTTTTTTAATAATTTAACTCAACTAGAAGACCTAAAACATCAAACGTAAGAACTATTATAAATGACAATCGTTTCTGGTTATTGAAAGTTTATTTACTTAGGCACTCACACGACGTATTCTGCATTTTGCCAGTCATCCGCATAATATTTCCTTACATGTTGCGTAGTCATCTGGTAGATAGTGAAACAAAAATGGTTCCGCCATCCACCTGTCGAGCAAGACTAGTTGGTAGTGGTAGGTTTTATATAAAACAAGCGACGTCCGTGAACAATCTTCATAAAACTATTAACAGTTACTTACACATAAGACGTCTTTGATAGCAGGTGCCTTGCTAAAGCTTAACATAGATTCCGAAAGCTGGCTGCCGGCTTTCAATCATTGCAAATTTAAATAGTTCTTAGCATCAATGTTTCATAATTTCACATTCAAAATATGCGTATTTAATAAACCATTTGCCTTTCTATTCACGAAAAAGACATTACATTTTGTGTGTGTTATTATTTAATAATTTAATTGCAACGTTTAAGCCAAACAAAAATGTTACAATAGTTAAATAACAAAACAACTGCGATACTTTTACATAATAATTAAATCTCAGCTGGTGTTACGAAATGTGGAGCGTAATGTTAGGAAATTGTATGAGTTGAAGTTAAATTGTTCCTCTTACGACAATTTAGGACGACTTTCGGTTAACCTCTTGTGAGACGTGACTAGAATTTTTCTCGCTACCCAAAACTCGCTTTGAACAACAGCAAAACCACCTATGTTTTTGTTTACAATATTTTTTTAACGAAAGCGACTCGCAAAGACTCTCTAAGGATTTTAATCCTTGTATCGCGGGGGGTTTTGCGGGTTTGTAAAACTCCCCGCGATACATGATACGCGTGCACAATAGCATGTGAATTTATGATATGGTACAGGAGAGACGTCTATAATCATCAAACTCTCTTACTTAAGCTCCCAGATTTCAAATATCATCAAGATTATATTACGATTATATTCCGTAAAGTCAAAGGAAATATCAAAAAATAAAATAGTGTAACAGTTTAAAATAACGTTAATTCGCGCATGTGAATGTCGTACGCGTTTTAGGAAACTCACGGAAATTAATACTAACTATTACGGAGTCTCGTTACGTAACTCACGCGCATCACAACCGCACGCGTCTTAATCCACGGATGTATAAGAAATAGAAGAGTCTTGATTGAATTATTTACGGCGCATGCTAAAATATTTCTCGAAGTTACGGTAAGGCTAAAAATTTAAGACTTGGTACACTTGTATAAATCGAGTCATCGTTTTTTCATATTTCGGCAACCCTATCCATCGTCGCTACAGTTCTGTTACCAATCATATTTATAGCTATTTCAGTTATCTCAAGAGTTGGAGTAGACATTTCATCGTAAGTAGTAGGTAACTGACGCGGCAAACCGGCGAAGTAAGCTGGAACGAAGCTTGCGTTTTTTAAGGGATTCTCTCCAGAAATGATTGTATGAGTTTTAAACCTATGTAAATAGCAAAATTATCAATCTGATAATATACGTAGTGAGAAGGCTATTAGAATGTTTATAAAATTTCAAGCACAATAGGCATATCTAGTTAAAAAGTTTCTGTGTAGCAACAAATACTTTATTTTTTTGTTTGGACTGCATGAGCGAACATCGAGGTCAAGTTCAATCAACGCGAATCCATTTCGATTCCTAAATACTTAATATTACCTACGGTTCCGTATTTATTACAAGTTAATGATAATAATTAATTAAATATTAGATTAAAGGTGAACAAGGCCGCTATTTGTTGGACGTGTGTCCCCGTGTAAGCCTTTAAAAAGGACCAAGTTTCTTCCTTTAAAGTTATCCCGTGAATTAAAAGAGATACAAAATAATAATATGTAAAGTATCTGTATTAAGAACTGATTCATTTTAGATCTCTTGTTTTAGCTTATATGATTTTCTTTGAATGTATAGTTAGTGAATTACTAATTTCACACGAAATAAATATTTATGAAATAATTTATCAGTGCAAGAATTTTGGAAAGTGATTATTATAATTTTATTTGTTACGTATGAATGTCTGTTTTTTATGAAGAGATAAAAATAAAATAAGAGATTTACGAGCATGTATAATAGTTGTTTTGTTTTGTTTTCGTACACAATGCGGGTTAAAATTTAAACAAAATAATTATGAGATTTTATTGCACTAAAATTCTACTCTTTAAAGGAAAAAAATATGCTGTTGTTTATATTCAATAATTATGTAGAGTAAGCACAGAAAGCCTATTCACTACCTTCTGTAAAAGTTATCTGTTCATTGTATCACAATATAAAACACGTGTGTGCCATAAAAATACACGTATGTAAACATTTTAATTACAGTTATTATAGCAACGAGTTATGCAACTGAATATACACGTTCTCTCAATATTTGTTGATGAAATAAAGGCAAAGTTTTTTGCAACTACAACCTGTCAGTGTTTAAAGAATAAAAGAAGTCGTTGATATAAATACTATCTTAAGTAGGTATTATGTTACATGTATTTATTAGGAGTGTTAAAGACATAAATGAATACGTCATTTTTTTATTCTCATATTATAATTACTCAATTTAGCTTAATACGTAAGTTGGCAACCATTACCTATTTAGTAAGAAAACCAAATAGATAGGTTTTTTTTATAAAATAATCAGTTAAGCATGGTTGAGGATAAAACCTAGTCACCATTCTATCCAATACTGGATTTGATTTCCGCCATTTTGTTGCGCTCGAGTTTATCAATCGGGAGCAGGTTAACATCCGCGTGCGCGCAGCTTTCACCCGCCGCGGCGCATGCGCGGTTTGCATCTCTTTTGTTATTTAATACACTAGAGTTATTGATAGGTTTAAGCTGTTTTAAAAATAAAAATATTTAATTGTTTATTAATGAAAAAAAACTTCTTTTGTGTATTTTTTTTTGTTCGAACACAGAATGATTATGTTAGATATTGTTTGTTTAATATTTGTGTGTTTTATGATATAAATTTATCAATGAAACTGATGAATTACGAAATTTGATTGAATGCGTATTTTAAGCAGTAAATAACTTTTAACATCGTCCACTTTGGAGATCAAAACCGATCAAGTAATGTATAGGTTTAATAATCTGAATCTGCTGAATGATGCTACAGATATTAATATTAAAAGGGAATTTTAATACACATCCATCATATCCTCCACAAAACAATAAAATACTACACCATAAAATCCTCCTATGAATCGAAAATACCAATAACATCTTAATACCTTTAAGAAGGTATTTAATTTTGTAAGTTCCCGTATCGTTAATATTTCATTAAAGCCTCCGGTCACCGGATTAGTTACAAAACAGATGTCGGTTACGTAACAAAACGGCCGGCAAACTCGGAAGTCACCCAAATGTGTACGAGTCGCGAATGTTGATCGCTGATACACGGTGCCACGACGCCGACGGTACATTGTATGCAAACACTCCAGTTACCGCGGTTTAGATAAACTGCGATCACGTAATTAGTAGTTTGAAATTGTTTTGGTGCTTATTGAAATCTAGGTAGAGTAACTATTAGCATAAATTAGAAGTAGTCACTTATGTGCGCCTCAATTGTTTGTTTTTAGTCTAAGTACTTAAAAGTTATAACGGTTTACTCACGCGTATTTATCGGGATAGCCCGACTAGTTTCGGACCCAACCAGAGTCCTTAATCATGAGCTGACGCGGCGGCGGGGTCGCGAGTCGAACTCCGGTTGGGTCCGAAACTAGTCGGGCTATCCCGATAAATATGCGTGAGTAAACCGTTATAACGTTTAAGTATGAATCATCCTCACGAAAGTTATTATAATAATTTAGTCTAAGTGTTTTAGTAATTGGAATGTTTGTATAACGCCCTGTGCTATAACATTACATTTCTTTATTTGGGAGTTTTAATCTTACCAAGGAAATTATATGTGGATAAGAGCAGCTAATTCTAGTGCTTACTTATTTGACCTGCGGATAATGTTTAATTCACAGCAACTTTACGTGGTTTTCTAACCACCATATTAACCTCTATGACTGAAATAGTTCTACTACTACTACTATGTATATAAATAATTCACCACTATTTTATAAAGAATATTAAGATTTGACGACACGATCCTTGCCTTGTTAATGCGTTCTTAAACGCCGTGGTGTCCAAAATTTATACTTTGAAGTCCTTTTTTGATTTTCAATTGTTTTTACGATCAAATAATTATTACGTCATAGACTCTTTTCGTGGTTTTAACATTAAACTTTTAATTAGATGTAATTAAAATTGCTTATACATAAAATGGAAGTCAATGGTATTACTGAATGCCTTACACAAAATACCAATGAATGTTTTATTCTTAGAGGGACTTTTTCCTAGCTTTGTCCAAGTCTTCATTCAGTCTTACTGTAAAAACAAAAGCCTACTACCATATAATAAAATTTATCTACTCTCTATACCTTCTTGATGGGTTCAAGAATCAAGTACTTTGAACATAAATCTCAAAGGTAGGTACAGATTACAGTGACGTAATTTCATAGGCGCATTAAAGCTAAAAGAAAGTGTTAACAAGATAGGGCGTAAAGAATTTATGATAACCAGGAACCTTCCCGCTCTATTTTTGTCACCATACTTTCTATCGATACTTCCTGCTTATAATCCGATACTCTTTATTACCTGTATCGATGTAATGTCTCCAAGTTAGTGTTCCTTGCATAATGTTATAGTAAGATGCGTAATAAAGGTTGGATGCTGTTTGTTTTTATATTTTCACGTATGAAGTTTGTATTGTTATAAAATGCTTTTTTTTATTTAAATCGAAGGAAAAATATACAGCTTAGGGTTAGACTGCTTTATCATAGAGATTTGTAGTAAGGGTACATTTAAAACACAACTAGAATTACAACAAGCTTCATCGGTAGAATTGTATCAATTGTGTAAGGCAAGGTAAATGTAGCAATTGTAATGGCCCCTAAAACTTTTGAAAATAAAGCTGATAAGTAGTTAAATCTTAAAAAATGGACATAAAAAATGAACCAAGATATGTTTAAGGTAAAAAACCAGACTCATCAAAATCTCTTGAAAAAAATGTCTAAAGCAGGCGTCAAAAAGTGTCTAAAAACCTAAAAGTGAAAAAGCCATTGTTTCCCAACAAATCTGCCCATTATTTACGTCCTACTTCCAACTGTAATAGCGAGATGCTATTGTTTCATTAGTACCCTTTGTTACCAAAGATATCTGTACGAGCAGTACAATCACGGAATTATATCTTCACGCTTCAAGTTTAGGTAAAAGTGACGCACCGCTAGTACGAATAAGTGCAGTTTTCTAAAACGTATCTTCTCTTTTGTTTTGACCGAATCTGCGTCAATGTTACGTCACACGTTGTAACAGAGTTCCAAAAATAGCAATCTTAATAAACATTATTCATTAATTAAAACGTAGGTACTTAAAAGTTGATTATTTTAATACTATATTTCTTTTTCGAACGTCGTTACAGACTACTTCGATAGTCAATTGTTTATTCCACAGCCTATAAATATATACTGCGATTTAAAAGCTGTCTGTTCTATTTATATATATTTCCCTTCCATACGTGTTCCAATCAATGATGTAAATGGTATAATTGTGAATGCTTATAGTAATTTTTGTTTGCTACGGCAATATAAACCTTATGATTGAGTAGCCTGAGTACAAATTTTAATGTTTCAAACACTGTGCCAGTAACCACTTGATTTTTATTTAAAGCTTTTGTTAAATTTTGATTTCTTTCTACAGGTTTCCACGAAGCAATCGGAGAGACTATAGCCCTTTCCGTGTCATCACCTCGTCACTTACAAACTCTTGGCCTCGTCCAGCGTTCAGTAGACGATACTGCTCATGATATCAACTACCTCTTCACACAAGCGATGGACAAGCTCGCCTTCTTACCGTTCGCCCTGGTCATGGACAGATGGCGATGGGATGTCTTCACTGGAGATGTTAGGAAAGAACAGTATAACTGTCATTGGTGGAGACTCAGGTTTGTATTTTGTTGATTTTTTTATATTTGTAAAAGGCAATAAGTAAATATTCAACGACTTTCACACAACGCCATCTAGACTCAAACTAAGCAGAACTAATGATCGTGCTAATCACACAAACATTTGTTCTGGTAGGGAATCGAACCCACGACCAACAGGCCAGTCAATATGGAAATCAGTCATTGTTTCTTTTAGCCTTGACTTATTTTTATCGGGACACATTCTGCTAAATATTTTGGGAGGCCTCTAGCAAAAATATGTTTAGTTTGACGTTATGGAAAGGAAAAAATATTATAAGGAGGTTATGATTGAATCATTATTTTCCTGTAAGATAGCAAACATGAATGTATAATGGCGCAATTGATCATAATTATAGTATAAGAATAGGCATCTAAGAACCGCTAAATTGATACATCATATAAAATTGATTTCAATTACACTTACACCCGGAACACACAAAATAATCACAAGGAATTACATTAGCAAACATATTTCACAATCCGATAAGCTAGATATAATCTGCATTCCATAACAGTTATAATGAGTTGTAAGATCGTACGCAAGTAATGGGTGCTCAACTGCTCATCGTGGTATTAAGTAACCGTCACCCTCAGCTGACTCTTACGACACAAGAAAACTGTTTATCTTGGCTATCTTCGTACTACTAGTGTAGTGTATATAGTCCACGCTTTAAACAAAAAAAAATTAATCTTTAGATCATTGTTTTTAGTTATAATGATGGAGAGCAGATTACCGAAAATGTTATGATCATTGTTTTTGCGTTTGAGAGTAATTTGTGAGATTGTGATGAGAAAATCTCATAATTTTAGCGCCTTAATAAAATTGACAAAAAATTACATATTATTGCTTAATTGTGTCTTTTAAGAAAAATAATTTTATTAATTTGTGTTACAATTAATTCGTAACTTTGTACTTTCGTAAATAATAGTATGTTTGAAGTAGTACGTCAATCTTTCATCGAATCTCTACTTATACTCCATTTCAATACTTTTCCTTTGTACATTACATATGTATTTCATAACGTTTAAACAAAATTCTGAAATTTAATAAAATTACACACGGTTAGTCATCGCCTTATTAGGCACTCATCATCATCAAGTCAACTTATTATGCGTAACGATTTACCCATCTTTACCTGTCGATTAAATTACATTACACTTTTTTAACGTCTAACCGCTCATTATCAGTTAGATAATTCGGTTAACTCACGCAACTACATGACATAATGTTAACGGTCCGATGGTCGGTTAAATATGCTGCTATCTTCTAGGTCAACATCGCAGAATACTGTGGGTGTAACGTTATTTAATTAGAAATCTATATCCCATTTTTTTGACGGTAGTGTACTAGCCGTTGCTATGACCTTTTCCACGTGAATGTCGGCTATAGCTGCAAAACACCTCCATGTACGCAGTTGGGTAGAACAAACGTGTATGTTTATCCAGGGTGTCATCTAAGTCCATACCAAATTTCATCTAAATTATCCATCCATCTATCTAGACTTACAAACTTTCGCGTTTATAACAGTAGTAGGGTCAAAACGAATGAAAATTTAACTTGGAAGTGGCTTACTGTAGGTATCCTATGCCAATAGGTCTGTGTAAAAAGTTCCGAACTAGCAATAGGTAGCTTGCTTGGGTATGAAATTCGTCATTCTGAAATTTACTCCTACATTTGAATTCATTATCCCAATAGATGTTTGTGTAAAAAGTTGCGTGCAAAAAAAAATACTTGTAATGCATGCTACAAGCAATTGAACTTTACTATTGAATAGAAGTTTAAATGAGGAAGTCGTCATTATTTTGGGATTTATTTCACGAGAGTGTCATGTCATCTAAAAGAAGTTACGAACATTAAATGTCTATTCGACATTGACACACTGAATAATGAAAAATGAAAAGAACCTATTTCGTAAAAGTAAATATTATTTGCAAATCGTAAATGGAATTTCAATACTCATTAAATTAGCCAACTAAAACAAACCAATTTCGCAAATCAACGCACAGTAAAAGTGTAAAATGAGATTAAAAAACAAAAGCTTGGTAACATTAATACAGAACTGGACCAAGAAGTGATGGGATTGCGGTCGTGAGTCGGCCTTGACTCCGAGTAACGGGTTCAAACCTCCGATGAAAGCAAAAGTTCTTTGGCTATAGTGATAAGCGCCAGCGGGAGAGTAAGCGAGAAACGATTTAAAAAGATGGAGAAGGCAGAGTAGATATTTGATGACTATTTTTATTTTGACCACAAGAAAATATTCAGGAGTTGTTTGTAGTAAAAAGAAAAAAAAACTTATGAAAAAAATTAAGTCGCTTCTATTTCGTATGAAAATCTAAATTTGTGCTTCGAAATTTTTCTTATCAATTTACCAAGTAAGGGAAATCCTGATGGCTTATTTTTCACCTGTCTTCTCGATAATTCATTTCAAACAACATTTTCATAAGATAGTGCCTTAAACCACAGCATATAAAATCGCTTTTTCCATCACTTTATACCAACTCTGAAACGTACTATGTTACAGTATGCGTTGTGACATTACATAAGTTCAAAATCTTGCGTCTTAACCGATTGGCCTAATTTCTTTAATAACACACTTATGTCGATATTACAAAGCGTTTTAATGTATGTTTTAAGTACCGAATGCAACGTTTGCTTAGGAAAGAATCAATCTAACTTATAATTAAGCTTTCTTCATTGGGTGGCGACATTTCTTGACAGCAAATTGAAGGTCATAATATGAATGAGTTACGATAGATCTTCTTAAGATAGTGTAGAATAATTTGATTGACTTAAAATATTGCGTTAATTGTATTAGATTTAATTATGATAACGGTATTCTATCAAGTCAAATTGCATAATAAGTAACAATTAAAAGAAAAACTTTCTCCGATGTTTTGAATTCGTTGATTAGTATATCCCATATAACATAATTCAGACTAATACAAAATAACTTTTTTTTAAAACAGGGAGCAGTACCAAGGCATCAAACCTCCTGTATTGAGATCCGAGTTGGACTTCGACCCCGGTTCAAAATACCACATTCCCGCCAACATTCCGTACATAAGGTAAGCTTAAATAAAACATTTTTAAACACAACAACAACTGAAATTTTGACTAAACACAATTTTTACCACATTATTATGTCGATCACTGTTTTTTTGGTACCGTATTTATCAAAAAATCTTAACTTTTTTATTTTATCTTACTTACATAAAATTACCAAAAATATCAGTTGACATTTAAGCTACATTCAAAATTTCTTTAATTAGCTGCAAAAATATATTTTTAAGCTGCAAAAATATAAAATCAGTGCGTTAATACAAGCTCCCAAAGTGAGGCTTTTATTATGCAGTTGTGGAAACAAGACAGAGCTACGTGGAGTTCCTTCTCATGTTTTTAACGACAAAAGTCAAGAGCTCTTAATACAAGTTATGTTACGATTACCACAATAATAAGGATATTTTGTTGAGGAACGGATTACGGATTGAATTACTTCTGATCTCATTGTATTCCGGTTGTATAATGTTTCAGTTATATCTTGATGGCATTTCTGTGTGGTTATGCATCACTGGTAGCCTTTCATTTGGTGTAAATGTCATAGTATTTCATGTTATAATAATAGTTGCTATCTTAATCGAAACCTAGATAGAACTATTTTTCCTAATCTTTATTGGATCCTTGTATAATTTATCTGTGTTTTACCTCTGCTTCCCATAGACGAAAAAACAAAACAGTAGTGATTTGGATACCATATTTTCATCGTAGAAATCTCGTGCTTGACTACCAAAGCCCTGTCCCGATTATTGCATATTACACTATATACTACCAGTAAATTATGTAGGACGCAGACTAAATCGGTTCGAGCAATTCAGTTTCAACTATACAAATATGTAATGCATGGTACTCCTTGAATGGACCGTTCAAAGATTTATCAGTCTAGGCATGTTCATTGTGTGTCAGTAATTTGCATTCGAGGCGACAGTCAACTGTTTGGCTATCGTGTATTGTCCGTTCTCACGCTATTGCGTACTTGTTGAATTAATTACCAGTGTTTGCACTAGCTTTTGTTCAAGTCTTACAAATGTTTAAGGATATTAGGTACAACAACTTTACGAATTTGGAGGAGGACATAAATTGCACTTTCAAATCATGATAATATTTTAGAGTACCTAACTTTGTATTTCCTATTTATTTACTACGTACGTTAATTGAGAAATTATTGATTGAAAACCTGTTGGCTGAATTTGTTATGCGTTCGTAAGATGTTTTAACAAAACAGCTTCATAAAGTCTAATGAAACTCCAACAACTATAATTCAAAAACAGTTCAATCGATACAAAATATTTAAGCTTGAGGTTTTGTTGGTTATTAACCAACAAAGCCTCATATTTAGCCGGGGTTGAAAAAGCCTTATCTAGTTACCTGATGACTCGTTACGCAAACGTTGCGTAAGTGAACGCACTGAGCACTGGTTTCCTTAATGACGTTGCAATTATGAACGGGAAGTTGACGCACAAGCTCACTCAAGTGCGGTTTTGGGAGGTGTCACGTGACATGATTGCTTAATTATGTTATAATAGGAGGTATATTTTGTTACCTTTTCTTTTTTTTTCTTTTTTTATTAACGATTCTAGCACTTGAATCATTGTGTCACAGGGGTTTAACAGACATTACCTGCACAAAGACACCCAGACTCAGAACAAGCATCTGTGGATCGCACAAATTCTTGTCCTACGCGGGGACCGAACTCGCGACACGAATCAAACAGTTGTAATAGACGTGGTGACATATACCAATCGGCTATCTGTGATAGTGAATCGTATTAATAAATTATACATTCTTGGTAGGAGTCATTGACCCGACGATGTCATATTGAAACGTCTAGAATGTGAAACTTCATAATAAATTATTTTCGCTATGTGTTTATTTTGCATTATTTACATATTATGCTGTTATTAAAACAATAATCCACAACATTGCATTTATACCCTATCATGATGAAAATTAGACAGCAACCTTTACTTCCTTTCAACAAAGATATTTCAGTAAAGTTTCTAAATAGATTTAATATTTCTACATAATTACATTTTTATAGGTCTTTTAAGGGGACAAGGTTTCACGTTTATGACTTTTCAATTTCCTATGGTAATTATCATTTCCACATATAATTGGAAAAATATATTTAAATGATATATTTTGTAACAATATGCACGTTATGTCAAGGTTTCATCAGAAAACGATGTTCTCTTTACATAATAGCATTTTATTAAATCATTGATTGAATTATTAATTTTGACGAAATCATTATGACAGGTGTCGAACTTCGACATGAAAAATTGCGAAAGTATAAGAAATATCAAAATAACTGCGTTTTAAATTGAAATTCAAACTAGTGTTTTCCTTATAGTATTAGTGTCTTTGCAACCAAGAAAATTTATTTTCGATCAAACTGCTTACTCTTTTTCCTGAAATTTCTTCTTAGGAAGAAATTCCTATTACTTCTTATTCCTAATTTTATATTGCACATCTATCAAGTAAAACAGTTTATACAAGTGATTCAATTTGTTCAACTTTGATCTCATCTATTTATACCGGGACGGAAGTAAGAGTTTTCGTTTAAATAATTTTGAACATACATAATGCATACTAATTTATAGTTGCTCTAAGTTCATTAATTTGCTAAATAGTTTACATTAATAACATTCTACGTCCGTGGTTTCTTTCTAGTTTACGTAATTCAAAATAATATTCTTTCTTTCCGCTTTAAGGCATAGTAGGTATATATGAGGTGTATCTAAAAAGACAACGTGTGAACTAATAAGCTTACGTCCCTATTGTTATACATGATTGATACTTTACATTACACGTTCATAAAGTGATGATTTATTTTCTGGATTTTTTTATGGAGGCAAGGTAGACATTTCCCTCTAATAAGATGGAGTTATCATTACCGTTGCCCTGCCATATAAAAACTAAAGGGGGATACCAACAAAATTCACGAACTTGCGTTGACTCATGACCATGTTGTTCTTCCAGAAATTTCTTTGTCTAAAAACTTCTATGGAAGCTGTGTATAGGGTATAGTAGAGTTGTTCATTTTACAACTATTTTCATATTAATTGGCGTTACTTAAGATAATTACGATCAGTTAAATCACGATACAATTCTCTCAGCGTTGTAAGTTGTTGTAATATTATCTCATGGTATATTGTCATTTAGCACGATACCTGTTATGAATGACTCTCACACATCTAGGTCGAATAGTGAAAGTGCTTTATTCCGATATAAAACCAGATTGTTTTGCATAATTTAGGATATCTGCATATTATATGATTCTGTTATCTTATTTCTTTTAATTATAATACTAATTACGTCTAAGTAAATTATTAATGACTTGAATTCGTTTTAGTATTCGACTGCGTTGTATAATATGAATGTAATATGTGATGTAATTAGAGATTATCATATGAAACAAACTCGAACCTCATCTTTTACGCTGTTGTGAGTTTTCATCTCATGTTTATCGTGTCGTGTCAGTTGTCTTGAAGGTACGGCCCTAAAGATGCTACAAGAGTAAAACAACAACATACATCTTTATATCACTTTTTTAATACTTTCGTTACTATTTACACGGTCACAGGTACATAGCAGTCACAGTACAACATAATTAAAAAAAAAACAATTACTAAACAAGATAACATTTAAAGCTAAAGAAAAAATAAAGAGATCAGTTCTTTTAATGATGATGATGTTCGTGTTCATCGAAACCGCCTTCTAGACCACCCTCGAAACCTCCAAAGTGACCTTCACTCTCTCCATGGTGCTCATGGTGCTCATGGTGGGACTCTTCGTGGTGCTTGTGCTCAACAATAGTCGGCACATGTACGTTCACGGTGTAAGGGACGTGCTTTTCAACGTGGTGCGCAACATGCTTCTCCAAATGTACTGGCACAGGCCTGTCCACGGGGATGTGCACGGGGATGGGAACCTTCTTCTCCACTGGGTAGGGAATTACCTTCTCCACTGGGTAAGGTACTGGCACGTGAACCTTGACTGGCACTGGAACTGGCTTCTCAACATGCACTGGCACAGGGTTGTCGACGTGCACCTTTACTGGGTAGGGAATCTTTTTCTCAACTGGGTATGGCACCTTCTTCTCGACGTGGTAGGGCACAGGCTTCTCAACGTGTACGGGCACAGGGTTGTCGACGTGCACGGGCACTGGGTAGTGGATAACCTTCTCGACTGGGTAAGGTACGGGCACCTTGACTGGTACTTTCACTGGGAACGGCACCTTCTTCTCGACAGGGTAGGGGTGAGGTACGGGCACTTTAACTGGCACGGGTACGTGTTTCTCCACAGGGTAAGGGACATGTTCGTACACTTTGACTGGTACGGGGTTGTCTACGTGAACTTTCACGGGAACTGGCACGTGTTTTGTCACGGGGTACGGTTTTGGGATGTATTCGGGTACTTTGATGTACTCCTTGACGGGGAAGTGGACAGTTTTGACGACAGGGTAGGGCTGGGGTACGTGCACTTTGACGGGGTAGGGCACGTGTTTCTCTACCGGCACGGGGATGTGTTTCTCGACGGGGTAGGGTACATGAACTTTCTTGACAACCGTGATGGTTTTGTGAACATGTTCCTCGTGACCACCGAAGTCGTGTCCTCCTAGATCGCCCCCTGAGGAGCCTCCGAGGTCGTGTCCAAAAGAGCCTCCAAAGTCACCTCCCAGGTCGCCATGGTCGCCGTAGTACTCTGAAAGTCCTCTTTTGTCTTGTCTCTTTGTTTCTTCTGCGGCTTTTGGTTCAGCCTTGGTGTCCTTCTCCGCCTTTTCCTCTGCCGTGGCCAGGCTTATAGCCACGGCCAGGATTAGGGAAGATCTCTGTAAACAGAATAGTCGAATTAGTATAATTCATAAAAACTCAGTTTAGTAAAGTATTAAAAACCGCATTCAAATGTTAAATCTTTCTAAAAGTAAAACTGACAATAAACTCGAGAAACGTTAAATGAAAAGGGAAATTAACTTATTCTAGTGAAATCAAACTGGAAGTGAACACAAGAACTTTCCGAGCATTGTGGGACAAGTCATAACGACTAGTTATGCGAATAAGGAAATAACTTTACGTAATATTGATCTAGTAACGCGTCATTCACTTAGGTTATAGTATTAATTTTATATTTATGATATATGAAACTTCCGGTAAACAGATAATTAGTTTTTAATTAAAAGCTCGATCGCTATTTGCATAAAGTTTGATTTAGAAAAAATCTTCTAAAGATTGCTCCTTTATCCTTTGCCACAATTAAAAAAAAACACAATGACACTTGACATCCGTACTGCACACACTAAGAACACTGGCACTAGATTTTTTTTTTACTAACCAGTAGCTTCATCTTCGCTTCGCTTGTTGTTCAGCGAATGTTACGCCTTGAGTGTATTCCAAACACGCCAGTTACCTGGTTTTATACCTCATGCAAGTAGTTTCGTATGTACGAATGTTGCAAACACTTTCGCTAGTGTGGGTAACGTTTGAATGTGTGGGCTCGTATTTTTTTTTTCAAGAAGATGGGACGTTGCAGGCCAGCCTAGTTTGTTTATAATATTACGGTTTTATTATGTTGTGTAAGCCTTCAATATTTCTAACCGATCAAGTACTGCGTTATTTGAAGTCAAAAATGATTAATTTATCGCCGAATTAAATTCATAAATAAGTCAGGCTTATGTGATAATTATAATTTATGAGTTTACATGAGTTTTTAAGGCTAATTAGGTATATTCAATGTTGTAATAATTCATATTGATTTCAACACCATTGGAGTAATATTGATAAAATAACATAATATATGAAAACATGCGAACAATTAGGTACAGTAGCAATGCTTGATGGTTATAGTTTATTAAATATAAACGATAACCTCATTTCAGTTTAGATCGTTTCGTTCAGGTTATTATTTATTTAAAAAACAGACTAATAAGATAAAAACCTTTATCGTATTTTTGCTATAACTACTACGTCGTATTATACTGTGATATTAATATTATGAATATTCGCATTGAATTGATGCCGTTAACGGTGAACTTACGAGTAAACTCTTCACTAGCATAGCCTATAAAAAGATGTTCCTAAACCTTAAATCAAATGTGAATAATACTGGTAAAGCTTTTAAAAAGTTCATAGAATCCACTTTTTTCGAACCGGGCGAATCGATAAAATATACTTATTGAAGTTCTTTTTTCTTGACCTACCACAAAATTTTGATTATAATAACTACACATTCATCACTTGATCGTAATATACATCATGGACTATCCATTAAAAGACAGACATCAGGAGCAGAAACCTTTTCCATTTCATGAATTTTTGAAGCATACAAGCCCTTCGTAAATCAATATCTAGGGTATTTTTTTTCAACAAACCTTCTAATCACTTTTAAACATCAAGCTGACTTCATAATAACTTGATTTACTCATCCTACACCGCTTCATAAGAGTTCTGGCTGTAGAGAAGAAAAAGTGCTAGAAACTTTACATAAAAAGCCAAAACATAGTTTAAAGTCTTTAAAATGAATATGCAGGTAGGTACTTTTAATTGATCTAAGGCAACTCATCGTGAGGAAACTTGGCATTCGTGGCCAGTAATAACCGGCACGTGTTGAGCAAGATATAGCTTATCGTAACTCATCCGACATAGATACAATATTCTCTATAGATAAAATTAAGCGTTATCCAACCGTGTCGGCCTTTAAGATATGTATTTCACAAAACGTTTAGTTTTACTACCGAAATAAAGTTGCTTATTTATACATAATAAATCCTCCATTGTGGCATTATTTGTTGTTTTAACCACCAGTCAACAAATAAAATAAGATAGAGATTACATTTAACATACTAATTTTAACTTAAAAGCCTGGATTGAAAATACATCGCAAGTGTGGAATTATTCCAGTTTACTTTCAATTTCATTTTGGATTCTGCAAAGCGAATTCCCAAGTAAAATAGAATAAAGGGATAGTAAAGAAATGTTATACATATGACATGGTAATTATTATTAATATGTTGATCATGACATGTATATTTGGAGCTATTGTTATGGTTACCACGACACCAAGTTGCACATTAACCTGACGACAAGAAGATGATGAAGAATGGTTCGAATGACACTTATATGAAAAAAAAAAATTACTCTACTTTTATTTGAGATAAATATTAATTTTGTCACACGAAAAAAAAGAAAAAAAGAAAGCACTTAGCCATATTGAATACCTGAACAAATCATTTTTTTACAATAGTTCACTCTTATCAAAATACTCAAAAATATCAGAAGGATATGAAATTATGAAGCTTTCGACAAGCCTCTTGTCAATATACTTTAGCGATTCGATCAATGTTAGTGTTTTGGACATTCTAACTTGTTTACAAGTTTAAAGTGAAAATAAGATAGAAAATCCCCAAATCTCATGTCCATACATAATTTAGAGTTCTCGTAAGAATCAGCTGACTTTGTAGTATAGCGGCAATTGTGAAGTTACATAAACACTAATCTCGTCGCTTGTTTATTTATGTAGAAGATACGCATCAAACGAATTAGGGATTTATGAGGTAATAATTAAATTTAATTACGTACAAACAAGGTACTGGCAATAAAAACTAACAGCGGTCGAATAATATTTTTAAGGTCTTACATCTGAAATTCTTAGTCAAACTTTTATATGTGATGGTTAATTTACAGGGCTTTCTTAATAATGATGTATGTGTAATACATACATAGTTTTACAGATCTGTACACACATATTACTATGTAACTATATGCTATAGATATAGATTTTTGATAGCCCTTATAGTTAAGTTTAACCGATAATTTCAGATGTAAGAGCTTTTATCAGAATTGCACCCGGCCGATCTGGGGTGGATCGTTAGTAGAAAATTAAAAACAAACTATAACATACACTTAGCCAAACAGGAAGAAAACAATAAATGACGTAAAACTCCGTTTTTGTTACGTTTCCTCTTTTAAGAGCAATTTTAAATTCTGGCTACGTTCCTAAGTCGAACGTTACGTGAGAAACATCTTAACTTTAGATTAGAAGCTTGTAAGTAAACACGAACTTACTGAATATAAATGTTTATAAGAAAAAATACTTTTTATTTTTATTGTTTCGTGATTTTGAAAAAGTTACTCATATCATCCTCTAATTGAAGAGAGCCAGAACCTGTATAGAATTACCATATCTTCATTAGTGGGATTACTCCATTATTTTTTTTATTCTGCCCAATAATTGTTAAAACCTTTTTGTATTAATTCTCTTTTTCTCCTGCATAGGCAGGATAATAATGTCACGTTTGCTAAGGTTAGGATCGAGCTTGCACCTCGTGCATACGAATCCATACATACCTGTTTATTCATGACATTAGAAACAGGCTTACATATTTTGCGGTCGCGGCACTGCCCTCGTTCAACTATCGCGAAGCGAGTTCGTAGTTCAAGCGCGCGCCCTTCCAAACCAGTACAAACGTAATACCTTTACCAGTTCATTTATTGAAAAAAATTTTATTAGAATTTGACGGAACGAATTCGATATTTATTGAAAAACTAGCAGACGCCAGCGACTTCGATCGCAAAAAAAATAAGGATGAAAAATTGATAATAGCCGTTTCTCAGATCTACCTACTCAATATGGTCATAAAATTTCAAGAGTTTCGGTCAAGCCGTTTCAGAGGGGTACGGTAACTATCATTGTGACAAGGGATTTTTTATATGATACCTAACGAACGTTGTTGATTAAACATAGACCTGGATGAATAGAACAAGTGAAAGGAGGCCTTTCTCCTGCGGTAGGATACTGGCAGCTAACAAATGAACACGTATTTCAGCGTTTTTACCGACGATACATAATCCTGAATTACGCATGAAAGTCTGATATCGTAAGGTGTAACGTGGTACGATAAATTTAACGTTCCAAGTCTTGTCTTCCTAAAAAAAGGTGTTAATTACATATATTACTACAATTTTATTTACTTAATTACAATATTATATTAAATTGTCATTTGATAATGTTTTGATAACTTTTCAGTTACCGTAAACGCTCTATTACTGTCATATACGTCACATAATAATTTCGTAATCACGATCTGTCAACGAAACTATGTCGTAAATATAATCAAAGCTCATTTACGTCACTTACGTCGAGAAAGAGATAATTACATAATTAATTACAAAGTCTCCTGATACACTCATAAAATCATGTTTCCTTCCAGTCAATTTTATACGCTTTAGTATAACAACCGTGGCAAATGCAGAGACGGGAAACTATCGAAAGTGGTTCATATAACTTAAAATAAATAGCGACCTTGACTGAAATGGACAGTGTTGCTTAATACTGCAATTCATTCATACTTAGAAATTGTTTATTACCCATGAAGATATTATATTGGAAAAGGAGAGATATTGTTTTTGTGATACGTTTTGTAGATTGTTTTTTCTTGCCGGTCAGGGGCGAAGTTGAAATTCTTAATGATTTGTTGCACGCGTTTGTTTCTTTGTTTGCAGCTTCAGGTGTAAGCTTTAGAAAACCTTTGGTACGGTATCGAATCATTAGATTAAATAAATCCTTATCAATTAGCCTGATTTTGCTACATAAATTTAACAATTTAAACAAAAAAGTTACAATTATTGATCCATTAAGTGTGACTTAGACAAGTGACATTTTCACAATTGTAGATTGACTGTTGTAGTAAAAATCACTCATATACACTAAGATGATTTAAGAGATTACGTGACTTGAACTTCGACACTTCTAAATATTTGAGCAATACGATTAGAGTTATAGACAGTGGAAATGTAACTTGTCCAGAGAATCAGGATTTCCATAAATATCGAGAAAGATAAATCATCGACTGACGTAGTAACTGCTCCAGTTCGAGCTAAAAAGCTTCCTTTTAAAGACCATTACAGATATTATGCGACGTACTGACATAATCTTCTGATTTATTGTGACCTATTTACGTACATACTTGAAGCTCATCACGAATCTCTTTATGAATTTGCGCAAGCTAAGGAAGTAATGCGAACAGTAATCAGCAGTGAAGAGTGTCAACTGTCATTATATTTACACTATTACGTTGTATTGCGATGTCGTTACATACTGATCTAGATATGAGAGAAAAAGACGATCACACCTGCTTGTGTTGTGCATTTTTTATCGGAACGGTAACGTCATATTGGTAATGAAGATTCTTAACCGAATTCTACTCAAGTCTTCCAGGTTGGATATGGGAATTAGCTTATAAATCTCTTTAATTCTGGGATAACTACTCTTGATTCTCGTGATATCCCTTTAAAAGGCTTACGAGGAACCGAAAGATTTACGCGAAAACAGGTTCAACACTTAGCGGCCTTGTTGAGTTCTTTAATCTGTGTGATAAAACATTCTACCAGTGACTATTCACACCTACCCTATCTGCGAACTTTCATGGACAGTAGGTACCTACCTAGAAAATGGGTTATAAACTAGTTTTTCTTAAATTGCTAGAAAGTATGACGCAATCTACCAATGTTAAAAAAAAAACATTTTAAAAGCAAAATAGGGAAAAGACAAAACAAGAAAAGAAAAGGAAAACATGGACTTTCTGTTGTTTAAAATCCAACATCAATACTGTAAGCTACTAATGTTCAGAAACTTTAGATAAGAGAGATTTATCGATCACGCGATCTTTAAAGATTATATTCAATAGCTACTTAAATTTTATTGACGTTTCTATACCTACGTTTATTGTAGGTGATTGTCATCTTAATAATAGAGTTCGAGAATGCGGGTTACGTACGTAGTAATCGATAGCTTCAATTGGTGTTAATAATTGTGTGTTAGAGATTATGATTTTTATTTATTTTGTTTTTTTTTTTTGTAGTTGTACACCAGTAATTACTGAAGTTAAAAAAGGAGGGTCTAAGGCCTTATGATTTTTTAAATGTTACAGTTTTGTTTTTTTTTTACTGCACGGACAGAATGGATGACTGAATGGATGTCTGTGAAACCCTTAGTGATACAAGAAATAAATTCTTTAGTGTGGGAGCTCTTTCTTATAAAAAAGAAAAAAATATGTGTTTAAAGTTATTTTTATTTGCAAACGGTTTTAACAATGTTGTGTTACAATTACTTACAATGTTAATGTTATGATAAATGGAAAATATAGTTAGAAAGTGTAAACTATATTGATTTATGCACAATAAAAATCCTTATTCAACATCTGGTTATCTACCCGGTACCGACACAAAAAAAACCAAACGAGTTGCATTCAAAATACGCAACGCGATTCAAAGTTTCTCAATGTTAGTACCAGTTTACTTTCAACCTCGCTTCATTACATATAACCGTATTGAATAATCTTCAACCATATAAAAGTAAGAAACAACAATTACAATTAATAAGCTCATATTACCATACACTTGCGGCCACAAAAACCGGTCATTATAAATTATAATACATAATTTCCGTCAGGTTGCTGCTTGTAATCTTAGACAACGTCGTAATAGTTACGGGTTTACAAAGACTATGTGATGTGTATGCAATTAATTATACACTTTGTGGCAAATTTAGTGTATCACATTTCAAACTTTTTTTGCTACATAAATCTTGAACAGTTTACTGTCTGTAACAAGCCTTTTTTTCAAAACGGAAAATTTATTGTTACATTTTTATTTTGGTTAAATAAAAAAGACATTACTGGGCAACCATGTGATGTAGGTGCGAACTAAACATGACAGTAACAACAAACAAGTAACAATTAACCTGACGCTAGGAATTTAGCAAGAACATACATATGACAGATATAGATCAAGTAATAAAAATGAAATGTGGCTCACTTTTAATTAGACCAGTATTCAAACTGACAGGTATAACTTCTTTCAATCATTTTGCAATCGATTTACAGACAAGGTTTTTGAACAATGCGTTGCCAATGTGGCGTAAAATAATAAAGCATTTTGCTGCTTTTATTCCCTGTTCACGTTTAAAAGTAAGTGTTATTTTATTGATAACAAACAAAAACGTCTCTTTGACGTAAGTTGGTAAACGACGTCGCATTAATGTACATACGCATGATTCTGAGCAGTGTAATAACATTTCTTCAACTATATTGTATGCTTTATACGCTATTAAGAAACATCAGAGTGACATTACATGCGATTGCAATCTTTAAAAGAAAAAAAAATATCTTAATTTAAGTTACTGTAAGCTATAATCACAATAAATAAAATTATAAATGTGTTGTCACTTTATCGTGCTCTCAATTGTATTCACCAGTGAGGTCAATCTTAGTGCAAAAAGTTCTCATAATTCTCCTAGTTTTAGTTACTTGGATACACGTTTTATAAGTAGGTACTGTCGGAATCTTCGGTGCCTCCGTGTAAATGATTGTTTTTCTAACTTAAAACATGCCCATTAGTTCATAGGCCAGGATCAAATACTTAAAATAGTTATCGTTTACTTTTCTACATTGCTAAGAGGATCGTTTGTATTATCAAGATTTTTGTGGTCTTGGATACTATTTCTCGTAGGTAATTTACTAGAAAAAATGCACATCCAACATTATGTGTACAAACAAATTATGTAATTCTTCTAAAACCACACAAAACAAGATATTCCAGTGATCTAGTTGACGTCATTGGGGGCTTGTCAGTTTGACATATCGATCACGATCTATTTACACCGTGATCAGACTAGCGATAGTCAAGTGTTTATGTTCTGTAACCATCTAGAATGTTCTCTCGAATACGGAATAGGGTTGTGCAAGTTCAGTTTATTGCCTTAGGGTGTGGTCTAACTGAGTACGAGATCTGTCGATGAAATATTTTTTTAATATGGTATAATTAAAATTTGGTATTTGCGCAGAAAATGTTGATTAAGATATGTCTAATGTTGTTCTGTCAACAACATTAACTTAGATATTTTATGTGTACTTATGTGCAGGAAAAAACAGATTTCGCCAACTTTCTAAATCGGGTTTTAAACACAGTTATAAAATTGCATTTAATTTATTATTTTACATAAATATTTATCAGCGAAGTTGAATGTTTTATTAATTTATTTAAAAAAGGATATTGCCTTATGATTTTATTTTCGTTTTTTCTAAACAAACAATGTTTTTTTCGTGAAATTCCGTTCCAAAAATCTTAATATAAATGCATTTTTTAGGCATAAAATACTTATATTATACTTTATTCATCATAACAAACGTAAACTGACGCAATTAGCCTACTTTCTTCGTCCTCTAAACAATTATTATTTAAAAATGACCACAATACGAGTACTAATTTGTTGTTATTTTATTTTTGTAACAACAGTCCGCACCTTCACACGTACGCATGTCATGCAACTGCAGTTCAGATAAAATTTTACAAGATATAGGTAGTTTTCCTGCTGATAATGTTTTAGACTAAACATTTAATAAAAATATATTTGGAGCGAAATCCATTTCAATAGCATAAATATTGCGGTTGGAAGATCCAGTTGGAGAACGGGTGACCTTGATTTTTTACACATCATCATCCGGCATTGTAATAACTCCACTCGATAGAGAAATTTTTGCCGTATACTGTAATAGAATCCTAAATATTTCAATCATATTATTTGCCATATAAACAGAAGAAAACAATAAAACAATATTCAAGTATTTCATTTGCTCTGATACTCACAGATGGATTTAAGTTGGTATACTTTTTTTCGTGGCGAATTTACTTTGTGACGAATGTACAACAACCCGTATGAGGGATATTTTGTTTATGAAAAGGAGTAAATGATAGTGTGACGTCCAATAGGGGAGAATGGAAGAAAAAAAACTTGTTGCGCCGACCCCAAGTAAAATGAGGTAAGGGCAGGAAGATGATGATGATGAGGGATATTTTGTTTGCATTTTAAACGTATTCCAATACAATGTTCCGCATAAATTAATTTAAGACTAGCAAATATATATTGCGAGTTCATTTAAAAATATAAAAGAAAATCATTTTCTCGCTCACATAGACACCAGACCTTTTGCCCTCGGGCTACACTGGCCGCGACAGTAAATCGCTAATACTTTATTAACATTAAAATTTATGAAATCGCTATACAGCATCTAGGTTTACTTTATGCTGCATTTCCTTTGGCCTTGTTTTTCTTAGTACAATCGACTTTAACATCTAGGTAGGTACTCAAGTTTTACACGAATAAAAGAAAATTCACGAAGCTCCAATAAAATGCTTATTATTCATCTTTTCGGATTGGTATTGTGTAGGACACTTCAAGTATCTAGAAAACACTGGATCATTATTTTAAAAATGTTTCGGCATGATTGCTTGAAATTTGCTTGAGCTGCACTATTGAAGAAAAAAGGATTACTTCGAAGATCTTTCAGTAATTTCTGTTTTAATAGAATACTAAATCTATTAAATTTTAGCTGTTGTTGGTCAACAGATCAACATAAATATGTTTCAAGTTGTTGTCCCTAACACTACTAGTGCGTCCATCATTGAGTTCACCCCTGACCTTGTCGTCTTTCACATGTCGACGGCTCATAATGTGTGTGGCTATATTACACTCTTTTTGGAATCCCAAGTTCACCAAAATGGGACTCAATTTGTCCCCTTCATATTATGTTATTTGAAGCTCAAATATCATTTATATCCAATCGGCTTTAATAAAAGAAAATATTAATTGCAATGTTTACTAAAACAATGTTACATTATTCTGAAATTAAATAACATTTATCACATTTCAGCAACAACACTTAATAAAATGACAGCAACTTAGCAAATAGGAGCAAAGATTGGAAAATAATACTTTAATATCTATAAATCTTATTGCAGGTTCACAAAGGACCTTGTATACCTTTCTATATAAAACAGTTCTCTATATTTTGCAACATTCGTTGTATGTTACCCGGTATTTAATATCGCCTTATTAACACTACTTTATATTTTCCCAACCGCGTCTTAATAGCAAGAAGTTTACAAACATAATGAAACCGGCGCGTAACGAGCAGTAAGCATTATTTAATATAAAAAACGTGTACATCTCGATTGATACAACGTAACTTATAGTGATGGGCCGTGTTCAATATTATCGATAAGTTTTTGCCACGAAATTATTTCTTTTGGTTAAAAAAATAAAAGTATTTGATTACCATCGTTAGTTACTTTTAAAAAAATGTGTAAATTTATTGAATACACCATAAGAGTAAAAAAATCTGAAGTGATAACATCAATGAAAAGGCAACGCGAAATAATGCGCTAATTACTTGAACTCGCTCGATTAAGAATTAACTCTGAAACGAAGTCATTTGAAACAAATCGCAGTTGTTACGAACTGTCAACTGTTTCCTGTCTCTTGTCAACTTTTCAAACCTTTTCTTTTATTTCGGAATACACATATACACATAATATTGGACAGGATATAAGGATACTATAGCGATAGCGATACTTTTTTTTAATAAATCAGTGGTAACATTTGACTTGGTAACTTATGTTATTGAAAACACTACTAAAGGCAATTTCCCTGAAACACATCTGCATTCAATATACTACTAAATATCGCAACACAGAGTAAACAACGCTTAAGTAATCCAATTACTAAGGTATGCATACTTATCAAGATAAATTATTTTATCGATTAAGTAACAACACTAGTCGTTATGTAAGCAGTGTGATCGCGGCCAGCGCTCACTCTTCCGTTAAATTTAATTGCACCAGCTGTAAGTACAGTTGAGGAAAAAGCGACAAAATAATTCAATAATATTTAAAACTATTTCTGTAAAAAAGGATTTTAGGTGTATTTTTATAAAAAAATAACAGATTTAGCCTAGTGATCCACATTTTAATAAATAACAGTTGTATAATTTTTATTAAAAAATAATTTAATTACTATCACGGAACAGAATTGTTTGCTTGCACATTATAATTTCTAGCAAAAATAATTAAGTAGAATACTCTGTTTACATAACTAAATTTTCATATGCATTTTAGTTGTTATAAATATTCATTTAATTAACTAACTTCTACGTGGTTTACATTGCAAAATAGTTAAAATATTATAAATAACAGTATTAATATACCATTTGGTATTTTTGCTACACTCAGCTAGGATTATGAAATTGCTTGATTGGTTGAGATGAAAGCTCAAAACCAACCATCTTAAAGTTACCTTATTATGCCTAATATATATTAGGCTTTTATAAATTATATAAAGAAAGGCAGCGATTTGATTCCTGTGATTTTTTATTATTATAAAAAAAAGAAAAAAAAATAAGTATATTAAAGCATTTACTCTTCGATTGTACTTCGCTCTGCGTTGACTCCCGCGCACAACCGCAACATATCGCGCCGGCACAACACGCTTCCCTATTTTTTATCGATCATTGTACCACGATGACAGTTCACATCTATCGAGTATCATCGACTTCTTGTGTCACTCGTACAACACTATTTCCGGATTTGATGACGATATTGAATCAACATGGGTGAAATATAAATTTTAAATGAAAATGTTGCATCAAACTGATTAATTTGCAATGACGCAGTGAATCTCATTGAACTGATATTTGTTGCAAAAATTTGAAGATGTAATCTAGAGATTGTGTGTAAGACGTAGGAAGTGTCCTAAAAATATAATTTTCGAAATAGATCTATTTTGAGACTCATAAACTACGATTAGTATGCCCTGCGATTTCATCTTCGTAATTAGTAGTGAGGAGTGGTTTGAGGTTGCACAGGACAAAAAACGTGGAAAGACTTGGGGAAGACATTTGGCATCTCAGAAAAGGGACACGATAGGCTAGAAACAAAAAACAGTGGTTCCCCTACTACAACTACTCATATTTGATTATACCTATGCACCCATTGATATCTAGCAGTTGATTAATATTTTTCATTGTTCATAACAGACCAATGTGTATGGTATTGAGCCTCAAAGTTGATGTCACAGTGCTCTAATTAGGAATACCTAATTAAAATGTTATTTCTAGGTTTTTTTGACATTTTGTTTTTTACTCTAATTGTATAAACAATCAATACAACGCATATTCACAAAAAGAAAATGATGAAGTTTTATTATTAAACTGTGATTAATAAATCCACTTCATTCGAAATTACCAAAGTTACAATCCATCATTGCCTGTAATATTCTAATAGTAATCACTCTAACAAGTACAGGTTCATAATATCTGTTATTATATTTTTATAAGTAATAGGCACTTAGAATATAATGGCAACGGACTAGAATAATAACATTTTGATAACATACTTCAGGTAATTAATTACCTAAGTATATTACGTATTATTACCTGATTTGACTGATGCATGTATTGTGTCTCGATCCACGTAATGTTTAAGAAATATACTGTTAAAAACTGCTTTTAACACTTTAAGGGAAGGAATAGCGCCATCTATCGTTCTATTTGTCAGACACGTTGATTGACTCTTACTTATAATAAATTAAGTTAATTGTTTGTTGGTAAACATAATTATGCAGAATAAATTAATATTTTTGACAAAGCACATAGTTACTTTCAGTAACGATCAGGTGCAGAGGTGCTTAATCCACACAAAGGAAAATATATGAAAAGTTCAGGAATATACTCGTAAAAGTAATTTAGTAAATACTCGTATATATTAAATAAATAAAAGCTGTTATAGGGCTATTTTAATCTGTGAAATTTGTTTTAGTTACAACTTCATGCTACTAAAAACGTCTTGGAATTCGTCTATTGTGTAATCCAGACCAAACAAATGGTAATAATCATTACATAAAAGTTTACAGACGTTTCTTAAGTCGTAAAATTTTTTTAAATGCTCCTGGTGTAATGTATATCGTAAAATTAACTGAGATATAAAATTAACGCTCGACACAATTAAAATTAAACCAAAACCTTAAAAAATATTAGTCTGCCTAAAATTGCCTCACTATTGCAAAAATGTTTGCAATCTTTTAAAAAAGGTGTATGTAGGGTACCTATGTGTTTTTTTTTATGATCGAACAATTTACTTAATGATCAAAGCATATTAGTGATAAAAATACAAGGGTATTTTTGTCTGCGGAGCTTTTACACATGAACGGGAATTTAATGGGAATATCTTAAATTCTGAAAAGAAGATAAATTACTTTTGAACTACTTACTGCTTATAGCTTATATTTTGGGCGGGTAAATGTGCAGGCCAAAGTCAATGCATCCGTCTCTATAATAATTGAGTTTTCCTTTTACCGTCAACTTCAGCTTTTAGTACCTACTTAAAAAAAATTCTAACAATATTTAAGTCATTATCATTTGAAAAAAAAAATATCGAGAGAAAAGAAATATCAAATCACATAGCGATTATTTAAAAGTTTTAAAAAAGAATTGAAATCAATTCCAGATAAATAATCAATATCTCCAAGAGAGTGGATTCACATACGAGTGTGCACTTTATCCATTAAAAAGATTACAAAATTACATTGCTCTACTCTGTACTGTATATGTCGACATGAGAAGATCAAAAAACAATAACACATCTTCGGTTGTAACATCGCTGCTGTATTAACTGATTGCAAGAGTATTTGTAGCACAAGCTTGTTCTCATCCAGCAGTTTTACAACCTCTTTTAAAATGCCACTACAACACGCCGATCGCTTTTCCTAGATATATTTTCTTAACATTCCCACAACGCCATCTAGTCTCAAGTTAAGTATACGAGAGTAACTTGTGTTATGAGTATTAGACAACTGATAAACATACATATATATTTCTAAATACATACATATAATAGACAAATTACATCCAGACACAGAACAAATGATCGTCACAGAAACATTTCTCCTGGGGGGGAATCGAACCCACGACCTTCAATATACATACTAACAGCAGTCAGGGCCACTAACCACTTGACCATCAGTCAAGATTTTACTTTATCAGTCAAGTCTTTTCCTAAATATTGTTAGAGAAAATTACATGTATAACCAATTTTAGCTGAGCGTCAATTGTATTTTGCATATTAACTGTCTAGTTGATCTCAACAACCCGACATGTCAGATTCGGGTTAACGACGATACATCAAAAGATCGACCTCCATAAATGATCATCAATCAAAAGATCAAGCCAATTAGCCCCTTATACTACCTTTAAGTAATAACTACTATTCTATTTACATCTGCAATTATTACACTTACTAATTAATTCAAGCCTAAACTGGCTCTACTTCCTAGTACGTTTATCGTCAGTCACCAGATCAGCATAAACTCGATAGATGAAATAATAAAGGCGTTATTTCATGCAAATTACTTAAAGGCTGAGCAACATTACCGGTTATGGGAATTGTGTAATGTCAAAAGTCCAGTTTGGTTTCCTGGATATTAAAGTTAAATCATAGTGTAAGCCAGGCTTGCATTATTCAGTTATTGACAACTTACACTTACCGCTTTCTGTAGGGATTAATCGTTTTGTGTAGACGTCTGTTAAGCAAGTCACTTTAAACAATGAGGGCACGTCGACCTATGATTGATTACTATGAGATTGACTGGTTGAGAATGTCTTCAGGCGTTGAGTGCGCCTTTGTGCAACAATGAGCAAAAGGAAAAATAAAAACCTTATCGTTTAGTGAAGCAGTTAAACCTAAGCTCAGGCAAATTGAGCAAAACTGTCTTAAAAACACCCTGTTCATCCTAATTTATTTTTGACACACTCAAATCATGTGCATGCTTGAGGGCTAACTGTAAACTTTTGGAAACACGACCCTAACCTTCTTTTTCTTTCTAACTACGGTTGATGAGCTTATTTGTACAAGTTCTACATATATCATTACAGGCCTTCTCAATACATACATATAGGCTGTGTCATTAAGATGACCGTCGACACGCCTTCAAAATGGAAAATTAATAAGAAGATCAATAAGAAAATCATTACAGCCTATTAACTCATTACTTACTTTGAGTTAGTACAATAATAACAGTCTTTATTATAATAAGGTGTTCTAGAATGATGTATTTATTTCGCAAATTATTTTGTCGGTCGATTACTTACTCTACACGTTGGTCGTGACGGCCCTGTTGTTAAATGTACTGTATGCAACACGCTATTGTACACATATTCCTTAAAACTTATTGCCTGGAAAGATATAGTGAGCATCTAGTGGAACAGTAATAGGTATTATCTTTGTGTATGATATTTTTAACAAATATTGTATTGTCGATTTGAGGAGTTTGTACAAGCTTTTTTGTTTTATGGGCAGCTATTTTATATTGTTTATTTTGTTACAGGTAAGTCAGTTTTCTTAGATGCAGATAAAAGTAAAGGTAAGTAACTTAGTACCAAATACTTCTTTAAAACCCGTTTGAAGGAGATGCAAAAGCTCCCAAATGCTAAATAAAGGCTATGTTCAACTCAACTCAACAAAAATGTTTAAATGGCAGTTATACTAAAATAATTTTCTTCACGTTGGCTTTACGATTAAAATAAAATAAATATAACTATTTTGATCTTGCGTTAAAAGTGCTCACTACTGCCACTCACCAACGGCAAAACGCAGAACTAAGTCGTCCATATGCATACAAGTGAATTGGAGAATAAAAAATACGTCCATTCACTTTCATTTTTTTTCTACGGACACACACATGTTAATTCTGACCTGCCTTACTAGATGGCGCTGTATACACGCCGTAGAAATACGTAACATAGCTTGTGATACTTTTAACAAAGTACAGTGTATGGGACACATACGGTATACGAATGGACTACCTAATTATCTACAAAGCATTTGAAGTAAAGTGATCGATATATCTAGATTAATCGTTTTAGCACCGCTTGTCGTTTAAAGGAAATAGTTATGTCTCGTTTTTAAATTGCTACAGTTACTGAACAACTTGAAAATATAACGTTAAGATATTTTGATGTTTCAAGACCAAGTGTAAGTGGGTGTTGAAAGTGATAGTGATGGGAAATTAATGCTAGTAAAAGTGAATCTATAAACTTGGTACTGGTTAGTCTTGTCCATGATCCACGATACAGTAGGTAAAGTTATAGAATTGTGATATACCAAAGTCGGAATTATTTATAGAAAATATGAAATTTGTCATAATTAGGCCGATGTTTATGTTCAAATTTCATTTGTTGTAAAAAGAACCTTAGTGTCATAGCCACATAAATAATTTTAGCGTGAAGTGATTTGGATGTAGAGATCGTGGTTTTGATATTCGCTTGATATAAACGTTTGTTCCGGTGTCAGAGATAACTTGATTTATATCAAAGCTGTCCCATTAGAAAGGTTGAAGCTTATTGTGCAATACACATTAATTTGTAACATGCACAGTATTCCTTTACATTTACAATTGGCAATATTTAAAAGATCGGCTTTTAAACTAACTACCTATTTGAGTGTTTATAAAATAGGGGCAAAGCTCAATACTAAGCCTAGTCGCATGGATCTAGTCAATGAAAAATAACACTTTTGGAGTACAGTTAGACCCTTCCTGAATAACGTGGTATCGAGATAGACTGCATTAATATTCTTAACTGTTGACGGTAATATAAATAAACTTCCGAAGCAAGACTCCAGTACAATCTCAGTATATTTTTTTTCAAGGTGGAAAACGTCTGTTACAATTGCCATTAGGCCATAAAAGAAATTGGTTTAATAACATTTATAAATTATAAAACTACTATTAACGCAACAAAATGCTAAAATCAATCAAATAAATAATGTCATACGTTTGTGAAGTTGATTATAACAATCTACGGGAGGAAATAGGTTGCGCTTAGGTGGGCTAGCAACCTGTCATTAGTTATTACGATATACATTGCAATATTTTAACCCAACACATTATTGCTTAATAACTACTTATGGTATTTTAATACTGGCAATCGTTATGAGTTGCAATCTGCAAAATAATAACTATTTCTTTATCAAAAAGCTGTGGTCATGTTTTCGAAGTATAATTTAAAAACCCCTTGGCAATATTGTCTTCTGCAATCTTACTTATTATATCTCGTATTTGCTTACGATACCTATTCACAAAGTTATGTAGTAAAATTAAGCTCTACAATAGACGGGATAATGAATACCTACACCTCACTACGATTATGTGACATCTTTCTTTCATTATAACACGTGCTCTCTTAGTGCGTCTTCACACAGAGTTTTTCCAGCGTATGCATTCAATAAACGTAAGAGAGGTATTTTCTCTAACGTAAAATTAAAATTGCGCTATCACGGCCCAGACGCCACGTGTGTGTCGCGGTTTTGCTGCGTTTTTCTTACAGTAAAATGAACGTTCGCGTCGCTTATGAATGTACAATTTTGAATACTAAAAACACAAAGTTTTGTAAGTATTAACACATGTAAAAACTAGTACGTTCATAACTGGAGAAATGCTAGTGTGAAGGAGCACTTAGAAAACCCAAGTCATTAGTTAGTAAAACAATATCATTAAGCCATCAACCACACGTTAGATAATGGCAATAAAAACAAAATTTCTCTGATTACATCACAAGAAAAGAATACCAGTAAGTGTAATAATATTTCATTTCACACATCCATATAATGTATCAGGTTTACCTCAACTTGTATAATACGGCTGATGTAATTTGGTACTTCTGAAAAAAACTGCAAGACAATTGAAATGAGATGCAATTACCCATCAAGAGTGTGTTGAAGCAAGACAGCTATGTGTTTCTTCCTTTTTCCGACGTGCCAAGTTACATCGTCGTCACTGTAGTCGCATGTCGGTCGTCGGTCATGCACGACTGCCATCGGGCCGGTGCCCGCGTTCCGTTATTATGACATAACATTTGTCTCGTCCCATTGACTCCGTTGCGACTTGCACTTGACCTTGAAAATGTGGTTTACTCTCGCTTTTGTTCAGAGAAAGGAAACGTGTGGGAAGCGCGATGGAATGTGCGAGACCTGGTTAAAAGATATAAGGTTTCGTTTGCCTATTGCGTAAAATTGTTACGGATTTCTGAAATTTAAATTTAGTTTGCATTGATTACCTACTTCTGGACTAAATAAATCAGATCAATTATAATTATAAAGTACGGATAAGATAAGCTTCAGTTTATGTCTACTAGCCAAAATAAATAATTTTGAAAGTTACAAGAGCCAATCTACCACGAAGTTTTAAATTTAATATACCTACTTAAAGAAACAAGTTCAATATGCAATATGTTGACACTAATACAAAATATCGATCGTCAATCAATAGTCACGATTTCATAATTACGAGTGGCACTGGCTCTATTTACAAGTCTATTGAAAAGTAAAAACCATTAAAAGTAATCGAAATAATCATCAATTGTTACATGAACGAAAGCCTACGCTTAAATATTAATGATTGCTCTATTCATAATAAGATCATCAGTTATACTCTTTGCAATAGGTATTGCAGTAACTGAGAAACATAGCACTTAATTAAGATATTGTAAATATTACAAGTACATTACTGAAACATTCTGGGCAATACAATATCACATATAATAATGACACTTGTAACGAATCGTTTTACAATGTCTTTTCGTCTCTGAAGTCATTTGTCCGAAAAATTACACTTTTACTTAGGTAAGGGAAGACATTTCGTTGTGCGTCGGTCCTGTAAATGCTGTCTATGTCTTTAATTGTTATTTTTTTACACGTCATCTACGTTTTCAACAAAAGTAATTGTAGTTACTTTGGCAAGCATAGAGACCGCTATGTATGACCACGCCACAAAAATTACATAAAACCTACGTTTTCTACTTGACAAACAGGAATTAATTAATTAATATTATCACTAACATAACTTCCCTTATCAATGGACAGTTATGTCTTGGTTCTAATATTAATTACTAATTATACCATACCTATAAACCTCTTTATTTGGTAACCTGGACAAATATACATTCTTTCAAAGTTTCCACTTACTCTATGAAGTATTTAGTAAGACTAGTAGTCAGTTATCAGTCAACCTGGATGGGTGGAATGTTGGTTAGCAACAACTTAATTATCTAACGTTAAAGGCAGTTGTAGACTAGAGATTTCCCTGTTTGATTGTGTTATTGGTCGAGCACGATTTGCCTAAAGATATATCTGGAATTAATTAGCAATGCCTTTCCTTTTTGAAGCTGTCCCGAATTAGAATGGAACTTTCAAACGACCTACGGTAGACACAATGTTTATTTTTAATCATTTTCCGATTACATGCTTAGTTAACTCACGAACGATAAGGCTACCAAATGCTGCATGTTGATCGATTGATCTTCACGATACATTTACACGTAATCATTTGATACTATCTTTACATTTAACTAGATTATAACCAACGATATATAAATACTGAAAAACGACTGTCCACACGCGAGGATGTTGAATAACTGATTTCATTTGTTTTTTCTGAATCTTCTCTATTACTCTGTATAATGCTGTCTATCGAGGCAAAAGCTTTCTTCCACGTCGATACCGGTCCATTTTCTGATATTACCGTTTTTCATCCAACGCTTCCTTTCCCCTCAATCCAGTTTGGACTACGATAAATGATAGAAAATGTTGGTCACTTTTTTGGGCACCGAACCTTTGTTCTTCCAAAACCACAGGTAGTTTTAAGTTTAAAGAAGTCTAGTACTATAGAAGGAGTCACACATGAATGCAGATGTGTGACGATTCGAAACTGCATCGGCAGTTGGCACACACTTTAATAATGTTAGACTATCTGATTGTCGTTCCAAACCAGTTTAGTTTTGCAACCGTTGACACACATGGAAAAAAGAATTGACTTCAAAACGTTCTGTTGAACTTGATTACTTGTAGCTCTGAGAAAACGTAACACAGAAAATAAATCCTTGAGAAAAAAACTACTGACAACTTAGGTAGTTCATGTGTATCAAGTTTTGTCGTTACTTGTGGATTTTACATTTATACGACCAAATATACCAACATTCATTCATAGAATTATTTGTAGAGTAATTTGTTGTATAACTTGTTTGCTTTCAGAAGAAATTTTAATTAATAAGTGTAATTAGTGTGCAGAGTGAGTTTCGGTCGGTCTTTTCCTTTACCTACTAACAAGATTAAAATTCACTTTTCGCATAATAACGTATTAAGATACAAATTACTACTAAGTAATTTGTCTGACATATAATTCAATCGGAGTCCATATTTACTTCATCTTCAACAGTTTTAAGTCACGATAAAATTATATCGCGAACAAATATAGATATTTCACAACTTTAAGGATCATATAATAGTTTTAAGAGTTTAATCAAGTATGGTCGATCAAATCATTTACTAGTGTTTTACAATAGTCCAAGAATAATTAATCTTCCAAGGCTAAATGCAGTATGATTGCAGACAATATCTTGATAGATAAAACGTTCCGAATAGTCCTTTCGTTCGCCATTATTTGTTCATTACAAATTTACCACACTCTGTAGATATTAAAGGTTAATAACCTCATCAAAATAATAATTAGTTTTTAATCTCACAAGAATTTATCGTTTGGTTTTCTAGTTGCGTTATCTATAGCTTTACTTGCTACTTACTGTACGCTTCTGTTTTTTTATGATTCCTTCTAATATTAAAAATATGTGAGTATGGATCTTTGTTACTCTTTCACGCTCAGATGGCTGAAGCAATTTTTATGAAATTTGATATTAAATATATTTTTTTTAATTATTTAACTTCACTTGCTTAATACAGATCAAAACAAAACAGCAATCAATAATAAATTATATTTGTTAGTCTTACATTAAATATGTCCTTAGTCTCTCTAACAATTAATCCGCATATCGACAGCTTATAGCTAAAAGACACGCACTCGAGCACTCGATACTAGCTATAATCGATTGGAAAATAATACGAGTTGAATCGATACCGGTGCGTTATATCAGAATGAAATCGATAGTTACCTTTCGTAGTACAGAATTCAGTGAGTTGGTTTTAAAGCATTACTTAACTGTTACTGCCAGATTATGGTTTAGGATTTTAGTTTGAGTAAATAAATTTAGTTTTATTGGGTATGCAAACATCAGTTTTCTAGTTACTCTGTTAATATAACTAGATTTGTTTTTTTGAAAAAACTTTAAAAATATATAATAATAATTAATTTTAAACATATTGTATTTAAAGCTTTTATTCGGCAAATTATTTTTATTTGGCAAAGGAGAAAACATTTTGAACAAGGCACAAGGTACATACTTTCCCAATTCTCAAATTGTTATTTTTTTAATTTGAAACTGCAAACTAATGAAAACTGCATTGGATTAACAAACAAAAGGTCAGCCAAGGTCAGGATCAATTTAATTTATACCAATTATTTATTCATAATGCTAATACTTTGCTGAAGGTCAGTGAACTATATCAGATCCGCGTAATCGTAACACATTCTTTTCCATTCTAGAGTTTTCTCGATTTATGTCAAGGCTAGTTCTGTTTGAATAATGGTATATCAAAGTGTTCATTTTATTCACACACTGTATACTATATTACCTACTTATTATTATACTATATGCTTCATGAAGTAGACTCAAATTGTAAAAAGATTGAAAAAAGGAGTTTTATAAAACGCCGTTTGACTGTGATTTGAAAACGTGTGTGAGTGAATGCGTTACATATGCCTTATGTACAAAAGTTAATTACCCTTACTGTAATTACTGACAATTGGAGCATAGGTGCTGCTATGAAGCATTTAACAACCTGCTTGTTTGTAATTTAATTTAATAATACCACCTTTTTAGTTACAAAACTCTTTTACCTCACCAAATTATAATTGCCAACTTCATTTTTTAAAGCCCAGCCTATTCAAATGTCTCGAAGTTATCAAACGTCTGATTCGTTTTCCTATCTGACGTGACACATCTAGGAATTAAGGCAATCTGTTTTATTCGCTACATACTTAACCCGCATAACATGTTTTTGCGATGTGAAACGCATTGTTCGCAGTTGCGTAATGTACTACTAAAGTGTAAATAGGAGTCTTCTTATGATGGCTTCAATGATTCAACGTGAGAAGGTTAATAAACAGGTGAATTTACGTTACATTGTTCACATTGAGGAATTGTTACCAAGATATGGCTTTAGAAATGGCAAATTTGTTTTATTCTTTGTCTACGTGCGTAAGTGTATCATTAAAATAATTATATTTCATTCGCATCGATTCGCCGAAACCTCAAAGATAATTGAACTTCAATTATTTTGCAATAACGTCATAAAAGTACACTTTATGGGCAGTTATAAAATTATGTTCGTCCGCTTAAAACAAAAGTTGCGCAAAGGAGACTTAATTTTTTTTTCTGTAATGACGAGAGATCGCGGTTCGTTGTAATGTTGCACAGTAAACAGTCACATGATATTTTGCAACTTAATGTTTATAAAACGTGTCATAAATCTAGCAAGACGATTCTGAACCAGTCCTAAACCAATCAATTTGCAATTTGACAAATGGACTCTTGGAGTATTTGTAATTTTATGAAACTAGCTTGTAATTATGGACTGTCGAAGTCAACGAGAACGTATTCGAAACTATCTGATTGATTGCTATAGATGAATTAAATTTTATTACAACTAGTGCGCTAATAAACCGGCTTTGGAACGTTGTAGCTAATTGTAATCGTATGAGATTACGTTCGCGTAATATCGCGGCGCATTACGCAAAACAAAGATCGCGCACCGTGTGTTTATTGTCAAGAGTGAAAATGTACCACGTTTCGTCATACGCGTAACTAGCGACTATCCGCTTGCGATGCTTCTATTTGGGTCATATTATTACGCATTTCGTAAAACTTACTTACAGACCCATAACGTTACACTCAATTACACAGGGACAATGGACTTCAATTAAAACAACGGACTTAATATTACAATTGGCGTGGCCATTTATTTTTCACAATCAGTTCGTTCATCCAAATTACAGAGAAAAATCAAAATCATCATTTTTTCGTCTTAAAATAACAGGTACATAAACTCAAACGTAACTTTAACCGATTAAAAAAAAATAACAAAAAAAGTAGACTAATAGAGTATTTAGTTCAGTGCGTCGTTGATCCGATCGCGGGTCGTGGAATACAAGTTCCTTGGATCTGGTAGCACGACCACTATCCATAGCCGGGGTATTTCACGTCCCCCGTTCGTATTAGTGCTAAGCTTATATTTATGTATCACAATCAGACGTCTGCTCCCTGCATCCTTAGTAGCTATCATGGTGACCATATTCGTGGCCGTGTCCGTGACCGACAACAACAGGTACGGGTACCTTTACGGGGTAAGGTACGGGCTTCTCAATGTGGACGGGCACGTGCTTCTCGATGTGCACGGGGTAAGGCCTGTCAACGGGGACTTTGACGGGGTACGGTACATGTTTCTCGACGGGGTATGGGATGTGCTTCTCAACGGGGTAAGGAGCTGGCACGGGTACCTTGACGGGGTAGGGCACTGGTTTCTCAACGTGCACAGGTACTGGGCGGTCGACTGGGACCTTCACGGGGTAGGGCACAGCCTTCTCTACGGGGTAAGGTACGAGCTTCTCAACTGGGTAGGGCACGGGTTTGGGGATGTGCACGGGGTAAGGCCTGTCGACGGGCACCTTAACGGGGTAGGGCACTTCCTTGTAGACAGGGTAGGGGGCGGGTACATGGACGGGCACCTTCACTGGGTAGGGCACCTTCTTCTCGACTGGGTAAGGAGCGGGGACATGGACCTTTACGGGTACGTGCACCTTCTTCTCAACTGGGTAAGGTTCAGGTACGTAGACCTTGACGGGAACAGGCCTGTCTACAGGGACGTGGACGGGGTAGGGGACCTTCTTCTCAACGGGGTAGGGTTGAGGCACATGCACGGGCACTTTGACGATTTCCTTGACTGGGTAAGGAACGTGCTTAACCACGGGGTAGGGTTGAGGGACGGGTACCTTGACTGGTACGGGAACCTTCTTCTCTACGGGGTAGGGGATGTGTTTCTCTACTGGGTATGGGACTGGGACTTTCTTGACCACAGTGATGGTCTTGTGGATATCGGCATGAGCACCGTAACCACCATCATAACCGCCACCGTAACCACCGTCGAATCCTCCGTGACCGCCTCCGTAGCCTAGTCCGATGTCGCTAACCCATCTCTTCTCCTGTTTCTTGTCGTCCGCCGCGACTTCCTTGTTGTCGGTCACTGCCACTTCTTTTTCTGCTTTCTTAGCCTCTTCTGCGTTGGCGAAGGCCAAGAGAGCCACCAGACTGGCGGCCACGAGCTGTTAAAAAAAAGGTTAAGATTAGAATCAAAAATTAGCACGATTGTAACTATATGGGCAGAATCGAAAGTTATTATCGCAGTTGACTTATTATCTGGTGCAAATATTCTTCAAGGCTTGTTGTTTTAATGAGTGGTCGAGTTAACATCGGCACAAAACTACACACAAAGTACGCAATTTCCTTGTTGCGTAAAATGTTAAAGTAGGACAAGGGGGTTTTCAGATCCAGGCACTATCACAACCCTTTGGGGTATTATCAATTATTTTTAACACTGTCACTTAATATTAATAAAATTTTTGAATATTTAAACTTTGAACACACCATGTGCCTCATGATGCTGCACTAGTAGGTTGCACTGAAGTCAGCGAAGTCCTGAATGCGAATGATGCGTGTTCGATCGTAGCTTCGCTATATATATGCGGTAAGAGCGGCCGAGCGAAAAAAAAAATGGCGGCACTCTATAGGACCATGTTACACTTTCGCTTTTGAGGGGGTTCGAATTCGAGCGAACCAAAATGCTCTATATCTGTCTTGGTCGAGATTCGTGGCGACCGGTTCTCTAGCAATGATATAATTTAAATGTAATTAACGTAATCTTCTAATGTCGATCTGTGAATGCTTTTCCTTTGTACGGTCTCAAGGTTGGTGTGGTCATGTCTTAGGATCAGACGTTGCAGTTTAGTGAATTCGTAGAAATACATTTTACGACGAATAAAATTACTTATTACGGTGTTCTCGGGCTTAAAAAAATTAAATCTATGGTGATTTAGTGCTTTAATTTGTACTGTTGTAATTAAGTGTTTTTCATTTAATTAAGTGCATAAAACATGTAAAATGTAATTTTATTCACACAAGTAAGGTCTTAATTACGTTTTCACATATACTTTTCAATGTTTTGAAAATAATTTCAATGACTCTCTAATGACCAATTAAAGTGCTTGGAATTGTTATTTTAATTATTGCAGTGCGATTAAAATATATTCATGTCAAATAGAAATTCCTTTTTAATTGCAATTGTCAATGTCTTGACAGCTTTAAATGGTGTTTAGTCAAAAGATTTTCGTATATGATTCATAAAGACTTTATTCGACCATTCACTTACCATTATACTTAACTTGGTTAGTTGTTAACTGAAGAAACAATTTTAGATAATATTTTCCTGTTGGTCCTCAGAGATGTAAAGAGCATCCAAAAAATTTATACGATAACATAAACTCTGATCTACATATAAAAACAATTCGTTTCAGATAGGTACAAGATGCAAGTTCAGCTAAACATAAAATAGATTGCGCACAATAAATGTTTGATCGATTGATGTCAATTGACTTTATTGCATTCTCAGATTGCATTCATAAAAGTAATTGTTTTTTATGCTTGTTGGTAGATTTTAAAATTGTAACGATCTTTGTTGTGTGAATGAAATAGTTTTATTTAAGTTTTCAGTGTGTAATCCTAACACGTGATATATTGTTAATTAATATTTCCTTTTTTAATCCAACCTTTTAATTCACGAGATAACTTCAAGGGGAGAAACCCGGTCCTTAGTAAAAGCTTACAAAGCGGTTCAATATGTAGAGGCCCTGTTGAAAACTTTAATCTAACAAATACTAATCAAACCTGAAATTATAAATTTCAGGCATTTTCACTAGAGAGCTTTCAGAGAGTTTAAATTTTATTTATAAGTGTTCTTTATCTACGATCTATTCCTTTAAACATAGTTTTAATTATATTACTTATGCGGTAACAACATATTTACTGTCGTAATTTTATACGTTAACAATCAACTAAAAGTTTGTCCTTCAACAGATTATTTCATCGGGAAATCCCAATTATTAACATCGTTTCAACATCAAATAAATATAATGCGTTCGTTCTGAATGAATAAGCGTAAAGTTTTCTCTAGATAGATTTGCCAAAGGTTTGACGATGTTTAATTACTTCAATATACAATTCAGATAGGTTTTGTACAGGAATATATATTCTATTCTACACATACGAGTACGATGAGTGAAACAAAAAATATGTCAAGTATGTATTGTAAAAAATATAAAAGTACTGTCAAGCTAAAATAAAAAATATGTGATTTTAGAGGTATTTATCAAAAACACCTAAAATGCCTATTGAAACATTATTTTATTCCAATTAAGCGCATTCCATTCAAATCTATGTACTAATGAATAAGCATATATATTTTAATATCCTTGATTGACATCCTTTCTTAAATGTATAATATTAAAAAGAAGATACATAGTATGTGTCAAGGTGCACAGCTATCATTTTTCAATAGATTCGCATCGATCAATACTGGCCAGTACAATGTAGGCGGGGCATTAGTTTATGATGTCTAACTAATAGTTTACGATATTAATACTCGTACAATATAAATTATATGATTGTAAATAGATAATATTGTGAAAGGTAAATTTAATGGTTTTTGTCGTATTTAACACCAATTTATAAATACTAAGATAATACTTACTACAGCACTGTAAGTGAGTATTTTGTTACCTCTTCATGTTTAAATGGCTGGAAAATATATTTTAAAATTGGTAGGATGGTAGTTGATATCCTGAATAAACACATAGGCTACTTTTATTAACGCGGTAAACAGCGAGACAAACTATACAATATTAATAATCCTTCAAAATTTATTAATTTAACTTCGAAAATAGTAATAAATGTATATAAACCAGTTTCAATGTTTTAGTAATAATGCACGTTACGTAGTAGATATAAATCGATTTAATAGCCTGAAAAATACAATGAACTATATAACTAGATAGTTATAAATAGATACGATACATAAAATTCATTTCAGTAGGCATTTTTATTTGGTTATGCTTGCAGTCTAAAATATTTAGATAACAGAATTAAGTGTTATTGGTTGCTTACTTGCAAGTTTATTTGTACTTAACCAAAATACATTATTTGTACATAATTGAACAAAAATGCTAATCTTTTATGCCCTATTAACATCTTTAGTTGTTAGTATAAGTCTGTTCGGTAAAGGCCTCTTTTGAAGTACAACTTCCACTGATTTTGCAATAATTCCTATTAAAGATCTTTTGTTTTCAGGGATTTTCTTTGCTCGATCCGCATAATATTCTGTTGCAATTTCTTGCAATGTAAATCCACCAGAGGATTAAAAATGACACGCCTTTATAAAAAAACAAGAAATAAAATACCAATTTTTGAAACTTCAATGCCGTTTTGTAAACCCACACTGCGTCATATCTCTCTTAGTTTTTGGTTAACGAAATATTTTTGTATTTTTATAGACATTAAATCATCACAATTTTTGACGTCTGGATGGCCTCCTAATATTTTGACATTGTTTTGTTTTTATTTAAAAACGTGCGAATGTCGGTAAACCTTTGTATATTTGAACGGAAGTTATTTAATTATTATACACAGTGTAAGTATGTACGGATTATTACTGCACTTTTATCTCTTTTAGAATCTTAACAACGAAAATTTAGCATTGAGTATGCATGCATAACATTATTTTAAACAATAAAGCGTTTAGTTACATCGACGTAATTAATAATATCATTTGCAAATCTCTGAATGTTTCGATAATCCATCATAAAATTGAACATCGAAAGTAATTTTTTTGAGGTCAAATGTTTCGTAAGTCAAAAATCTTAAACTTCATAATTTGTAATCTTAATCTTCATTATTGTGTACAAGGACTTTGTGTGGTCGAGGATGAGTTTTTTTTTTTGGTATTGTTCTTGAATCTTCGGGACATTTTCTCGAGTGCCTTTTTTTCGCTCCCGATTAGGTATTTGAAAAGCCTCAATCGACAAAATTTGACAAATCTTTTTTTCGAAATCAACTGCACAAAAATACGTATTTAGTCACTCCTTCAACTAAACAGATTTATAAATATAAAATTAGTGTAAATGGAACGATTTTTCTTACCAACGAAGTAGAGTCCTTCATTGTTTTACGACCACCACTTCAGCACGAAGAATAAGAACCTTAACATCGTAAAACTTTGGTTTTCTCTTTAATGATTTACAAGTAATAATTAAAAACTACAAACAATGCGTGCGTTAATAAGGTATTTAAGTCTACAGCCTTCATACAAGTACTAAATACCTGCCAATCATTCAAATAGCGTATTTGTTAATTATTTATAACTGCAGAATGTTGCTTATGAATTTATTGAGGATATTGAGGCTATTAAACTGAATGCACTCAAGGACTGTTTCGTTTCACTATAAATATGTGTTTTCGATACTGTTTAAAATCTCGGAGACGACTAAATATTTTCAGTATGCGTAAAACATTCGGTAACTATATTGTAAGTTGTCTATCATCAATCTATGTGAGTCGATTGATTATTACGAAGTACTAGTTGTTGCCAGCCACTTTGCCCGTAATGTCGATTATAGCTGCAAAAACATTACCCCTCTGAAGCAGTAAGTTTAAAAGTAGGTAATCCAGCTACTCTATACCAAATTTCATTAAAATTAATCAATCAGTTTGAGCGTGAAAGAAGAACAAACATCTATCCAGCCATACTTAAAACGTTTACAAACATTCACGTTTATAATATTAGTAAGATTCTAGTATTATTATCAGATTCTAAAAAGTTGTGATAAACGATCGGAAACAGTTCATTTTTGCAACGATTGAGAACTTTGCTTTTAGTACTTAACATTCAAATACTCTTGCTGATGAACAAATCAGACCACAACTTGTTTCGATATTTGTATGTCTCAAGTGATCAAGTTTTCATATGTCACATGTACATGCGAAAGTGCCCTTAAACTGGCATAAAGAATTTTATGATAAGCATGACGATGCAATGTCGTCAGAACTGGAGTCCTATCCTAAGATTTCGCAGGCGTGGAAACGAGACGCCGCTCTACGCGATGTATTGCATCTCGCTTCCACAACTGCAAGTCTTGTTTGAAGAGGTGGTAGTCCTGTTCTCCTGACCTGACTTATGTAATGTGACCGACTGTAATGTCAATCGGACGCAGGTCAGCGTGTAGGATTGTAAATATAGCGTATTATTGTGAATCGCCATACTATTTTCACCGTAAAAGGTTTTATGTGCCACCCAGGTTGAGCCAAAAAATTCTGCTACTCAGTTTAAACTCACTAAAGTGATGACATGCCTTTTTTGTCACTGCAATGTGAAATATAGTGGCAAATATACCTACGTTTATGATACCTTTTTTTACCCGATGGAAATCCGCCCCGAGGAAGGCGTGTGCCGGTCTCTTACCGGCTAAAACTAAGGGATCATTTCTCCGTTCCTTATTTTCCGCTTTCGCAATACATGTATGATACCTGGCTGGAAATGTAGCGAAAACGTTTTTAAGCGGTTGTTGTCATTGTCAGTTACTCGATTGTCGAGCGGCAAAAAGTTCCTGTTTAAACATAATTAGACAATTATTTATACATCCCAAGGCCGTTGCACTAATTTAGGTACCGACAAGTATAAATTTCATGCCAACAAGTAACGTCCTATAAATAAATGCAACTAGGAAATTGCATTAGGTAACTATCTATCGTCGATCTATTTGTATAAAAGTGAAACACAAAAATAAGTACCTATAATATTAAGTAGATACAACGTTTTCCTTGATTTTATAAATATGATTCATAGGTTTTTTAGTTTAAATTCCAGTTACTATATTAGATTTGGGAAATGCTTAGCCTAGTATTTTAGATATTATAAAGTACGATAAGTCAATGTTTGCAGTGAAATTTAAAATAATGAAAATTGAAATTGAGTCTTAATTGCATTTTATTACAGCTCTCCTAACCTAAATCGAATTTCTTGTAGGTATTAAATATATTTTAATTAAATAGTATTTTTTGATGACATTGATGTAAATTGACAACAGTTTTCACATTAAACTCTGATAACCTGAAATTCAGAAAAGAAATTTAAATTAACAGCATTCTGAAATGTGTGTCGCAGGCGTCTCGTCGATAACATAAGGGTTATCACATAGGTACTCAAATCTGAATGATGATTCAGTATTACATCATAAATCTTCAGATATTCACTTTGTGCAAATATTTGCAGTTGATAACAATCATCTAACTAAAACAATCTTATTCAACGTCACCAGTTACGCAGACAAACTTACATAATATAATTCCAACAGTTGAACATGGGACTCCATAGATCGTTCTAACGTAACGTTATCTAATTGATAATTACTGATTTATACCGCATTATACCTTTGTACTAGTATTCAGGGTATTAATGATACCTTACTGAACTCATTCTTGGTCTACATACTTCGAATAATGCATAATTATAGTACTAAAAGAACAGAAGCATACTCATTACTCAAGTAGAAATTTTAGTGATTGTTGTTATCATTCAGTACGAGGCGAAAATTTTACCCCAAAATGTTCGACTTAAAAGTTGACGAGTTTTAGTAAATTCCTTTGGAAGTGAGTTTGTCTTTGCTCTATTACTATAATATGTCTTTTTTGCCATTATTTGATTACTGTCACAGTGCAGGACGAACGAGGAAAAGAGAGCAGAATATGTTATGTATGATCACACTGTTTTGCAAAATTGATTCGATACATCACTCATGACAGTTTGCCTGGGCACTGCACCCAAACTACAATCTAGGTTTGTGAACATTTCTTCATTTACCTAGATACAGGTCTTCTTGTAGGACTAGTACATAAACCAAATACGCAATAAATATTGCAAAACCATTTTCCTTGCTATTAGTATTAGAAATTTCTCCTTGCTGCATATAGTAAGTGCTCCGTGGGCCTGTCGACCGTTTGGTACATATCTACCGATAGACCGCGATAGTGTTTTCGTAACCGTCTTTAGGATTACGCACTAGGTATAGTTGTCACGTCGCTTTGACTAGCGTTTGAAGTTTCAAAGTCGTATTGATCTTTGGTTTAGAGAATTGGCTTGACTCTACATATTTATATCCAACAGTTTTATTGAATGGCACGGGTTAAGTCTGATTTCTCGAATCCCGTCTACGAAGAAGACGTATTTTTCGGAATACTGTTGTGAATAGAGTAGGTCACTTCTTAAGTAAAGGTAATAGAATCGTTTGAGTCACATACAGCGTAGAGAACATTTTAGGATTTAAGGGGTTAAAACCATGACCATGAGCTGTCCACCATATCATCTGACTAAAACTCAAGCTTATCTTATATGCTTTGGCTAAAAATTATGCTCTTTTAATCACAGTTTCATAAATAGCCCACGGTCCATATACATAACTTTAAGATCTACTTACATATGTATTGATGCGGCACAGCCTAACACGTGATTAGCCTTAATTCCTCGTAAATTTTGCTAGAGTTATTCGGAGCAGCGAACGCGGACTCATCTAATGTTGAATAATAATGTCTATTACTTGATTGTTTGTTCGTTTGACACAGTTATTTTTGTCGATCAAGTCCCATTTGATTCGCAGTTGTTCGTTGTCAACAAATTTTCTGCATGCGGGTAGAATTGTGTTTCCCCTAAATATCTTTTTTGGGTTCCGTAAATTACATGAAAATACTTAGTTACCCAGCTGTGGCACTGTCACGTGATGGTATTTTTATTATTAATTACTGAAACTATAGACATTAACAACTGTGACACTGAAAATTATTTTATTTTCAAAGATCTCACAAACTTATCAACATTGTTTTTCTTACTTCCTTAATAACACTCACACAATCCTCAAAATTTTGTCAAACCAAGGAGATCTATGATTCAATTAGCATTTGTTTCCTGTATTTCCCATTGTTTAGGGAAATACATAAATATTGTTCTCCTACTCAATGTTAATGAACACATTATGTAAATCTGTGTGAACTACTGTTTCTTTCATGTTGTCGTTGTGCTATCAATAGGCAGTTACAGGGTTCTCATGCTAATACGCGTTTAGGAGATAAGAATTTATATCTCTATTATTTTGGATATTATTTTGCTAACACAGATATTTCAAAACCTATAATAATATAGTCGTGTATACAATATTATATTTTAAGATGATTTTAGCTCATTACTAAGACGCAACTTAAGTTTAAGATGGTTTTAAGTTGAAGGTAGTTTATTTACACCCCAAAACAATTTGGAAACCAACTTAATTTAAAAAAAAATACCTACCTACTTTTAGTAGGTAGGTATTAAAATAGGCGACTAAAATCTTTTCCCACATAAACAGATCCTTAAAAAAATCCTTTACCAAATGGAGGATAAATATAATAATTGATTTCTAGCCATAAATAACATCGATAATACTAAAAGGTATCCTCGTTAATGCACTGTACATGTAATAAACGACGGTACCTATTAGACAATTGGCAGCCGGAACAGCAACTTAGGTAATACGAATATGATAGACGCTGAAATCAAACAGACTTGATTGAGAAGTTTTGAAATAGAAACTTAATAATCCTTTGTATTTCCTTTTACACTAATGCAATCATATGTTAACAATGTATTTTATTTTAAAAGTGATGGAGATTTGTATGAATTTTAGTAGGACGCTAATCGTCGGAAAAATGGGGAAGGTTGCCAATTGCTAAATAACCTATTATTATAAAGAGCCTAGTAATAAAACTTTAAAGGAAAATCTTTATTCTACTCTGGTTGACCTGACAATTATTAGACTCATTCACACTGATTGAAATACGCTAGACCATAACATCCATTGAGAAATATCTCATACAATTATTCGCTTTTGGAAAATAGAGGCCTTCGCTCTCTTACTCTATTATTCACTTACAGTAGACATTGGAAAGTAGAAAATAGTCAAAAACAAAAACCCTAGAAAATTAGTCTTCAACAGTAGTAAAATCAATAAAATAATGTTAGTTTTGCACAGCTACGTTCAATGATCGAAATGACTGATTGTCTATAAACAGATTTACCTACGAATGTACCACAGGAGAACATAGCAATAAAATACTTAGTTGAACTGTTATACATGTATTACCTGATATGTTTACTTTATTAATATTACACAAATATAAACAAAAATTCCATATGACAGCGTTTCAAACGCTGCGTTTAATCCGTAGCGTTTTCACCACCCAGTACGTACAGAGCTTAGATCCGAGACTTACTTAAGTGATCTTTCGCAAGCGTTTCTCACCAAACGGTTTTTGTGAAGCGATTGTCATTCCAAGGTCCTTTTTGTTCTTTAAATTGTCTTATTTTTATTTGGATTATGCTGTTTAATTATATCGAATTCAGTTAAGTAATGTGTTGTGAAATTGTTCGTACTTTTGTGTGTGTACTTACACTGCGTACATTCCTTGTAAATGTTTCTCGTTGCGTTTAGGTCTGACGTAAACTCAGGCAGCACGCATTTAAACAACTTGAATTCTAAGCTTTGGATGGTGTTTGATTGTAGGTATGAGATAGAGTATACAGGATGATATATAGTGACGATTGTAGTTTACCAAGGATAATAAGCTGATAGATAGAAACAAAAGAGTTCAGAAAAGACGAAGAACTTAAGTATAAGAAATTCCGAATTCCTTTCCGAATATATTCGCCAATGCCGAAATTGAAAAACAGACATTCTTATTACGTAGTTAGAGGAACACGATATTCGAAACCACTCTCTACATCTTTCGACAAACAAAATAAAACAAAACTAAAATCACACACCGTGATAATTTCTCCACTAATTTATTACACAGTTACAGACATTTCTATACCTGAAACAGTATTTTTTAATTTTATATGTCTTAATTCTACAGTTTTTTAACGTTTATAAAGAAAACAACACAATTAGCCCGCCAGCGTAGGCTTTGACCGCTTCATTCGATTAATAAGATATTGTAGTGATTTGAAATCTTAGCTTAACGAAGTCCGTTATGCAGGCATTAACATCGTTAGAGCGTTTTTCCACCGCGTCCGATATCGCCACTTTAACGATAAAAAGATATCCCGCCGATTTACATAGCACAATCATTTTCAAGTTAGTCGTTGAAGTCTTCGATGTACAAAGAGCCAAAGGAGATTTCAAACGCGGTGGAAAAACGGCCTAAGAATTCAAATTATAAGTTAAAGTTCAAGTACACAGAAGTCAACAAATCTTGTTGTTAAAGTGATTATGTTGGCCAGTAGGTCACTGGCAATCTGTACATTGTACAAAGAACAACTCATCATTCAAACCACCATTAATCATAGACCTGTCAAATAGTAATAAAGTAGTTTATTGTAGTAGTACACAAAACTACATAGAAATTAAAAGAGATAGAAGTTTTGATTTTTAAACTTAGGTAGATGTCTGAAATTAAAATATAAATTATAAGAAATAAGTTGAAAGGAATCTCTAAATAGAGATCAGAAATGTAACTATTATAGGTAGGTAAATTAAACTGTCATGAAACAAGTTGTCGTGTTCGTAAAGATAAAGTTTCGCGAGCTATCTTAAAGACTTCTAGAACATTTATATCAAGTAAACCAAACTACTTATTTAGCAACATTACAAGCCTAAAATCTGTCACTACTTCAACCTATAGATTAAGTCTGAAACTCTGAATACATCACATTGTTCCAATTTTAGTATTGAGAATGTAACACCTGATAATTTCCCACGCTACAATAAATTTATTCATACAAAGAATCAGTGAATAAATACGGTAGCAAGGCTTATCTCGCAATCAGATTGGGTTTGAGATCAACATATATTTGATTAATTACAATTATTAATAGTTGGTTGTTTTGCTTGAACAAGTAAATTCGAATATCATAAACTTTCATGCTAATCAATAAGCTAAGCCATTCGCGTAATCGGTACAAATACATTAATTACAATTTCGATTCAATTTAATTATAAACTCATTATCAATTCAGAGATAAAGTAATACGATTTCTGATTAAATATACGATTTGTGTAGTTTATGTGGCAATAATGTGCGGATTAAGTATAATTAAACTATATGTAAAGTACCTAATAACAATTATGAGAATAATCGTTCGTAATAAATTGTAGATTCGTCACTCTAGACGTCGGTACTAGTAAGCGTGACAATTCGTGACAAGAGAATATTATACAGCAGCATCGAATTTATCATAACTTTTATTTAAAAATTGTAATACAATCGCATAGCATATTACAAACTTAATAAAATAATTGGTAATTATAATTAACCATTTTAAATAACTTTTCTCCTGACATAGAAAGTAAATTTTTTCATTAATTTAACTCTAAGTATAATATACTATACCAATACCTAATACACGATAACAATTATTTAAACAACAAAGTCGAAATAACTGACTTATTGTCCAGTGGCAAGCCAATTACACCACGCAGTTTTAATAAGCTAAGTATCGGTTTCCTAACGTTTACCTTCGCGGCTTTAAGAAAAATGGTGTGTTGTAATGTCGCAGCCAAGATGTGCACACTTACGTATGTGGAGCAAAACGTACAGACGGTCGACTGTAACGTGCGCTTTGTGGTGCAAGTTACAAGAGATAAGAGATGAATAACTCAAGAAAGGGGGTTTTAACGACGACTTTATTCGTGGTGGTCACTTAATGAGGCAGCTACTTATAGAATATCAGCAAATAATGTCAATTTAAAATTTGGCTCTCGTTGCATGTCAAAAGAAGTTATAGAGAAGGAAATGATGTTTCCATTATTATTTATATTCTAATTATTTCGGAAACTGTAGCCCTTTATTGAAACTAATCCCTACTAGTAGCTTCGATTAAAACGCAAAAAACATTTTTTAACTCGCTACTTCTTCTAATTTGCACCAAGAAACCGCTCATAAACGCAAGTCTTACAATAATTTGATACTGAATCATTATAATTACGAAAGTTATTATGCCCCACATAGGATAGAGGGCGTTACGTGCGCTGATCAAAAATATTATTTTATTGTGTAATTAGATTTTGGAGTTAATTAATTTCAGCCAGTCTTTCTGCCCAGCAGTGAGACACTATATATAGGCTGGCTTACATTATTGTTATTCCAATATTAGTACCTATGTTCTGGACGGTTAAACTCAATTGAAAGTATAAAATTCCACGCAAAAATAGCACAAGTACAGTAGTATTTTACCGGTCATTCATTAAATAATTAAAAAAATCTTGTTTTTTAAACAATAAGTAGGTAAGGGTGTGATTTCGTTCTATCAAAATATTCAGGAATTTCTAGCAGAATATACAGAAAGTTAAAGCGAGTGTTTTTAGGAATTTGAATTCCTAAAAACACTCATTGCAATTTTCGTCCAACGTGTTATTCCAAAAATGAAACAGTTTAACCTTTTTAAAACGTTCGTCATAAGTCTCAAAATTGACCTTTAAAATACAAGGAAAATCGTATTTGAAATCATCTTCACAAACTGCATGCCGAAACTGCATTTTACACGAATGAGCGAAACAATCTTTCAATTCAGACAAAAAACTTGATGATTACAGTAATAAGGCTTATTAAGCAAGTTAGTCGATCAGTGACATTCATAAAAGGGTAAAAATATTCTTTGTCGCATCCAAATTTGAGAGCTTGTTATGAGTTTAAAGCAAAATCGTTGGCATCACCTCTGTGGAAGCGAGACGCCACTATGCGCAGTACTGTGCGTTGTCTTACTTCCACAGTAGAATCAGTTGCATTTTTAAGTTGTGTCACTGATCTGGTTTTTGTCAATTGTTAACCTTTTACTTAAACATTTTTCACCTGCGAATTGGGTTAGGTTTACAACTCGTTCTACCTAATTACTGCTATTTTATAAAGAAACATTTATTTTTTTATAGCTTTCACACTATTATGTAAAGCTGAATTGCTAACGAGTAATTAGTGAATAAATTTTGGTCTGATTTTATCAAACAGAAATCTAGGTTAAAATATTCTTCCGTGCAAACTTGCTGTAATTTGAATTGACTACAATTTTTGATTCAATAAACATTACAAACAACGCCTTTGAGAAAAAAATAACTTAATGAGTACTAAATGCCTTGAACTTATAAATTACGTAATTGGTCCAAAAGAGAACTGATTTATTGATTTAAAGACCTCTGAATACAAAAAAATATGAACTCAAATACACCACATTTCCACTTTAGAGGAAACCACAACCTAATCTGTTCTTTCATACGATTATTTATTCTAAACATGTTATATCTCAATTTCGCAATAAACATCAGTCTAACTAAATGACAGGTAACGTCATATAAAATGATATTCAAGTCACTACAAATCTGATGCAATCGATTTGAACGACGATCAACCTTGGTACATCTATCTCGATAAATAAGGATTCGATTTCGATTCCTATTCGATTGCGATATCTCATATCGATATGTGTGAGGTGTCCCCGATGGGTAGATTCGTCATAATAATATGCTTTTCGTAAATGGCGCTTCATATTTGGTTCTCGCATGTAGCGCCGTTAAACACGTAATAGTGATTTAATTAGTAGTGGTATAGGGTTGTCAATAATTATTCTTAAAAGATATCTCGACTAATTAAATGTTAGATAACTAAGGTGAAATAAATAAATTGTAGATTAATAACAAAATTAATGTTTATATTATGTTATCAATTTTTTTGTTAAGTCCCTTACGAGCTGAAGAAGTAGGATTTCATATAAAATTTTGGCAAACAAGGCCAGTATAATGTATAAACCGTTTTTATTTTGCATCTAAGTTATGCACAGGTGAACTTAAACATTCCTTACAGGCAAACTATGTAAACTTTGTACAGTTTCCGTCAGCTGTAGTATAGAATAGAATAGAATGTTGAGTAGTGCCAACCCTATAGTAAAAAGAATGAATCAGATATCAGAATTCCGTGTTAAGGCCACTATTATGAATAATAAATACTTAATTGGTTTACAAATGCAGAAAAACTTGCATATATTGAGGAATCAAGTTAATTCGGTGTGCTGTGTGTGTTGTTTAACTTTTACCCAATTTTTAAAATAATTAAAAAAAAATCTAACTTTCTTTAAATTTTTATTTTGTTTCATTCTTTTATATTTTATACTAAATTTACAAAGTGTATCTAATTACCAGTATTAATTTATCAATTTATATTAACCTAATCATAATTGCTTTGTCCCATTTCAACAGATAATTTATAATAGGAACAGTTCAGTTATTAGCTTCCTACATTGCCTATTTGCCAAATCGCAATTACATTTACTGTGCTATCATTGCGCAATAGTTATTGTTTTACTTGACCATTACAAAGTATTAACCAATGTTTCTTAGATTTTTCTCACGTTTGTGTATCACGATAGATGATTTATTTTCTGATCTATTAGAGATCAAATTTAAACCTTTGGAGTTGGAGATATACAGCTATAATCAAGAATAACACAGGAAAAATAGGTCGGTTTTGTGTGTCAAGCTGTCTTTGTTATTGTTATACGTAATGTAGAGACAAAAATATATTTTAGACCACCACTGTTGTTAGTGTATTTTTGCTAATCCAAATTGTTTTTTGGATAGGGAGAGAGAGAGATAGAGCCTCTCCAGGTTTATAATTTGTTTTTTTTTTGTACAATTGTCTTTTTTCTAAAAACTCTTATTTTTTTTATTTACATACTTACCTAAAACATCATAATATTAGTCTAATACATTTTCATGAATTTATATTACAACTGCGTCATATTGGTCACTGACCTTTAAAATATATCTAATAAATAAATAAATAATAAATTACAATATTAAAAAATAAATGCATCACGTTCTTTTGCAAGTCGACGTAACTTGCATAATATAATGGTTCTGAAACACTAATAAATAATAAGATTTATTTGTTAAGAAGAATAAATAAAAATAAATAATGTTACAGAATACCAACAATTTGAATGAAATGTCAACGTTAATCAGGCCTCTGGAAATTGCGGGATTTTTAATTTTAATAAGTTTACTGCTTAAGGACTTAGCTTAAATATAATTTTAATAGTGTAGTAAAACTTATTTTAAACGCACTTAAGGCGCTTGAAATTTGATAAAACCGCTGACAACCAATTTGCTATACATTATCTGTTAGTCCCTAAATAGGTCACAATGTATAACAAATTGAATATACCTTTTCAAAGCATCCCCCATCATATTCATTAGTCCACTAACTAGTCAAAGACACAAAAACGAGTATTAGTAAACGATGAAATATTTTCTTTGTAACCATTAACATCTTGCAGTTTATTTTTTTATTATCTCCAGTGATTTATGACTGCATGGTATAACTTATTGATAGAATATATTTCGATACATTAAACAGTGTAACATCGTTTGCAAATCAGGTATTTAGGGCAAATAATGATCTAGTCATTTCATACAGTTTGCAGTCTTGTGCGATAATGGAAATATCGAATTGATAATGACCATTAATAATATTAAGAGGAAATAAATTGCAACAGACAATGGAATATCTGAAATGTGCGTGAAGTGTACAGTCACGAACAAAATCATGTATGTGTACCTACTTGTATTTCTTATGCGAAATTTCGGAAGCTGTTATGGCACATATTATTATCTGGTATTGTAAGCTGGACATAAAATATTTAATTTGAAAGAATATTTCACAATTTCATCCATCATTTAACAGGGAATTTAACTTCAATTGTTCAATCGTGTATACATGTTTTTGCTCGTGACTGTACACAATTTGTTCAAAGAGTCAAACAGAAGTCTAAATGTCGGCCATGTTGGTCATTGGTCAACAAATTGCAATTTAAATCCCTCCACTGTATGTTACACTTAAGTACCAGGGGTGTGTCAATTCAAAAAGGTGAAAAACAACTCGCACATTTTTTGTGCACCAGAATGGCGTAACGGTTTGCGTCAGACTGCGGTCAGACGCTCCGTTATTATAATATATCAAGAACTAAGCACACATTAATATACTGCACACACACATTGTTAACTTACACAACTAAACTAGTTATAAAAAATGATATATATTTTGGTTTTATTTTGTCTGTTACGCCTTTCACGTTAGCTCGTATGTAATAGGTCTACGCAAAAAGAATATTACGCATTGTAACAGACTGACATGACGATTTATTAGTCTAGTACTTTTTCCTCATTAATATCATAGTAGCAAGTGTGTTAGGCGATAGTAACACCTAAACTTTGCTTTCCTTCCTTCTAAAACTGGGATAAGACGATAATAGATTTTTTCTTGTCTCAAATTAAGTTACTTACTTAATATGAACTGACAGCTAATTATAACTTGGTTTAAATCTTTTTAGCAAAAGCAAAAACGAATACTAGTACATTAGCTTTACATTGATTTAGTATCTCGTTGTAATATTGTGAGCGTATAAGACTGAAATGCCGACACCAGCCAGCACGATATACTTAACTAAAAATATTTTCAAAAAATAATTAATTAGTAACAATAAAATGCAGTACTTTCACTATTTGGTATTCTAATACGTAATATAAAACTAGGTGTCTCGCTGATCCGATACTCCTTTCATTTTTCAAAGTCTCGTCTATAAAGGGTAATTTAGATGTCAATAAATATGTGAGTTGTAATACATGGTTGAGCTCTGCATCTCTCGGGGCGGAAGAGAGTTGCCGTTCTACGCCGTGTAGTGTGTGTTCACGTTAACTCCAATATTATTATTATATTTAAAATTTTGGAATGTTTTCTATTGGGCTACTGCACATGCATATACATCAGCTCAGTTGTGAAAAAAGATGCCGCTCTATGTCTTGTAGCGCGCTGATCCGGTGTAGCAGTCAGAGACACTAACCACTAGACCAAAAGGCCCGTCGAATATAAATATAATCGCCGCCAATGTATCATACCTAAACTTGCACGATATTTCTCGCGCCGTCTAAATCAGCTTTAAATCTCCTTTCATTCACAAATGTGGGCGTGGTCTAACTTTTAAGTGATTTCACGGTAGTCTGTGTAATAACACTTCGTACCTTACGTTTTATGTTCAGACAATAAGTCATTAAGATCATCTATCGAAACTTGTCTAGCGTAGAGTCGGGCGATTGGCATTTAGCTTGGTGTAAACATGTCTATTCTACTAGTTACTTAACACTTGTGATTTAGTAACTTACAGTATTACTTGGTAAAACTGTTTAGGAATAATTGCACATTATTGTTGTATATAATGTCTTGTTGAATTTCACATATAACAAATCATGCATTTGTAAAGAGACTTTATTATTTCTTTAAGATTATCTTATAGATGTTTTTGCAACCATAATTATTGCAAAATTTGTAAAGGAACGTATACAATATTATTTAGCCATTACAGAAACTTTAATACAAGCATATTTTACCCCATTCTACATTACAATACAAATAAACCTGTCAAGTTTAATTTCAAAGTTACACGCTCAATAAATATCGCGATCTAACGAGTGATATTTAATTATTACAGATATTATCAGTACTAAAACGCTAAGATTATATTGTAATGAAGAAATTAACTTACATTACAGTGCTTTACCTACAAAACCGAGTTGTTACTAATAAAATTGATGATTTACTAAACTCATAGTATACGTTTACACAATCACTAAACGAAATGAAGCCATTCGTTCTGTAAATCTAGACCATTTAGAACGGTTTGATTGCTAGTTATAATATAACGATACAAGACTTAAATAACTCATAAAAATGCTTATCTTGTACTCTTCATAATTGAGTATATTTTTTTATCGGCTGTCAATACACATTCCTTTGAGTGATTTGCGAATTTGTATCGCTACTTAATAGAGAGGATTGCAATCTGCTATCTGAGATTCTTCATTTTATTTCTATTATTTTTTACTATCGTAATTATTCTTCAAGCGAAAGTCGATTTACATTTGTTATGAAACACTTAATTAAGGTGTATGTATCTGAATTAAATCTTAAATCACTGTGACGTTTTATTCGTTACTAGTTTTCGGTAGTTTCCCCACACATTAATCCTCCCAAACTTGAGTTATAGCACCTAATTGTATCGGCACTTAACTTTATCGGTAAAATGAAATATTTTAAGGGTTTTTTGAGTATCTAAATCATGAAGAACTCTTAGAATAAAATAATCATGAAAAGAATCCCGAAAAGTTTAACAACCAATGTGAACAAACACATTTTTAATGTTTACGTTTTTCCTACTATTTAATACTATTTTATATCGCTTAGAAATCGGCGTCCTCTTACGGCGACACATTGAACTAACGTGCAGCGTAGACACAGTAAGCTATCTATACTTTCTAAACCTTGGTAAACGTTAGCAATCAATTTATATTTTACACGCGCTCCACGGTAGATGGCGCTGTTCTTAGAGTTTTACTTGAAGGATACGTAGAGTAGGGGCTTACAGAATATGATTATTAAAATCTTATTATTGTGGAATGTTACATTGAGTTGATTCGGAAAAAAACGGTCACCATTGCAAGTATATTAATGTAACTAATGATAGGTACACATAGAATAGAATGGACAGATATAGACGTAGGTAATTAGCTAAAATAATAAAATAAAATTTAATAACAAAACACAAAAGTCTTAGAGTTAGTAAGATTAAACTTTGCAATAAAAAGTGATTTTTCGTAACAGAATAAAGTTTCCCAACATTGTTATTTTGAGTTTTCCAAAATTTTGGTCACGCGTCTATCAAAACAGATTTCGTGGAATTATTTGCATAATGCACTGTTGCCCTCTTTCGCAATGAAAACAGCAAATTAAAAGCTTTTCCCAAGAAACTTGCGAACTCTGGCGTACACTGGCGGACAATACAAAGAGCACAGTATAATTTTTGCACACCAGTAATTATGGTTACATTGAAACTCATTAAGCAATGGTTTGTGGCTGATTCTCGCTTGATATGTATAATAACATTAATTATATGTGTATTTCATTTCCCTGTTAGCAAATATGACAATTTATTTGAAATGAATTGGAGTCATTTTTGTGGTTACATTACAAAATTACAACAGTTGTGTTTGCTAATATGGATGATTGATATAAAATCAAGTATTCATAATAAAACATTCAAAGTTAGTATTCACTTTTGTTTTGACGAAATAAAATATTTCTTCATTATTAGTTCAGTATGTTAGATTGTTAATTAAACATACTATAGCAACTAATTACAAATATTTGGTCATTTTTAAAGTAATTAAATTTAAAATATTTGTCACAAAAAATACCCACAATACTACACGCGCCTTATCAAAATATGTAATTAAAATCCACTTATTATTCAAATGTAATTACTAATTATTTAATTATCAAATCTTTTTTATTCTATTGTGTGCAATTTTTTTGGTCTCATGTGTACACGAATGCGTGTGAGCATGTTAGCAACAATGGCACAAAGAATGCTTTGTACCGTGTAACACGTTTAATACATATGTACAGACATACGGGCGTACAATCACGCTGTTTGATGTGCAATGTATGAGAAACTGTATTTTGTGTGAGTTAACAGTTCTTATATTGTTGTCTGTTGTCTGTTAATCTGGGAATGGATACCGACGAGTTAAGTCTTAGTCATAAGCTGTTAGGTCAAAGTTGCAGCAATAGAGGCCCTCTCGTTTGTTGCTAACTGGTTGTACGTAGTTCCTAACCTCGTAATACGTCGTTAATTAAATTTGAACTAATCAAATACAAATGTTTAAATCTTTTCCTTCTAATTTAATAAAGCTAAAGCTAAGCTAAGCGAAATAAAAGCAAGGAAACAATAACTTATGATGTTCATCTACCTAAAACATGCACTTGACCGAAATAAATTCCACGGTATAAATAAGTGTGTCAAAATAAAGAACTATCATAACAAGGTCGGTAAATAAACATACTCCACTTTTGTTAACCTTAGCCATCTTACGTAAAGCAAACTCACGTAATGTGCGACCACTATGTGTGGCGACTTGGCACAAAAGTTGAAGAGATTGTAAATAGTTTAAAAGTTCCATGTATTTATATAGGTATGTTGATCACATGAGTCACAGGACATGATGATAGTTATTTGTTAATAGATCACAGTTCGTAGAATTTAAAATTACAAATAAATATCTATTTATATTTTTTTACGAAAAACTAAAACAAAAACTAGGAGCTAAGAGATAAATTAGACAATAATCAACCTCATGTTTTTTGACACATGTGTGACCATTTTTTTTGGGCAGTTTCTAAACAACAAGGTTGCGAAATATTATCTTTCTACCAATCTAAGTCATTAATATTTATTCCCTCGCCGTCCAGTTGCGTTTCGAAATCTCTGTAAGTAATAATAAGTGTTCTAAATGACAACATGTAATTATATCATTTGTCTTTGAATTGAAGTTGCAACATAAACCTTGTTTTCATGGGCATAAATTCAAAAACCGTAACAATAAACACGTTGATGTAATTTTTTTTAAATTGTCTTTAATTTTCGTTCATTACTTACGAAAGATTTAATTACAGGTTTATACGCATCTACCGTATAAAGCATTTATTAATTTTAAACTGTTCTAAAACATGATCTCTCCTAACCATTTCATATCAAAAATATGTAAGTGGTTTAATAAACCAGAAATAATCTTTAGACAGCTTCCTGTTACTTTAATAACAGCGTCGCGGCTACATGTGTAAATTAGTGTAGGTACTGTCAACAATAAATTAAACCATTTCAACTAGAGGAAATATAAATACTTGTAATATAGATAACTACTAAAAACCTATATATGTTACTACAGCGAGCGTGATTTTAGTTTAAAGTAAAAAAATATACATAATATTGCTTAAGGCCATAGCTACTGTAGTCATTCTTATTATAAACGTTTAAAGTTCCCGCAAATGGAATTTAAAAAAAATCGCCGCACAATCGCATATCAGGTAAATATGAAGGTCAACGTTTATAATTGTTTAGTTACACCTCACACTGTATTTGTTCATTTCCTTAACAGATCGATTATTTCCTACACAAAATGAAGGCCTATTCGGAGGCCATTTTAAAAAGTAATTAATTAGAATGCGTTGTGGCTTATGAGGAACAAAAAGGATGTGAAAGATGCAATTCAATGTAATATTAAAATACTGTTTTGTTTAGTCCATTTGCGTTTAATTTATCCATCAATTAGTGAATTGAGTACTCGTTATTTGTAAGTAATTAACTAAACCATGGATTATTTATGAAACTTGTTTGTTGATTAAATTGTTAGTAAGGCAGGCTAAGCCAGACACTTCAAGGAATTCAGTTTAATAAAACGAAGAAAATAATATTTTATAGTTTATTTTTTCATACTTTTTTACATTCATCTTAACCTAAAATGGTAACCTTTATATCACTACGTACACGTACGCTCATACATACATGGTGTTACATATAAATATAAAAAAAATGATGATTGTGTTCTCTTTTTGCTGGTGTCCCGGCCATTAGTCGGCGAGATTATAAATAAACTCTTCAATGATATCTTGACAATTGTGAACTTTTATATTAAAGCTAGAATTATTCTAATGGCTGTAGTAGGAGCCACCAAAGCTTGAGTGGCTGGAGTGTTCGAAGTCGTGCTCGTTGTAGAGGACGGGGACCTTGACAGGTACGGGGTAGGGCTTCTCAACGGCCACGGGGACGTGGGTCTCTACGTGGACGGGGTAGGGCCTGTCGACGGGCACCTTGACGGGGTAGGGCACGGGCTTCTCTACTGGGTAGGGAACGTGCTTGTACACTGGGTAAGGCTCTGGGACGGGCACCTTGACTGGGACTGGGTAAGGCTTCTCAACATGGACGGGGTAAGGCCTGTCGACGGGGACCTTCACTGGGTAGGGCACGGGCTTCTCAACGGGCACGGCGACTGGGACGGGCTTCTCGACGGGGTATGGAGCAGGTACGTGCACGGGGTAGGGCCTGTCAACGGGCACCTTAACGGGGACACCAACGTGCTTCACAACGGGGTAGGGCTGAGGGACGGGAACCTTAACTTCGACAGGGTATGGCACGTGTTTCTCCACGGGGTAGGGCTGGGGCACTGGCACCTTGACGGGGTAAGGGATGTGCTTCTCGACGGGGTAGGGCTGAGGGACAAGAACCTTCACGGGGTAGGGCCTGTCGACTGGAACGTGGACGGGGTAAGGTACCTTCTTCTCAACCGGGTAGGGGGCAGGCACATGGACTGGGACTTTAACGTACTCTTTCACGTGAACAGGCACGTGTTTGATGACCTCGTAGGGCTGGGGTACGGGCACCTTGACTGGGTAAGGCACGGGCTTCTCGACGGGGTAGGGGATGTGCTTCTCGACGGACACGGGGTAGGGGACACCTTTCACGATAGTGATCGTTTTCGTGGTGTCAGAGTGTTGACCAAGGTTGATGCCATAGCCGCTGTAGCCGCTGTAGGCGTGGTCATCAACAAGGTTGTAAGCTCCACCGAATCCGTGTCCGTTGCCGATGTAGCCGACGTCCAGTCCGTGGATGCCGTAGCCGTAGCCGAGGTTCAAGAGGCCACGTTTGTCCAACTTCTTGTCCAATGGCTCCGCTTTCTTTTCTGTCGTCTTCTTCTCACTGGCAGCCGCGGCGGCTACCAGCAGGAAAACTAAGCAGAACTGGAATAAAGAAATAAACCGTTAGAACTCTGTGAGATTGCTCGTAGAACATTCATATACCTATAATTTATGAATCGAACTAATTGTGTTACCTCAGTACACGTAATAATAAATTGTTGGTGCCTAATTGAGTAATATGTTATGTCAATCATCAATATGCCAATATATTAGCATTGACTGCGGTTAATTAAAAAATAAATAGGTAAAATAACTGAGCCGTGGAAAGGAATTCAAAGAAAAACTCAGGAACAACTCGATTTCCTAGTAAGCTACAAATATCAATAACGAAGAAACTTGAAACCTTAAGAGCAATTATTGTGAAAACGTACGGCTTCAAAACAAACGCAGGAACGCAAATAGTATTTTTTTATGATATAAGTCAATAAAAATAAAAAATGTACAAATACAAAAAAAAAATCTCACATCACAAAAAAGTTAGATCCGGACTAAATCTAGTTTTATTGACATTTTAAATTTGTCTATCAGTGTCGTTTAAGTAATGTGAGTCTTCATCTGAATGCAAAAAAACTAAATTAGATAAAAAATATTAGAATTTTTGATGCCATTCTTTTTTTCTGGTATTATAATTACTAAGGATTTGAACCCGATAACGACGTTGCATAACTCGTTGATTTTATTGAATTTACTCCAAAAATGCCCAATTAAGTGTTAATTCATAGTTGTAATAGTTCTAGAAGCAACGAGGCGAATCGTGTCAATAGATGATGATATAACGTTAGTTAACGCATGTATCGTTGTCGATCGTTAAATATTCACTACAATATTACAAATAGTCGGTATATCAAGGTTGTGCAACTATCCTTGCGAAGTGACATGAAAATTACTATGATCACTAGTAAGAAATAGCTGTAGTTAACAGAATCCTAAATTTCCCTATCCATTGAGGCGAAATGATAATTAGAGAGCTAAATGAGCGTTTGCATCACTTGACTTGCTAGCCACCTGCTCGTTATACCAGCGACTGTTGAATTAAAGAAGTACGTACATTTGCATGTATCAGTATTCGTAAACTACTAGACCATTACCTACCTCCTATTATGCTATACAGCTATACATATTAATTCAAAATGTAATCCTATTCAGTCGAGTCAAGATGTCATAATTTATCAACTCACAAAGCAAAGCAAACTTGCTTTCTAATATTAAATTACTCAATTATACCATACATATTTAAATACATGTCGTTAAAAGCATCGAATTTTAGAGGAGCCGTTTATTTCCTGATTAGGAAATCGATGTATGTTTAGGTGAACGAATCAGTGGCCGTGATCAGCAGCATAAAAAATCGGCTAGTCACTGACCATTGTTAAAGATAGACTGAAAGACAAATTTAACTGTGACTAACCAAAGCTTACATTTTAGCAAGAAATATTGGTTTTACGTAAACTGTAAGAAACGTGTTTGTAGATTCAGAATGATTACTGTCAAACAACTTTAATCGCTAACTACATCACCTACGCGTTCCCTTTCTAATTTCAACTTTGTTGTATAAAAAATATAGCAATTTACTAAGCAAATCGGTATCCTTCTAAACCTGTACATCTACTTGGTATTGCCATACTCATTTAAATAATATCACGCTATATACAAAGTGCTCTATAACTGCCCTATAATCGTCGGTCACAAATAGCCAAGTTAAGTTACTCTGGCGCAATATTGCCTCAATCGAGAATTCTTTGTTCGCAAGTTTCCCAGCATTTATGTTTTTCTTTTGCAATGGAACGACAATTGTTTTAAGGGCTTCTTTTGGCCTTGCATTGTTCTTAATCTTGTTTAGAATTTCGGTGTAATCTGTACAGCTTTTTTTGAGATTACACGACCTCTTCTTGATGTTTCAAACTCGTTAAGGAAAACTTGTTATCGTTGAAAATTTGCAACAACTTGCTAAATGTGGATAAAATACACAACCTTCATTTTTGTTTTGTGTACTTTGTACATTAATAATTTTATTGCGCGATCTATTTACTGACACATCTGGAGTTACAAAACCAGAGTAGAGTTTGCGAGAGCATCGTTACAATGACATAAACCGATTTAAACATACCTCTCACGACTGCGTAAATGTACGTAATAGGGCGATCAAATCTGACTGCAACAATGTCAGGAGTCTGTTGCCGTGGATTATTTAATCCCAGTTTGTATCTTGAAGCCTATCTTTATGATGTCATGTAGCATTATGTGGTGTCACGTGACATCATAATGCGCTTTCCACGTCGTAAAACTGACCTCTTTGGCACGTGTGTTGTAAAGAAACATTATTTGTATGTAAATAGCACGTCTCTTATGGGTAGATTTCCGTTGAGACTTAAAAGAAACAGATTATCGATAAGCGAAAATGATTTGTTTAATGTTGAGATCATTATTGCTCTGCAAGGCATGAATGTAGTAAAAAGGTGATACGGATAAGTAAGTTAGGGGACCGAGGTCGAGCGGAGATCAAATTGCTATGCGACTCATGCGCCGTGGGATTATATTACTTCTTATGGTGCTTTCACAACTAAGGAAATGGGTCGCGAGGCAGTTTAATTGTATGTTTTATATTAATGGTTGCAATATTGATGAATTCTACGCTGTGGTTTAACTGTTGGTTGCATACTAACCAATTGATTTCTGAGCAAACGCGACAACTAATATGGCTATGAATTTCACACTGGACGTTTAAATGCCTCTAAAATGGATTCCATAATACATAACGCTGTACCGAGAATTTCATCTAAACATGGTCAAAGATCCGCGAGCTACTTAGGTCAGTAATGTGCCAGTTATTCTTCTGGTTTTGTAACACCGTGTAACACAAGAGTTGTAAACATTGACCTGAGTATTATGACGCGATGGTTTGAACAAACCCATCTGTTACTTTAATCACTTGTTGCTTGTGATGAAAACATTACGTATTTTGCGGTAATGCAAAATGAACAAATGAAGATCGCAATTTAGATTCGATGGCAAGAATGCACCTGGAATGTAACTTTTTGGAAACAAGAAATCAAGTACCTCTATATTTGTTTGTTTTGATAGCGGTTTAAACGGTCGACGTTGTCATTCAAAACGCTGACTTCGTATGTTTACATTCGAATGATATCTAGAATTAATATACCAGGGACTAATAACGTAGAACCTTTTAAGGCAAACCGGACTATACAGGAAACCAATAAATTTTGCGGCTTTGCAATTCATCTGGCGTTTACCTAAATTGTTTAATTACGTTTTCGCAACCCAAAGACTATTTATTATTTCTTTGTGCACTTCTAGTAGCATAAATTATGTTAATTAAGTTATAACAAGACAATTTAAGACTGATTATTGTTTTGTGGGAAGTTTTCGATCTGTACTGCTGTTAAACTTTGTTATTTTTCAGCAAAAATCAAGCCTTAAGTGATTATTTTATTACAAAATAGGTTTACAGACGATATGCGACATAATTAGATAGTAATAAAAATCGCCGTCTTTTATGATCAAACATTACGGTTATAATCTCGATAGCGATAAATACAGTATTTTAGCAATAAATCGCTTTAGTGATTTTATCTTCGTTACAATTAACATTGGAACCGACAGTTAAGTGTTAATAACTTTGATGATTCAATTGTTTTCTTAACGAGGTGTTAGATTTCAAGTTCTCACTATTTAAAACTGTTCAAGTTTTATGATCTTTGATCGTTTTAAAGTTTTTAATGGACTGGTATTGGACATATTTCTACGTTTTTGCAGTGTTAGTTTCTTGGGTATTTATATAATTCACGCGTAAACTGGGCGTTGCAATGACTCGTGCCTTCCTGGACTCTCTTCCTAGTTGAACTGGACTAGAACCTGTTAGTCTTGAACGAGAATTCACTATTGTGACGTAATAGGCCAAGGGATATACCGGGATAATTTATAGCTATTTAAATGTGGCTTAAGGCATGTTATTACTGTGACCGATTGACTTAGACATTTATAGAAACTGAATTTAATCTTAGAGTTTTCCGTTCTATTTGAATCGCGTTTTCAAGAATACGTCTTGATGTTTTCGTCTAAATTGGAGTAAGTGAACTGAAATTAAGATTTTCTTTTGTAAAATATATCGAAGCAAAATGTTGACTTCAAAAAAGTGTGTGTCATCCCGTTTCTCACAGATTACTTTTAAATATATGACATAAAACCTGTTGCACCATTGTCCGAATAAAAATATGTTTATTTGTTAAGGAAACTGTTTAAAAAATCTTCGTTTATGATTAAAGACTGTATCAAACAATGGTTTAACAGATCCTATAAATCACTATTTCCACTAAAACACGGGACGCACTTATTCACTTTTTTGAAGTCATCACTTGCACTGCACTGCACAACACACACTCACCGTTGTTTTCATAATGCCTCTTCAATGGTGGTTGGTGTCGGGAATCGAACTGGATACTGTTTGGACTGTGCCGTGTGTTTTTATAGGTGGTTATTTGGCGATACTTTCGCCATCGCCCCCCTTGCGGGAATAGGTTGTTTTGTGTACGCGAGTCCTTCGTATTCGGCTGGCCGTCGCGTCGAACACAAGACAGACGCGCCGCGCGTTCGGATAAAAAAACTTTAATTAATCTTTGCACTAATTATTGCGATCTTTGATATCTCTTGATATATTAGACGATCAATTTTTCTTATAACGTGTACGTGTTATTCGCGTTTTCGATTTTGCGTTTGTTGTGTTATTTCATATTTTGCAATTGCGTATGTTTAAGTAAATATTACTTAGTGTTTCCGCTTGGCATTTAATGCATCCTGTCCAAAGATTACAACTTCAATCGTAATTGTAGTTTGCGTTATGTTTGTAATGGTTTAGATCGTAATTCATATCGATGCTTAACATTTTAGGATGTTGGTTTGAACGTCCTAACCTACTTAAACGATTGTTATGCGTATTTTTGATAACAAAAGCCAGTGATGCTATGGTACATTCATTTCATTTTGCTAATTTGCGTTGTTGTTGCATAATTATTGTTGTAAAACATAAATTGTGTTTTCTATTTTTTAAAAGAGTAACTTATGGAGTTTCTTGCCGGTTCTTCTCCATAAGAATGACATTTTGGAACCGCGCAACTAGAGTCAGTAACGTTTTGAAAGTGCCTGAGAAGGCCTACTCGAAATAAAAACATTTTGATTGATTTTGATTTTGTATTTATTTGTTTATTTTTATCCAACAATTAAAATTTGGGGAAGGTTTTTCTATGTTTGTAAAATAACACAATTATTTTAAACTACTTAAATCGTTAGCACAAAGGATACAGTCTTTTATTTGAGTTGTTATTTTAGAACTTATCGCTGTTGACATTTATAAATGTATGTAGCTATAACTACTTGATCCCGGTAAGTTGACATTTCAACTTAATAATTTGGCGTAAAATTATTATGTCTTCAAATTAATTTAATTCAAATAACTACTGACTAAAATAATATCGTTTTCGTGTAATATTCTTAAACGCTGTTATTAATGGCAAAGTTACTTTAACATTAATAATAAAATATTGATAAACAAGTGGAGGATCTATTTTAAAATCAACAGCAAACATTTTAGGCTTAAAAAATCACATCAAAGATAGGTTAGTAAATAGATAACTCTGATTACAGAATAGGGGGTTAAACAAAATGCCATATAATTATTTAAATCGCTTCCTACTTTTGCTGTCAACACATTTAACAATTAGGCAATCGAGGAAGTTCAAATCAATAAATCTTGTCTAATCTTAATAAATATGTTAATATCTAACAGGCTGTTGAGACACAGTCTATCAAGTTAATGCAAAATAGCGAATTACGCGTAAAACACTCAATGTGAAATCAATTAAAGGACTATATTTATTTGTCGTAACTGTTTACCCATGACCCACATGAGTCACGGTCATTTGATCCCTGGTATAGGCGCATATCTTTGCATGGGTAACTTAGGGTTACATAGCTGATGTTATAGTTGAAACTCTAAATGGACTTGAACATAAATTCAATTTAAATCACATCCACTGTCGACGAAGATAAACATTCGACGGTTCTTCCCCGATAGAGTACATTTTTGCTAGCAATTGTCCCATGGATGTGTTAAAGATTTTTGTCATATAAAACCAGCATTGATTGCCAATCGTTTATTTATCATACTTTGTTGTCATAGTTTACTAAAATTAAAAACACATAAAATTATTATTGCTAGTGAAACTTTCGCGAATTTTGAATATTGTTGGATAATACTGGCGAATTCTATCAAAGTAATGTATCGAAACGGGGTTAGAAAAAAACATACATATTAATAAGTAATAAAATAGTAATCTAGCAATGTCTTTTTATATCTTAATTGGATATTATTCAATAGGTCATTGTTTTTCAAATTATGCTCAAAATTTGTATCTTGTGTATGAAGTAGGTAACTATACGGAATTTTGAGCGATTTTTGGCATTACATTAGGTACCAAAAGTACTCCAATAATATTTTATAAGCTCAAAACAAACTGATATTTATAATTGCCTACCGAAGCATAAAAATCATACCGTTATTTAGCACTTTAATATCTGTAATTACCAAATAAATAATACTATATTATATAACACACATACGGTTAATACTATATTAGTAGTAATATTTTGTCGTAAACGCATGAAGCAAGAAAGTGCGAAAACACTAAGCCCTGTCGTGTCTAAAACAACGTTATGAGTTAGGAACCGGTCAAAGAAACATGTGGGGACGTGCATTTTCTACAAAAGCAAGGTTTCTATAAAATTAAAAACAGGAACTTAATAGATGTAGTCAAACCAAACGTTTGTTTAAATAACTAAATACGATCGGACAAAGTCGGACCAAAAGTAATTCCTTTCTTCGTCTGAACCTCAATGAGTATTCAATATTATTTCTTTTCCTTACAATTCTTCCCATTTAAACACAAAATAATATTGAAAATGACAGCTAAAAATCACACCCTACACATACTAAAACGTTCAGGTTGTTTGCTCATCAATAAATATAAATACCTATGGGTAAACCATAAACCTCTCAGGAATCTTACATTTTCAACTTAGCACAATTACTGTAACAATTACGTTGTATCGTTACTAGATACATACAATATACGTCATACATACGTAATCGCATTAAAGGAACATACCCGTTAAGTACATAAGACGCAAACATAAGCACTGACGCAGTACCAATATAAAATCAATTGAACGAAATAACTCATAAAACACTGTGATAATTATACAGGAAACATTCTTATTGAAAATGTAGCATTGAAAGGGTTTAAGTCCTTGCTCTTACGTTAAAAAGTGATAAATGCTGCCCACGCGGAAACTGAATTCTCTTAATAACGTAAAACACCGGTCTATAATTGTTTCAATATTTGTCAAATACTTCTTCTCGTGTAGGAAAAGGACAAGCATTTTACTACCAAGTCGGCTTACTTGCGGTCTCAGGATTTTAAATTCCAAATTTTATGATCTACGTTTTCCTTTTAATTATTTTTAGAGACGTTTTAGCCAAGCAAGTACTTAGAGAAAGATACTGTGGTACTAGCTCGGTACCCAACCTGCATCATTGTAAATCCTTCTTTAATATGTCCGATACTTGTCTATTGTCTATCAATCTAATGCTCGATTTCTACCTTCCGATTAATCAATACCTCACAGGATACCTCGATGTTGACTCATACCGGAATACAAATGTTATATAGTTTAAGGATATTAGTTAAACAAAAATTAAGAACAGGACGCTAAATCACAATAAATCAAAATTTCTGACGTCTGTAATGCAATCAAATTATACTATCATAGGTAATACAACGTATCCTATTTCTAAGACTTATTTGGGTTAACACCTTAATTAGAATCGTAAAATCTAGAAACACATGATTAGGAAGGCTGTTTCCATTATTTATTATAATTTATTACAGTTTCTAAGTTATGTATGTAATCTACTTGTGATTCTAAAATCTAATAATATTCATACGTAACTGATTAGGCGATGACCCATTGCATTACGGTGTGACATCGACTAATTTGCACCGACCTACATAAGGATGTGATTTCAATCTCCAACATTTAGAAGATGATGAAAAGTATTGAAATCTGCACAACTTTAACAACGAAATATATGCGTAAACTACTTGTACCCGCCACTTCGTCTGCGTGGAATTTAATGAAAATGTTAGTTAGTATGTTTTTGAAGTAAAAGTTATTTCTAAAATATAAGTAGCCTAAATCAAACAGGGAACAAACAGTCGGACAGACAGAAATATTTAAACATGGCATTTAGGTGAATATACCGATCATATATTCATACGCATTTAGTAAAAAACGAAGATTCAATTTTATTTATATGTATAGATTTTATCAAATATTGTTTTCATTAATTTTCCTACACGCTCTTTTTACACTCTACAGCGTAGTTTTCGTGTCGATTCTGTTGCATTTCGATTCTAATCGTGAGAAATTATAGCAATGTATGACATAGTTAGACATAAGTTCAATGTGTAGACATAGGTTCTTATATAAATATTTATCATGTTGCGACATAAGTTGCTAATTAATAGGAGCTCATTAAAGACACAAGTCATTGATGAGAATCTTCAATAACCAAGTCACATCTAATGTGACTGACAATAAGTTTAATTCATTAATTTATTGTAATATACGAAAAATGAATTCGCTTTTGGGTGGCCATCTCTCAAGTCAGCCCTGTCATAACATACAATTTCTTGACAGAAAGTGTAAAGACCCATTAAACGTTAACTACTTCAGGAGTTGACCTCCTAAACGCACACGTTAGACCCACAAAAAAATATTTGTTTATTTTGCTAAGGTACAAAAAACCTAACGTCAAGGAAGTAGGATTTATTCGATTTAAATATAATCAGCTTTGAATCTTGACCCACAATCGAAATCGTGGTCTTATTGATACAATTTTTGACCTTAAAACACTACCTCTGTTTCCAGTCACTTCCCTTCGCGTAACACTGTTAAATTGAATTATTATTAAGGCTATATTTAAAGGTAAATAGCCCTTAATCATAAAGCATATCGCTACGAAATTAGATACGTGCCCTCATTACAATACGAGTGTCTACTTTATGTAATTTTGTTGATTCAATTAATTGTCTACTCTCTTCAGTTTATTTTACACTTAGGCATAATAATTCAGTTTGAATGTAGGCTAATGTAATATTTATTGAATTTATGAGCCCGAAGTTTTCAGCAATTTTCATCAAGAAGAAATGCTACGTATAGCGAAGAATACTCTTGAAACTAGATTTCAAATAATGTTATAACTGTGGTATATGCAAGTTAACAACATTTCAAGTATTTCGACTGCTCTAAGTGCAGTACTTGTTACGGATAAAAATATACTAATTTACATACTACTAACGTAGAACACATTCAAGTACGTAAGTATCTATAATTACACAGAATATTGGAAAGGCTCGAGTCGATCAAGCGTGCGGACAATCATTTGTAGGTTAGGAGACTGGGTACATTTTATCAATTTAAAAGTACCCATTTAAATAATTATTTTTGAGTTTTACGCAAAGGAACAACTTTAACTTCAGCAAAGGGGTTTAAACCATGGCTAAAATATAAATAAAATAAAAAAAATAAAATAATGCATTAAATTCACTGAATAAAAAGCTAAACTATTTGATTTCTGATCTCATTTTAGACTTTACAAAGAAGTGTAATGTTGTAAAATGATAATGAAGTCACAAAGATTAAATAACAATAGACTACAAATATCCATTGTGCTCTATTTTATCGGCTATGATGTTAACACGACATTGTCCATCCATTAGTTTATCTGTGAGAAAAAATCAGTGCATCATTTACTAATATATTTAAGTAATAATTATAACAGAAAACAAAGGCTAATGGATGTTTTGCTCAATGAATTTGCGTTTAAACTAAAGATCAATTTAGAAACATAATAAAAATTTAGTCCGTATGACATTTATGACACGTATTGTTTTTTATTACACATTTATTAATAAACAAACATATTTTTGTGTCTTAAATTTTTATATTAATATTCTACAGATGCGTTCAACTTACCTATAATGAAATGTCAAATGTAAAATTAGAATACAATCATGATATAGTTTCATCGGATTGTTTATCAGTATAAACTTGAAAATTAACAGATTTATTGGTCTTCAAATCAAACTATAGGCTGATACTAAGAAGTTCTAAGGCTCTTTAAGCTAATCGAATTTAATGAATGAATATATTAAACATGGCCATTGTCAATCTGCCACCACAGCCCATTTACTAAATTAATTATCTGGCTGTACGTCCATGATAAGCTTATCAAGATGGAACCGCTGTCAAATACGGGTATAATGTATGAGAGTCAGAACGAATGGATTAACGTAGTTTTCAAGACACACACACTATTAAGTAGGGGATACCCCCTATATCAATTGATCGTACATGGGTATACTGTTGTAAACGCTTTAGCTTTACATAACATACTTGTAATATTACCTACATTTAGATAAATGACGTGCAGTTTAGCTGTTGGACTATGCGACTACTGGATCCGGTCTCAGTTAACCTTGAACTCGAATGAAATTACCTTAAAATCAGTTTATACAACGAGACATTGCTCTAAAAATAAGTAGAGTTGAAAGATTGTTTGTTCTATTTCTAACGTATTGTTAACCTTTTTATTAACAAATTTGTGTCGAGATGTATAAAATTGTGACTGTTTGGCAACAAAGGTACATATTATGACTTTTTTAACCGACTTCAAAAAGGAGGAGGTTTCTCAATTCGACCGTACCTATACATGCTTTTTTATACATTTTTCATCAGTATGAGAATACTACTGAAGTATTTAATTTTTTTTAAGATTATTATTCTACGAATAACATTTATCATAACATTTACGATGATCTCAACATATTCAGCAAGTTTCAATCAAAACAAAATAAAAATTCAATTTGAGAACATCAACACCTTATTCAGACTAGACAGACTGTTTATTTAAAGCTGCAAATCTGCAAACAAATAAAAAACAGATTAACGGTATTATCTTGACATTAAAGGGTAATAAAATATCGAACAAGTGACCTTATAAAAATTACACGAAACTTAGGCTAGGCGCAAACAGGCCACCAACCACCGCCACCGGTGGCCAGCGACAGCCACTTAACACGCTATTTCATATATTTTGTATAGACACGCCGCACACGTGTAGCCGGTGGCGGCCACGCGCTACTGAAGTGTCCGCGACTCGCTACTTGTGGTCGCTACGGGCCACACAAGACGCCGACACTCACCACTGTCGCATTGCTCCACCCCCCGCGCAGTTAACCATTAGACGTTCTATGCATCGCACGCGTCACCATGATGCACGACGCTGACGCCTCAATGGATATTGATACATTCATATCGTAAGACTGCGCAGCAGAGAGCAGGTTATAAAATGTGGCGGCTTCCGAACACCAGTGGCTGTCGCTCGCTTCTGACACTGTTACAAAAGTGGCGGAAGCGCGCGACAGCTGACGGTGGTCGTGGTCGGTGGCCCGTTTGCGCCAAGCCTTACAGTTTCCTAAAGCTAAGTATGATTTATTTACTAATTTGTCTACAAATTATCATATATCACGGTCAGATATTCGATATGACAGTATCAGTATTATATTCGGTGCATTTTACAGAATGACATTCACCTATTTTTGTTGAGGTCGGGTTTAAGTTGTAAATAATGTGGATCTGTCTAAAAAGACTGACGTCAGTCTAAATATAGTTAATTAATTTTAATAAAACTACATGTCAACTAATTCGGACAAAGTGGTTTATTTGTAACATGTGAGCCAGTTTTAACCGACGTTTTTAAGGTTAAACCGTCCAATGTCTGTCAAGTAAATTGACCCTCTCTATAACTTATTTCATAGTTAATTGTTGTACGTGTTACGTTATTAACAAATCCAATTCTTATATTCAAAGTCTTAATTAAACAAAGAAAGGGCAGATGATTTAGTTTTACTACATTTACTTAAATTAGGTATCTTTATCTGTACTAGTTCTAGTAGTTGAAAAAACATAGAGACCTGCCAATTCTAAACACTAAACTAGATGCAACTTTCAGGACGATTCAAACTTAAACATATGGTCTATTGGGTTACTAACTTTAAAAAAAGCTTAGTAAAGCTCTCATTCATTGATAAAATCAATGAGATGAATAAGAGATAATCGTAGTCAATTTGAAGACCATGAAATGGGCATGGGAAATTATAAATTTATAGGAGAAATAAACGCAACTTTTCAATACCACGTTGCATAATTTCCTTTGAATTAAATTTAACCTTTACTCAGGTTTGGGTTCATAAGACAACCAAAGATTAGAAAGGTTGTATTCAAGTTCAAGATTTAATCGTCCAACCTTGTGCTTTACTTGTAATATCATATTATAAGTGTTTTTAATCTCATTAATTGAACTAAGTTTAATTTGAATGTTCGTGCTGCTAGGTCAAGTTTAGGCGACATATCCAAATGTGTCATATTTTTTTTTGTAAACTTTTATATGTAAAGTTACTTTTTGCTCTAAGCTCGTTAATAGTAAAGCCATCAAACTTATTTTATCTTCATCGATCTAGTAAACAAAAAAACAAACTTAGATCAGACCAAATCTTGTCTAAATTTAATTTAATCATTTTAGTTTTCTTTTTCTCAGGTATATAATTATTTGTTTCATCAGTCTATTTCAAGCCAACCTATGCTTATCTACTTCATTGAGGCATCAAAGCAACGAAATAACCTGTCTGAATCTTTAAAAAAAAACCTAGCAATGCAGCATTTGAATTCTTTACATTGCATTACAAACTCTACATAAATAAAATGTATTTCTATATAAAGCAATTAACAAACCAGCGCCTATAGTCATCTGCGTTACCAAATCTAGGTCATATACGTTCACATATAGCTACTATTAAGCTTTAGGCCTTGGCTCCCAAAACAAAGGCAATCATTGCAGAAGATATTAGAGTGTGTAAGTCACCCACGCGGACGGCACGCGACACATGCCATGGCTTTACGCAAACCTCGAGGAATGCATTTCATTCCTCTTTAATTTTACACTACAGCTTTGTAATAAAAATATTTTAGACATCAAACGGGTCTTATTTGCGATGTAATTCGATATTTCTTTTCTCCCGACGCCGTTTCGGCCGAGTTGCAGCGACCGTGGTCACGGGTGGACTCCAAAATATGTGTACAAGTCGAAAAAGTTTGAAAACATTAATGGTAATAAATATTTGAAGACTCTTGTGTTACTAAGTAAGTTGTGCGGCAGAGGTCAGATTAGCCATCGTTCTATGAACGGTACTCAGCTGAATTTACAGAGAGTGGGGTGATTTTACATGTCTTGGCAAAAAGGTTATACAAGAAGAGAGCTTTCCAAAAATCAGATTTATCATAGGTATAGATTTCGAGTTTATTAGAAAAAATCTTAAGAAGATGTTCGATTTTATTATTTAACATTATTATTAAATCTGATGCAGCGAAAACACACGATCAACTTTATAATGCGATTCTGATATTCGTGGATGTTCCAAATTAGCCGATGACATTTAAATGTGAAAGAATAATAATCATTATTATATCTGCGTGTTCAATAATAGATACATTTATAACTATTAACCATTTAGCTAATCATATATTAGACATAAACTACATTTTTTCTTAGTATTACGTAATTTTAGTCTCGCATAACCAGGTTTTGCATAATAGACATAAAATTAATTTGATTTAATTATATGCAAGTTTTTAGTGTTTAGTGGTTTCAACAGCGTCTAATTAGCGACACTATCACTGAGTAGTTATCTAAAAATCTCGCTAATCTTAAAACCTGAACTCGACTTAAGTAGCTCATAGAATATGTAACACAGCCTTATTTAATTATTATTTAAATACTAAGCTTATTACTTTATGATCTAATCTTTAAGATTCAAGTTTAGAAATTGAGGAACTCATTCAAATTGAAGAGAAGATTTCTTTCAAATAAAAAAAATCTTCAACGAATTGAAGAATAAGTAATTTATTATTCGTTGTTTAAAGTATGTCTATTACTACTTTACCGTTTAAAGTAGCAGAGAGGTAATTGACGTTTCAGTACTAAACCATTAGTATTTTTAATTAACGATGCCTTGAATCACTTTTAATCAATTATAACAAGGTCTCAAAAACAAGCGTTGTCACGATTTTATATGATCACAAACGTGATATAACAAATCCCTCTACTATACCCTAATTTTAATCACAGCTCGATCAATCATTTTCTATACAAAAGCAATCAATATGAGAAAATCTGCATAACGAATAACAAAAGAAAATTGGGGCTATTGTTTTATATCACCTTCATAAAGTGGGCCAGTGTGTTCCCAGATCAGAGTGCAAATATTATGCAATACTAAGTTGATGCCGTGACTTCGTCCACGTCGATAGCTTTTTATATTTTGTGTTAAATATATAGTTTCATACCAGATTTGCATTCAGGACACCGCACCGTAAGATTTAAATACATAAGTATAAGATGACTTTTTAAATGAATATGTGGGACACTACCGTTTTAAGGTGTTTTTATTATTAGTCTGTCAATCGCGATTATAAATTACTCATCATTTAACGTCTTTCGTCATTTGTCTACACATTCCAATTTACAACGACTGAGGCAACTTAGCCCTTACGGGAGATGTTTAAGTGAGTGAATACGGTCATTTTTGTATTTACAAAATTTTAATTGATACAACATAATAATATGAACAGAACCTATTTATCGTCTGACTTTTTATGAACAAAGGTATTAGTGCAAGTATTGTGGTTAAAGCTACTTAATCGACTCCCACGTCCTTCGAGTTAATGTTTATTATTTTATAACGATCTGTATCCATTTAGTGTTAGTATATCAAATCATCATCATCGATCATGTTACGAATGAAATCGAGAGTATTTGAAATAATCGATTCGATTCCGAAATGAGTTTTTGAAGGTTGCTCGATTTAATGATTTATTAAAAGTAAAAAGGGCAGTGATTAAAAGAAGAAAATCCTTGGTTGGCAAATTGTTGACAACGATATGTTATGGATATGATGAAAAAGTAGTTTACACGTGTTTTAACTTTATTTAGCATAAAAAACAAATTATATATTTTTTGCCTACAATTTGATCATCGTATATAATTGCTTTTTTAATAATTACACACCAAAAAAGGCGTCCACGGCTAGACAAAGACCTTTTTTTATTGTTCGCAAATTATAAAATAAAAATATGTATTTAAGGTCTCATCTAAAGTTTACATTTTAATATTAGGTAGGTACTTAAGTTCAAAACATATTACTCAACGCAACCTATTGTAGACTTTCGTGCAACAGTGTTATTGAACTCAGTGTGACCTCAATGACCTTAAGGGAAACTATAGTAAGGTGAAGTTGGATCGGCTGAATCTCGTAAAACCAGAATCTACAGTTTGATAGATGTAGGAACTAGTTAGCTTTACAAGGTCCTCTCAAGTATGTAAACCTTGGTAATGAGGGAGTACTGAGAAAGGTAAGTAAAGGTGCTGGGATAACGATCGATAAGAAATAGCCTTTGATTTAAAGGAAATTTTAAAAAGAAATTGTGAAATAAACGAAATCTTGAGGGATTTGTAGGGGACATTTCTAGTATTAGTACTTGTCTTAGCACGGACAAAGCACAAGTTCTGACTTAGCATGGAAACGACTTTGTAAGAGCCCTAAGCTAAATAAAATAAACACAACGTACGACAAATTTACCTAAAATAATATATTGATATTCGTGATGGACATATATGCACTATGTAGTTTTTCTTTGATATCAGTAAAATGGTGGCTATAAAAAAATATACATATTCAGAAGAAGATCTTAGTTGAAATTTTGCGCATTGCAGATATAGTTGCATACAAGTAATAAACAATCAAATAATTAATCTCAATATGCATTAATGTCAATATGTGTGATCATTAAAACCAGTCTGCACTTTATTGAGGTCAGACTCAGACTCAGGAAATCAAAAACCAGTATGACAAGTCAATTTTGTTTTTATTACGCAGACAAGAAAAGTGATTATGGATTAGTCATTGCGAAAAAATTTGTCACAGATTCAAGATACATTTAGGCCTTTATAATATCAGGGTCGTCGCATTAAAGTTGAGTAAACGTCGATTTAATCCACGTTCACTGTGTATTGAGAGGTTTAGTGTAGTATTTGCTGTATTGAAGACAAAAACCGAGTCTGTAAATGTTAATGTCACAACGTGATCATCGTACGAGTGCTATATGATCCGTTAAAGATGAATTAAAGTATTGAAATAGAAACAAAAGACTTCTTTGTCCCTATATGGAGTTTATGTACTGACCTTATACTTACATACATACATAAACGTCACGCCTCTTTCCCTTGGGGGTAGGCAGAGACCTTAGATACAAAAGTAAAGATAAATATTTAGTAAAAGACTTGCGAGAATCTTTTGCTGGGCAATAATAAAAACATGAAATGTTAAAAAGAATAGAAGAAACATCACGTGTATTATCGTTTTTTAGTAAGTTACCAAATAATGAATTATATACTCAACAAAATATTAATTAACCAAAACTACATTGTTTCTTCAGTGAAACAATAACTCACTTCACTTATGTTTTAAAGCATAATAACAACAATTTGAAGTAAATTTCGTAATAGCTAAACTCCGGTCTAAAATAGGTGTTTGTGATACTAGTTTATACATTTTTTTGTTATTGTGAAGTAATCACGCGCTTGTAACATAACAAAAAGACATTCTGCTTGTTTTATATACATACCTACTATGTTTTGTGCAATTTTTTGTGTTACATTTTACTGCTAAGAACTTCAAAGTGTAATAAAATGTTTAATTTTATTTTCAATTGTTTCAGGTAAGGATTGCGATGAGAGGAGATTTAAATGTTTTGGACTAGATTCTGAAATAATCAGGTATTGTTAGTATGTCATTGCCGTGTTTAGGCAATAAGGTATAAACGATTTTTTATAGAATAGAATATCTTTATTTGTAGGAATATGGTTGTTATATCTACTTGAAATATATTAACAAACATAGAATTCACTTAAAACGTTAACAAACAGAGCATATCGATCGAATTGATAATGTGTTAGGACTAAACGGAAGTCATACAAAAAAACCGGCCAAGTGCGAGTCGACTCGCGCACGAAAGGTTCCGTACTATCATCGGATATCATCTATAAAGGAAAATCACGTTTGTTGTAGTTGTGTTATACTAATCAAAGATTCCAGATTCTACCCGTTTATTTAGATCGAATAAAAATATTACGTTTATTGTATGTGAACCCCCCTTAATATTTAATTTTTAGTATTTGTTGTTATAGCGGCAACGGAAACACATCATTTGTGAAAATTTCAGCTTTCTAGCTAACACGGTTTATGAGATACAGGAGATGGCTGGAGACAGACACACAGACAGCGGAAGCTTAGAAATAGGGTTCCGTTTTACTCTTTGAGTACGGAACCCTCAAAATGGGAAAACATAAAATGTTACTTGCAATTATATTTTTAGTAGGTACCAAAGGAAATTCTAGATTAATTAAGATTTAACATAGCATATCCGCTTGCGTTTTCGCTAAATTGTTTAAATTAGTTTTAACAAGCTTGAGATTTATATGTTTGTATATTTTTTTATATTTTCTTACAATTGATGTAATAAACCAATAAAGGCATCATGACGTATCCAAGGTCTCATAATGTCCCATTCAATAACTAAAAGGTACTTAAAGTTCATAAAAAATCACAGGGTAATAAGTGAATGGTTCCGGGTGGTTTTCTCACAAAAGATCTTTATCCGACTCTGTCGAAAACAGTTTAAAATGTATCGCAGTTTGTAAGACATACTCACGATCTAACTGTGAATAATTTTAAGAGCCGTTTGACCGTTTTCGGGACTATTCTTAAGTTGACTGCTTTACAGCTAGCTAAATATTTTCAGAGTGATGATTAGTTAATGCGAAAGCGACTATAGCCATAGGCAGATGAAGATTCTACCGTATTTTAGCCGGTTAAAGTCTCCACCACCATTTATACTCTCTGACGGAGGTCAGTTCATAAAGATTTCCCCTGAGATATAAAAAAAAATTAAGGCATAGTCCCCTGATCCAGTCAATGAACGCACTTAGGTCAAAATATAAAATCATACTTTTGAAACATTACCTTTTATAGAAATCAAATGTTATTTATTTAGATTTACTTTATAGTAAACACAAGAAAGTCGCAATGACTTGAACAACTCAGGGACAAACGCTTGAAGTTAGTTCTATCAAGTAACCTCTAAGATTAAGATTAAATGCGTTTATGCACGACAACTTACGTTCACATCTTAATTTAATTTGTTCCATGGCTTATATGGTATTCTCAAGGATATCACAATATTCCGCATTCAGACCATTACATTAATTTTTCACACATACTTGCAACATTCTTTAAATTTACATAGCATGACGTATTAATTGGTCTTAAGTCTATAAATGATAATATATGCCTAGATTTATATGTACTAGAGTAAATATTCTGTTTTAATAGGTCTAGTGCTATTTAATGTCATTTTTATTAGGTTATAAATTTACATCAAAATATGTATTATCAGCAAAAATCAAGGATGTTCAGAAGATGTTCCGTTATTTCAAAGATAGTATTTGACATTGACTTTTAAAACATGAATTAGATTGATACGTGATATTTCGGTTTCCTTTTATCTGGTTTTCCACAAATAAATTATGTGAGAAATTAACTAAACAAATTAAAATTCAGCATTTGGTTTGTTAAAATGCAACTTTTCCAACGAGTAGGGACCAATTCCTTCTATTGTTTTGACTATGGCCTGCTTTGTGATAGTACTCAATGTTTAACATACCAATATAAAAGTCTTATATCTCGAAAACTATAACCAACTGAGGTACGTACGATACGCCAACGTACCTTTCAGATACTTTTAAGTGTTCTCTATCACTGGACAATTTTACAATTGCTAACTGTCGGAAATGTGTTCCACACTAATCTCCTCATTTTCAGTATACACAGCGTAGATATAAAGCCATATAGAAACTCGTACATTACTAAACATTGAATCCAAAGCCTTCGAAGGTAAAACGTTCAGTTAGCATAACCGGTGTAACGTTGGCTCATGCGTGTGCTCTCTGATGAGTTGTTTCAGAACCGTTTGCTTAGCCATTCGGATGCATTCGCTTGAAAGTTGTTGTGAACTTCAGACTTGATTAGTTTCTAAGGGATGCAACTTTGTGGAGTTGGTTTTTGAAAATCTTACTCTTACGGAAATTATCACTGTTTGTGAATTAGTCGTGCATTGTGTGTGATATTTTGGTTTGACGAGACTTTTAGATTTATTTATTTACATAGTTTTAATTTTAGACAGAATCAGTACCAGTACCAATATATTTTGTAAGGATACTATCTTTCAGTAAAACATTCACAATATGAAACAAGCCGAGATTTTAAATATAAAGCTTTACCATTGTTTTCAATTAGACTTTATCGTAGCTGTCACGCTTAGCAAACGCTTATCAACAAACGATGTTATCAGTTCAACGACATTACAACTCATTGTATAAATTATTCGCTACAGCCCTTAGCTACATGTCTAAAGTAACAATAACAATTGAACGCTAAATTTGGCTGCAATATCGATCGAATTCATAATTCGTTAGTCATTGATTACGAAATTATGAAACTGAGGGCTCCTTTCCGGTTGTACCCGTAACCGCGAACTAGGTAGCAAGGCAAGCCAGCTTCTTAGCCGAATTCCTAAGGCCGTGTGACCGGCGCCCCGAGCGGTATTCACCTAGCTATGGACTATGGTATATGGCGTATGCCATCAGGTTGTATCGCAATGCATCCGGCCTAGTGTCCTTCATTCACACCGTACTTTTACTAGTCCTACGAGCAAATAAAACTACTATTGGTCTGCTAGCGCCACTCTAATCTTTGATGGTGTTTGTGCGTTCAGGGAAACCCGTTTACTTCAATGAAAACGAAATAAGGGTCGTATTTGTTGTTGTTAGGGTGTGTGGTTGTGTAAGTATAATAAGAGATGTAGATAAAAGGTGAAATATAATAAACCTAATTAGGATTTTTAAAGTGCTAGAAACTGCAATGAGCATGCGTAAAGAGTAATGGTCAATCTATCTCAGTAGAGGAAGAAGTTTTTGCTCAGTCGTGGAACAAATGCTGCATTAAATTTCGTCTATATTGTGAGACGCATACTTAAATATTGTACAATATTTTTACAACAATTTTGTAATTTCCCATCACGTAGGTTGTAAACTCATAAAAGTGGAGCCACGTTAACCGCCCACGGATATCGTTTATAGTGCTTTAATTTTCTTGTGAATTAACGCGTGGGAAGATTGTCAGCGCGACGATCCATAACTTCGTTATTTGCGCACATCAAAATAACTCCATATTTATAAAATTCATAAGGTTATTAAAGAGATGAACGAAATAAAACCATAATACATTATTTCCCAACGATGAACAGGTATTCCTTCTGAGTTTTGACAGTATCACGATAGGATGTTAATCCAACTGATAGTTTTGGCCCATCATGCCAAATTATGACCGCTCTTGATCCTATGCCATTATCATACTAGCACAGATTCTTTGAATACTATCTTAACGGCCTTAAAACAGATCCTTGTATCAATTTGTAGATATTTCGTGACATCTCAGGCCATAAACTGTCGTGATCACAAAACTAGTATAATTACCGCATTGACAACTGGAATGAATGCTATTTGCCTATGTTTAGTACTTGCAGGAATGCAGCTTCTTTACGTTACTGAGAATAGGTCTTAATTATCTAATCTTAGGCTACGAAATCCTCGTAATAAAGGTTAGCGATCTTTATGAGAAACTCACAACTAATATAATCTTTTCGACATTCGTCTTGAAGATTAGTTTGTCAATAACTTAACGAGCTAAAAACACGATACACATCTTTCGAAAGGAAAGGAAACCTCATTAGAAAGACATATGAAAATGTTGAAACATACAATTTCTAGCGTATATACAGCAATGCTCACTTTAATCACGCGGTTTCATTACCTTTTTCTTATATCTTGATATGAATGCACACTGTAGAGTAGGATTAGTACCTAATCAGCGAGATATCTAAATCGAAATGTCCCACGTCAGTACGAATTCGCCAGTGTCACTGAATGTTGCAATGGTAAGGCATTTTAACGCGCAGTTTCCTTCTCCAACCGTGTTCCGTCGTTGCGACACGACATTGCGTGTGTACCTATGCGATTAGTCGCACGCGCTTGAGAACATGGAAAAGAAGAGGGAATTGCCTCAATAGTCTACTGAGCCATTGACCAAGACGTGGTGGATCCAGTGTGATCCAAAATGCTCACTTGCCCTCTGCTTTTCATCGCTCTTTGTCTGCCAAATACGCAAAAGGACAGTTACTTAGTTTTGTCAATCAAAACTAATGGGTACAGACAAAACATTTGTATTAAGTTTCAAATTATATTTAGGTATACTATTTTATGAGGAAAAGATGATTAACTTATTCATGGACTCAAGTTGATCGTTTTCTCCTAAAAGTGACAGGTGCGCATAGCTTGTACCACTTCTTTTTATCTTATTGTTCCATGCATGCGCTTTAACGCGATAATCGGACGACATTGTGATGACATACGGTGATTAAGGCTTTTGATTTGTTTGTGTTGACAGCTAATAATTGATTAAGAATTTAATTAATTTGCAGCTGAAAATTACATCTGAAACTACCGATGTTTTCTTACAAACGCCTAGGTATCTAACTCTTATAGATCTATGTACGAGCATGTAAAAGCTAATCTCTCTCGTCATCAACGTTAATAATAAACCGATAATCATTTGGTTGCTGTATATCATGTACGCTTTAATGTCAATCGTGGCGTCAACACCTACTTACGTATGTAATTATGTTTAATTTAATAGGCATAAAATAAAATCCATAGTAATATTTAACACAATCATAATTCAATACGTCAAGACAACTTCTACAATAATAAATGATACAAATATTACGTCTTAAATTTCAATGTTCACTGAAGAAACCGTTCCAATTCTAATCGCAATTAAAAACCAATTTTCCCGCCTGTAACCTTGGCAACGACGCACCTCATTTTTTATAGTCATCGTAATAATAAAATTATACAGTCGCAATCAATTAATCTAAAAATGCATGTCTAGTAAAAAAACCGGCCAAATGCGAGTTGGACTCGCACACGAAGGGTTCCGTACTATTATCTATACACTGCGATAATTTGAAACATCTACCTATTACCGTTTTTAAAATGTTGAGCAAAAAAAAACGATTATTGTTTTTAGACGCCCCTTAACATTTTTAATTTTTAGCATTTGTTGTTATAGCGGCAGCGGCATGGCAACGGAAATACATCAATTCGAAAATGTTTCAAATTTCAGCTTTCTAGCTATCACGGTTTATGATATAGCTTGGAGACAGACAGACAAATAGCGGAGGCTTAGTAATAGGGTTCCGTTTTACCCTTTAAGTACGGAACCCTAAAAATGTATGTTAGCGCGCAGTTACTACGGTTGGAGAGAGGCGATCGCGCGCCCTTCAAACGAGTCCGGCTGCCAGTTCCGGTAGCTGCAATGGCTGAGAACTATGAGCAAATGGATAGGGTATTTATAACTTTAATAAATATACAGAGGACGGATATTAAAAGCTTTTTTCATATTAACACTCGTTAACCGTAAATTTATTTTGAAATTTGCGAGGTTGCGAGTCGAACTGACTCGTACGCGTGAGTAAACCGTTATAACGTTTAAGAGAGGAAGGTATACATTCTGCAGTAGATCTATACATGCAGTAGATAGCTTTGTCAATTGAATACGATTAGATAAGAAGAAAAACTATAAAAAATAAACTGGATAAGAATTACTTATTGAAAATGAAAGACATTTCATATAAGCGCATACATATATCTTACTCCTTTGTTTGTTTATTGTTTACGGTGTCTATTACTCAGGAAATAACGCCATATCCATTCAACCTTTATTCTAACACATTCATGTATACAGTATGACACATTGCAGCAACACGAAATAATTAAAACTTCATTCACATATAGATCACGAGATACGACAGGATAAGACAATCACGTACAATTAATCACGAAACGAAAAGGAAGTCAATATCTGTTTGTTTATTATCTACGCTTATAATGTAAACTGATATTGTTATTTCACGCTTAGTTATATAGGCATGCGGCTAGATTTTTGGTTAAGACAATAAAATTGTAAGATTGAAGATTGTAATCTGATAGGAAGAAACACAACCTTTATCTGTACAATACATGCAACAAATAAGTTGTGGGGTTGAGAAGGACGAAAATTTCAAAGGACGAAACGTTGCCCATTTTGCAAAATAGCATAAAAAGAAAAGTTATTTAATATATTAAAGGCTTCTAAGACGGTCTAGCCGCGAGTCAAAACAAAGTAGAGTATCCTTCGTGTTCAGCCAAAACTTCTAAGTGTTCAGTTTGATCATTCGGAAAGCCCATTATTACCTAGAGGATATTACAAAAGTAAATTTAATTAATTATAAAACTTAATTATGTATTTTCCTCTTGAGTAGGTGCTAATTAAAAGATAATTCAAATTGTAGAGATTGTGGAGCCTTGCACCAATAATATTCAATTGATTGATACATGAAAACGTACATGAGTACTTATTAAACAGGTTTTTCCAAGTACATATGATCTCAAAATCAATCTCGTTTGACCAATATAGGCTCTTGCGTGTCATACGGAGCGGATATGTGCAAAACTTTGATCGAAAGATAATTTATATCCGTTGTAAGATAAAAGATATGGACCTGAATTAGGTCAAACTACATTACTACGCATGAATTTATATCTCGATACTATTGTTTGTTTAGATAACGAAGGTATTTATTATATTTTATAAGGTTTATAAGGCTGTTACAATGTATCGTGGTCTTGCTCCAATAACTTACAAAAAAAGTAAATGAGTTAAATCTAAGCGTCTGAGATAGATAAGCTTTACTTTTTCACTGAAGTAAAACACATCATGTGGCCTAAAAGAAACAACTATCCTAAGGGGATAAAAATACTTACATCATTTACACACAAATTCAATCTGACTACTAGATTTTTTTTCTTAGTTTCATAAAAACCGATCAAGAGCTAAAAAACTGAGCTAAACTGACAAAAGCCGAACTTAAAAACGTACGAAGTTTAAACGACATGAAACGTTGAAATAAATCATGTTAAATGAATTAATGAGCTGGCACTTTATCCTAATTTCAGCAAAAAGAAGCCTATAATTCAATTCATCCGTCATCAAGACAATCGTAAGATCAAAAGACTGGGTACTTAAACAAATGAAAGTGTACTTAGTATAAATGTCATCGACCTCATAATTGCAAGCGGTATATGTCAACGATCAAGGCTGACACGCCCGCAAATGTCACATAATGTGAACATTATCTCAAATGTACAAGGTTGTAGGTTAGTACCAGCCTACTAGGAACTATACCAGTCTAGTTTTAATAAAACGATCTTTGAGTAATAATAAGAAGTAAAATCAGTTTTTTGCAAGAAAGCTTGGTATTGAATATGCTGGCGGGAGGGACCAATTTACATTTAGGTACATAATGCACATGGCACAACACGTGCCGAAGCAGGTGAAAAGATAAACACGTAACAAATGGAATGGTTAAATAACAAAAAAAAACTTCTTTATTGAATTCCTATGGCTGGAAACAGGAATGTATTAACACTATTAAATAATCTCAAAATCGCCAGACGCGATACTTGATAGGTATTATTCGATACTATACGACTAGGTTACCTATTTATCTTTATATGTGTAAAACTAAACCAAGTCGTTACCAATAAAATTGATGATTTACTTAAGTAATACGTTTACTCAATCACTAAATGAAATGAAGCCATTCGTTAAATTTACGACTTCTGCAAATCTAGAACATTTAGAGCGGTTTGATTGCTAGTTATAATATACAGATAACTGAAGATAAATAACTTCGTTAAAACCATGTTCATTAAGTTTTACTTTCGTAACGCGAATAAACATTAGTCATCTTTATACGAGTATCATTTGATATACTTCCATTGGTTCTGTTACCATAATAATATATTCGTAAAAAAAGTTCACCCATCACGAAATCTCAAAATCTAAAAGTCCTAGGAGTCTGAAATTTCCCACGGGCATTTTTTTTTATGACGCAAATGCTTACTAAGACGGGATTTTGCCAAATTCAACCCCTAAGTCGATGAAATGGGGGTCGGCAGTTTGAAAGGCGATGATTTTTTTGTTCTATAGATGGAGTCGAGGCATACTAATTACGCATGTTTAAAAATTAATCTTTTTTTAGGGGAGGACAAGGGCTTATTTTATTAAAAAAAAAAATGTTATAAAGTTCAAAATCTACTAATTTTTTATCTGTAAAGCAGAACAAAGTTTGCCGGGACAGCTAGTGTTAAATAAAAATACCGATAAATTATTTCTATTACAAAATAACCAGTAACATCATGTCAGTCTTATAAATTACGATAGTTTACGATCAACCGGTTATTGGCGATTACCAGATATTTATTAGAGTGCAATTTTAGGCAATCCACAAAATAAACGTAGCGTGAAAATACAAATAAATTATGGTGAACATTTATTACTGGTTATGTGTTATTTGTCAAATTATAACGACCTATTTGATAAATGGATTTTGAACCAAATCGATTTCGTTAGTATATTGTTAAGTGGATAATTTTAAGTACCTGCCTACTTTAGTGCCTGATTCCAAGAAGAGTTCTGACAAAAGATGTTACGCCTTTCATATACAGGTAACAAAAACTCCGATACCCGATCATTTTAGATTAAAATGACGCTAGCGTATACATATTTGAATCATAATAAGTGTCTATGGCGGTAGTCGCTAGGTGAATAAAAATAGCGTGACTCTGCCGGATTGAGTTTGTCTTGTTCTTTTCTTTTTTTTTTCGATTAGTAAAAGGCCAAGCGGATGAATATACTTAACTAACATAACATACTCAATACATAACACGATTTAAACAAACAATTTAACAAGACGTTACGAAAGATATCAAGTCGTAATCTTCTAATCTAAATTTTATAAATTGACATAATTCATCCACTTAAGAAAATAATCTCTACATAAATGAATTGCAAGTATTGCAAAATGTTATATAACATAATATACAAAGTTGAATCATCGGCAGGATACATAATTTATTAGAAATTATTCGATAAATTGGTGTTCTAAAGCTATGCTTCCAGCGTAGGCGAGGCATATAGGAAGCGCAAATATAAAATGAGCGAGCGAGCTTAATACTCGCGAGTCTAAAGACGGCGCTGTATCGTATTTTTCGCGCAGCGCTAGATTTGTTTAAAGATGTCGAGATCAAAAAAGGTACCTAATCCTGTGAGTGTCTTAAAACAGATTTCAGTGGCATGCACTTGGAGAAGCCTATGTCCAGCGGGGGAATGTGATTGGCGGACGATGATGATGATGAACCCTAGTATCTCTGCTAATTTCGACTTCACCGCAAATATTGAAAGAAGAATGCGAATAATTTAAGACAAAAACCCTTGCTAACAAACAACCTCGCTAAATGTACTCAATACATAAATAACTACATAAATATCCGCGAGTCAAACATAGTTTCTGTTAGCAATATAAAGCGAGAGATATTAACATCACAGTGGATGATCGACTTTAAAAATGTCGCCGGACCGCTCCTCGTTACGCGGTTACAGTAACGCTTCTCACTTCGCCATTACATAAACAGGATGACACTAAATTGTCACTTTTGATACATATATGGAAAGTGCAATGAACACTGACAAATTGTCGCGGGTTTTTTGAGAGCAGTGTGTCAGTAGAGTTTCACCGACTTTTTGCTGTTTTCGGTGTATTTGAGGGTGATGTAAATATCGTGCATGCGTGAGAGATCTTGTGAAAGGAGAAGCATTTATCAGAAGATTAAATGTTGCAGAATTACGATGTACTTAAAAGTTTTTTTTTTTATTGCCTTTAAGTGGTCAGTAATTTATAGTTATAAGTAATGTAGTCAAAATTAAGCTGGCAAAAATAATTGAGGCGTAATTCCATGTTACTTGATTTTTTTTATCTAATATCTGAATTCGAAATTATTCACATAATATCAATATTTTATTAAGGAAAAAAAACAAAGCGAACTGGTTGCGCCAATATCTGATTTCCAGAAATAACTTTATTACTATGCAATATCGAGTAAATTCAAGTTCGAGACGATGCCACGATGTTCACACCTACATCATTATTCAAGTGTCAAAACATAATTATGTTACAAATATTACGTATTTATCGTAAATCATTTCTAACCTTGAACTAATCAACTTATTTGTGGTGCACGATTTCTCTAAACGAGTTTCGGAACTATTCATTTGATCCATCGCGATCGTATTGTAATAATGAGCCTTAGATACAGACACGCTTGTTTAGTTGAAATATTTCTACTATGGAAAAGTCCGTTAAACCATATACTAAATACTCCCTTAAACTATATATACTAAATCATATTCGATGCCTAGAACAAACCAAATGAAGGACGTAGTATGGATTGATCAAAATGCCAACTCAATGGTAGACGTAAGAGGTCTTTTAATCCAAAATTTTAAGATTTTTAAACTATTACACTTCAATTTCTAAGGTTGTTGTAAATGACTCTATTTATTTTCAGTAAGTACGAATCTTCATAGCATATAGCTGGTTAATACAGTGATTAAGCACATACGACTACGTATGTAGTAGTACAGAGCCTGTAGTAATTGGAATGAGATTTCAGATGAACTTGCATAAGTCAACCGAGATAAATCTTAATGTCTTAAAGGTGTATCATCAACCTACATGCTTAATGTTACTCGCAGTTACATATATTACGATAATCAGACATTCTTATTTACAAATATCGTGATTACAAGAGTACCGCAAAGATTAAAATCCTAAGCGTAATCACCTCATCTCAGATGTATTTGCATAGAAACAAATCTGTTTGAATTAATGTGGTGTAATGTGCGTATGTCAACATATTGGTACTTTATGAAAAAACATTTTACCTTCTACAAGGAAAATGTGCACCGAATAGGTATTAAGAAAATTAGTACATTTTTAAGAGCTGTGTTTACAATGTTTAGGTCTATCTAAAAACTCGTCTAAAACGCAATAAACTATTTAATACCATCCTAAATCTTCCATCTTTAAGGGCGATATTGATCGAAATGAAATATGTACATTGCATTTATAATATGCTTCTTTGATTAATCCACCTTGTAATTGTTTACATACAAATGTTTAATGTTGAAATTAATATCAGTGTACAAGGTAGTTATATCTGGGTCTCATAAAATTTCGCCGACCTTGGCTTCAAACTATTTCATCTTCAAATTATACTGCATGTTAGGCAATTATACATGACGTAGGGTATTTTATGGCAAGCTTACGACATGATGACGATGCAATTTTAAGGGGGCTATGATTTCTTATAATGTGAAAGTGGGATAGCATACTGCAAGGTATAGAGCGGCATCTCGCTTCGACGACTGCAACAGTATTAGTCACGTTGGACTTGAGAAGTAGAGGAAGGTCCCCAAGTTTCCGATTTCTACGAAAAAAATCATGGCCTACTAATTAAAGGCTTAATTCACGTGGCATCTACTTTCATTAGTGGTGAAATAATTACAACCAGAGTAATGTTTGTTCATGATACCTATTACGGTTCAATGGAATCTTCTTATATAATAAACGTAATCATCGCAAGCATTCAAGAGGATGACATATATTTGCTCATTAATAACTTGTACGTGGCAGAATAATTAATTAGGAGAATTACCAAACTATGTTAAAGCATTTATGTGGCTCATTTAGGGCAGTTTGTGACTGTCTTTTGTTTCAAGCTTCTAATTATACGAATCAATTTGAATACACCAATTTTAAAGAAAGATTTTTAAGTAAAGGAGAGCCAGTTGGGATATAGTCAAAAATATATTTATTTCCAAGATAAGATAAACACGCCTTAAATATAAAATAAAATACATAAGCAACAAGCTAACAATAAAATCTCGACCGCCTTTGTTAATTATATTCATAATTCTTGTGAAGTACCGCGACTCTACTTAATAATAGTAATTTTGCATTTAAGATAAAACACCGTGACTTATTTCATTGACATAATTATTTTAATGTGAGTCTTTTTTGTTTAACAGTTACTTAAACCCATTGTTAAACCAGTTTCCATGTAAACTTCTTACTAAATAATACTTATGATGTAGGTATACCAAAATATTCATTTTGTAACTTGTCTTTTGCCTGCTGTGATATTATTTACAATTATTATGAGGTATTTCACAAATGGTATTTTGTTTTACCAACTTTATTAGTTTTATATACGCAATTCATTAACTAAGTAGTAAATACACACTATTTTAATTACATGTCTTGCGTGTAAATGTGAGAAAATATAAATGTACAAAGAATTAAAGTCATAAATTTATTAAATATGTTTGTTAGACATTGCGAGACCTGAGTTTATTCGTTTTAAGCACCAATAACTACAAAATATAATTAAATGCATCTACATTAATAGGACCAGCCCCTATTTACTTACCGTAATGTACCATTCACCAATGCTTTTAAAACTCCCTAGTCATTAAAATACCTGAAAACGTTCTCCTTATCTCACGCTTTGTATTCATCCCAAAAGTGAGCAAACCCATCTTAAGAATTTTATGAAACATTTTACAGTAACCAACAGAGATTCCCATTACATTTAACGACTATAATAATAATTATGAATATTATAATATGCATTAAGCGACATCTTTTATCCTGCTCTGTCATTATGTTGAAAGTAATTCTTTTTCTTTCTGGCGTTGAGTATGTTAACGACAATGTGATATTTTAACGATCGTATTTGCGAAAGGCAAGGACATTTTGAGTAGTGTTTAATAACGTGCAATTACGTTATTGTATCTGTGCATGTTGTTCTAGTAACAAGCCGCTCACGGTTTAGTCGTTAGTATCAAGAGTTAGGAGTCGCCTAGGGCAATATATAAATCGACTACATTGTAACATTAGTACTAAAATACATCAAAAATAACATCAGGTTGGATCACAACATCATTCTACAGGAGATTCTATTTTCAAAAGGCCTCCAAGGAAAAAAGTCTATATGGAAATTATTTGCAATTTCATAGAATACAAAATGCGTATACCCTGAGGGTATATACCGATATCAGGTACGCACTATAATTATTGGGTAGTTGTGAATTTAGCAACGCTAATTCCGTAATCTGTATGTAGGTACCATCTCGCAAATTACTTCTAGATGTTATAATCTAGTTTTTTCGAGGCCATATAACCGGGTTTGATAATAAAAATATTAACATATATTTATGTATAAACAGTATGCAATGGAGATAATTTTGATTACGTTAATCAAAAGTCTTAGCAAATACAGATGATCTTGCGTGATCTGCGTGTGGTTTTATAGGCCTCATAAAATTTATGGTTACTAAATGCAATCCATATAAGAATTTGTTTACTTAATCCATTGTGCATGAGATAGTTATTACGTCTTGTGAATTCGATTTGTAGTGAAATAATTCACTGTTTTGTTCAGAATTCGGGGCCGGCCTGGAGTGCCATTTAATAAATATCTGTATTTTGCCAAATATTCAAATGGTATCAGTATCGATCGATCCAAAACCTGTTATTTGAAAATAACGATGTAGGCATGCACCGTTTTAGTTAACTTCCAAATAACATACACATGGATAAAGTTGCAAACAAGATCTAAAATTTCGCTTTATTTATTGCCACTAGTTTGACCCTCTTCTAACCGGGGTAGTAAGCTTGGTCAGCAAAGAACTCACGATGTAACCTAAAAGCTTTTAAATACCCATAAAGGTAGGTTACTTGAATAACCTTTGAGGTAGCGTAAACACACCTTTATAAATATTCATTAGAATAGAAAGTCGTAAAACTGATCATTTTAATACTGTAGCTAATTTCACTAGTGTATAATAACATGGCAAATTCTTAGGGAATACTGTTAGACGTAATTATTAAAATGATCGTTCCAAGGATTAACAGAGATGTAACTGTAAAGGCAGGTAACGATATTTTTTTATCACTCCGACACTGATGGCTTTACCACTTTGTAAGTACTGCGTTCCTAGTACTCATGTTTCCACGTAACCTAAGCAAATTAACTCTATCGCTAAACAGCATTTTAGTCGATCCTTCGTTTTTACATTGAGAATTTGCATGCAACACAAGTACTCTTGATTCCTAGAGTGAGATTGCGTCGGGAGACAAAATTTCTTGTACGTAATCACTTTTAATTTGTTTTCTATGCAAATGACTCTACTTAGTATCAATTACTCTTAACTAACTCAACGTAAAAGCAAAGCAATGGTTGTGACTACCTGTCTTACATTATCTTAACCGCAAGTGATAATTATTGGCCTTATAAAACTTTAGATTTCGTGAAAAATTGGATTGTTGATGTTAATCAAAAGCAATCTAACTGAACTATAAGATCTCGCTATTCATAACATACCATAACGGGCAGACGATCCAAAACTGTGCCTCAAAAAAAAACTATCCCAAAAATAAAATATCATCTAAATCAATATCGCCCTAATTCAATTTATTACTCCATATATTTAAACGATAATTTCGTAAAACCGTCGTAACTTAATTTAAATAAGATTAATCATATTCTGTGGGTCAATAGCAAGCATCCTATTGATGGATTGAGTCAATATTTTATGAGGTTACCTGATGAGTAATTATGAAATGAGTTAAGTAAGAATACGATTGCTTGTTTGTAAACAACGTATTTGCATTTTACTACAGTTATGAAGATAAAATCTGCGCAGTAACCAGTTATCTCATACAAGGCAATATGGAAGATTCTACAGATCAAGTAAAAATAGAGAAAAGGGTCAAAATCATGAATCTGGAAGAGTAAACAAGGGTCAGTATGGATGAAAAAAGGCGGTTCGTAAAACGTGTTACTGTTTACTAAAGCTTGAGTGGGACAGTGGGATACAGACAATTTGAACAGTGGTAGAGCCTTTTAAACCTTGTTAAACGAATATACATAGATTAGGATAAGGTAAATACAATACAGTTATACTGTTATTTAAATACTTAAGCATAATGCTGTTACCGATATATCAATCAATACACTGTTAGCAGTCCAACTATTTTGATCAGTGAAACTGCCTTGAGCTCGTGTTAAATCAACCGATCACCGAGTGCTTCTTAGATTCTGATCCTAAACTAACAAATAAAGTAGAAAAGAATCTGCTAATGGTCCTAGCTGTTCAATAAACTGTTTTCCCTCATAGCTCAACTCAAGTTTGTGTTTAAACGCTTCCCTATTAGGTAATAATGGTGTGACCAACTTGTCCAGTTATATACTAGGCATGCTAGCCTGCACGTGTGTGTGTGTTGTGTGCATGTGTGCTCTACGTATATAAGGTTTATAGGATCCTGTCTGACCACATTTTCTGCTGACATCCCAACAAATCAAGTGCTCGTAACACTTAATTGGGTTGATTTTGTTGTGATATAGTTTTTGCTTGCGGTTCTGGTACGCTTGTCAGTACATTGTAACATCCTTTACGTATACCACGCACATCGTAGGGAAATTTCTGTCTTAATTCAAAGCAGTAAGGTTACAATTTGTATAACATAAATAAATTATCGAGATTCAAAGTATTTTTAAGTCAATTAATCATTGTGGAAGCCATTTAAAGTCGCTTCGCTTTTATGTTTTGAACGAACAACTGTCACGGACGGCCTGAAGCCTTTAAAGGCCTGACGACTCTGCTGAACTAAGCATATTCCTTACCCTCGTAAAGCAGAAGTTTGTTTAGTACACAGACTGAAAGTCAACAACAGTAAGTTTAGGTGAGAAATATTCTTGCTGACAAGTAAATAGGCTGTATACCCAAGGTAGCCACCGCAACATTTACCAGGACTAATTATTAATGGTTCTGACCTCAAATGTTCAAGCAGTAATTAGGAATTAACCATAACATATTTTACAATTAAGTTGCAAATATTTCTAAGGCTTAAGGCACACCTAGTGCCAATGCTAATTTGTGTTGTTTTACCTAGTAGTTAGTAACTACCTTTACTGATTGTGAAAATGCATAACACGATTTTGTGACATGTCTCTTTCTTGTGCTATACTGTGTTAATCGTGTGTTATTTACCACACGATTACTTATCCCATGGAATGCTATCATGATTTTATTGCATTGAATTGAATAAACCTGATAAAAAAAAACACTATCGCACTTAGAATTTCTGTAATACTGTTAAAACCATATTTATTTCATATGCGCAATCATTTAATTATGACAACTATAAATTTATAACAAACTGTCTAACAAAATCGATGACAACCAGTCTGCTTACCTCGTAAGGCGAGGGAGCGTGAACGATTGTTCATCAACCTCATATTTCAGTCTATTTTACTTGTTCCGTTACATTAGCTTTTAGACTTAGTCTAGCATGTGTATAACAGCAAACGTTGCAAAGTTAAGACATTGATGGGATCGAACTTTAAAATAGGTGCTATTTTATTGGATCCTACTAATATTATAAAGCCTGGAAAGACTCGTTTCGTTCCTAAATATACAGGAATATGTTCCTATTCCCAAATATTCCGGAACTAATATTTTCATACAACTATGCCCTACATGTTATACGTTCTGCATTGATTTATTTATGATAATATACAATCAACTAAGTTTACTTTTTATTCTAATCATGATTTACCAAAAATGATCATACAGTGATCTATAGAATTTTTAAGATTGTAAGTTTCAATTAGAAGATCCATCACTCAATATGCATACGTAGTCAACTAGCGATCAATCAATTTATATTTTAAAGTTGTCAATCTGGCTGACCTAATTCACACATTTAAATTTGTCACACTTAATTATAAAATAAATATGCACTGATGACAGTAATTGTGCTTCTAAGTTATATTTACTAAACACTTGGACCACACATAAAGTTACGCTATACGCGATTACACTATCAATAATTCTTATACGCTATCATTACTCAGAAGTTAAATCGTTTTCTATTGATTAATAGAGCCTGTGTAGTAATACGTTACACAAAATACTTGCGATTTCCTTCGTTAAGTAATAGGATATTTAACAAAATGTAGTCCGTCGGCAATATATTTTCTAATAAAGATAAATGAAGTTATGCGTGATTGAAATAGTTGACTACACATTAAATTTAATAAAAAATGCTCTTTTTTGCTATTTGATTTTAAAATTTAACCAATGCATTAACCTTATTAAATTTTAAAAGAACTTTTCTAAAAGCATTTGCTACAAATATGCAAAAAAAACGTCAACAAAACAAACATGAGACATAAGTAAGAGAAAAACAAAGCAAATGCGTACCATTCGTCCATCATACCACAGATAATTTTCCTATATAATACATACGTACATGCTTGGCCTCCATCCGTCACAGTTGCATAGGCGTATTTCAACAAGTTACCCCTTTGTAATAACTCAATTAAACGCACGTTACCCTTATTTTACATTGGCAAACTTTTAGACCGGACATCCAATAAATTGGTGTTATTAACTTTGAAGCAGACCCACTGGTTTTATTTTAACTAGATCCTTACAATTATTAGTCATTATTTTTTACCTTGGCGGCTAAAATGCTGCTGCAATCATTTACAAGTAGGTGTTTTTAATTTTATAATATATAGCTATAAAACAATGAGTAACTTTAATTACACACTTCATGCAATTTATGTTTAGTGCTGAATTACAATTAGAGCATGAAAACGTAATATTATCATGTTTAGTGTATTTTCATGTAAACAATGTAAAATACTGTAAAACGAATACAATTCAGAACCTTCATGTGGCATTCTGCTACCCACGTCACATTAAATGTAAGTCCGGACATTTGCATTTCAGGAAATCCGTATTTGTTTACCTTGTTGCAGTTAGATTTTAGACAAATCAAGTTTATTCTCTGAGTCTGATGTTGCTACCATAAGGAGTAATGGAATAATAGTTATAATATACGACATTTATTAATATACCTTACAATTACATTATGTATTTTACGTTTAATTGTGCAGAAATGTTTGGCGCTAAGAGCATATCTGACGATACGTAACAATTTAATCAATTCCGAGTGCATTACGCGTGACGGCATATCAACTCGCCACATATATCATATCACGTCAAAATGAACAAGATATTATACATTATTATACCAATCAGCTTCATGCATCATTTTACTCACCACCGAACGATGCTACTATTACAAAAACACGCGATATAACAACCATAACGTTTCGAAACAATTCTGACATGCAAACTGGGCCAATTTCTTAACATACCAGTCGCACGCACTTATTGAACCAGAGAAATGACTTGGCTAATGAACTGTAATAGCGAATAGTTGTTGAACGATTCAGAAGACAGGTTTCAATTTTGATGATTGACACCTAGATTTTTTTATGTTAGTGATTTTTTTTAAAGAATCTGCAGCTAGTTGTATGTGTTTTAGTGTCGGATTGGACAGGTTCGAGCTGTTTGTAATCAAACAATCTTGTTTGACGGGCCGACAATAAGCTAATCATTAAGTGATTTAATGCTTGACATGATCATGTTGTAGTGATCAATTAACGTCGGAAACTATGTTGTTGCTCGGAGAACATATTAATTTAGTCATGACATTATTACCTACGTTCGTGCGTGACTGAGCTTTCGGAACGAAGTTTAATAGAAATTTATATAATACCATTTTCCAAAAATTTGGTCATACAACTTGGGAGGGTCTCTGTGAGAAATTTTAATTTCAAACTACTGTTCTATTTATTTCTAAAGCCAATGTCGTTCCGCTCCCGATACGCTCTTACTTCCATGCATGGTTGTCTTAATCATAGTCATAATACCCTTTGCATGTACAAACAACAGGCAAATATTATGCAAATACTGTTTTATATTTTTGTGAACGAATACTGTCGGTAGTGTGGTACTATTTTGTATATTCTAAAACTGTTTAAATAAGCCAATATGTTTACTATTCCATCGTGATATAACAGGCCCCATTTAATAACATTTATTGACTAAGTAACAGACCCATTTACCGCTTACCACACAAACTAGACAAACTAATAATTTCTATCTCCACTTCCTTTGACTGTCGGCTGATTATTTACTTGTAAATGTTTGGTAACTTGTCTTTAAGTATTAATTCACTGAACCGGTATTATATCAACTTAAATTAACATGACTTACGTAATGTGTCGGTACTCGATTCCCGTGAGAATAGGTTATTTAGATAGTTAGCTGTCAATAATCCGAGACATTATGGCATTGTTAGTTCATTGTCATTCGACAAGAACATATACTTTGAAGCAGGAAAATGTGGTGCTGTCGAACATATTTCATATTTAACAATATACTATATTCAAAACAAAGCATTTATCAGATTTCAAAACGATCTAACACTTAAATCGTACGTATCGGTAAATCATATTCTTAGCGAATGTTGTAACTTCGGAAATGACACTGAGCATCAAAAATACATAAACAACTCAATTTTATTCCTTTGAATAAAACTTACCGTGGTTAATATGAAATGAATTTTTAGTATTTCGTGCCTTTGCATAGAAATTATTTGAAATCTTTCCTCGTAATTCTGTTTATGAAGAAAGGTGCTTTCTAGTTGAGAAACCACTTATTAACCTTCAATTTTCTATTGTCAACAGATACTTCGTGAGCACGATACTGCAGTTCCAGATTTACAGATCATTATGCGAGAGAACCGGCCAGTTCATTCCCGGTGACGCTTCACGACCACTACACAAATGTGATATCTACAGGAATCCTGAAGCTGGGAAAATATTGACGTGAGTACCTTAAAAATTTAGTCAAGAAAATTCAAAATTTCTGCGAGTTGAAATTAGATAGAATAAAATAAAAATATTGCACTTTGGCTAGATTGTTAGGTAGTCAAGACATATTCTTTCAATATACCCTAATATGTTGTTCGGCCGGGTGTTCTTTACCTACCTAAATCCATAAACAAAACCTTTCTTCCACCATGACATGACATCCACAAAAATGTAGCTTCGCTATTATATTACACGGAAGTAGAGCGTTATTTCATCCATTCCACCCAGCATCGCGAGGGGTGACAAGATTGCAATTGTGTATCACTCAAAAGTCTGTTCCATGGGATCTGACCCGCAATACGTCACGCACTGCGGTAATTGGCGTGGCGACCTATACCAATCGGCTATCCGTGCAGTGGACATTGACAGGAAAAGGGTTAGGCAGCATAACATACAGCATCATTTTGAATTTTCAACCTTAACAATTAAGTTTTAAAAGCTATTATCCAACTTCAAAAACAAAACAGCGACCATAACATTACATAAAAGGCATAATATCATTTGTTCTCGTACTCTTAACTAGATACTAAGTGATAACAGCGGCAGTTACAATAAAAACTGATTGTAATCAATAAAATTCAATTTTGCATAATACTGAGATATAAATCTTCAAAGCGTGAAGTGGCTTGGCCTTGACCGCGGTAACGGTTACATTTGAATTATAAACGTCATGAATTCATGATCAACAATAGTAAAGTAATACTAAGATTAGATATACTCTGGTTTTTCTTATAATTATTGAAAATGTATTCGAGTATATTATTATGTTTGTGGCCGTTTCCGTGTGACAGATTTAAAATGGTATTGACTAGACATTGTACTCATTCCAAAAATGGAAATTAAGTAGGTTTTAATATTATTTAGATATAGATCTAGACTATAAACACTTTTTGTTTTTAGAATTAACTAAATCTATCAGTAGCTCTCGTTGAAAAACACATTCTCAACTCAAAATTTTGCATGTAGGCCTAAATAACCTTTAGCATTTGAAGAATATTTAACGCAATTTTATCTGTTTGGTACGAAATTAGGTTAACTAAGTTCATTTTAATATTACATTTTCGAACATATCACATAAGCCAAATATTCCTTTTAAGCCAGTATTAATCTCATACGCATATCCACGATTTCGTATTTAATATCGATAGAATTGTAATATACTAGCCTAAGTATATTTTTACGGTATGAATAAAACATCAGTTGCATTTAATATACTGACTAAGCGGAACTGACCTCTCAATGTCCATAACATTTGAGATCATGTTTAAATTGGGTCAATTGACCCATGATTGGGTATGATTCGAAAATCATTAAATACCCCACTTTACCCTCTAACAAACAATGACAAACGTATCGGCTGAACTTAACAGTAAAGGATATTAATATTTACGGTAGAATACTTACTGTACTTAGACATAAGTATTGAAAATGGATACAGGATATATTCACAATTCGAATTAAATAATTTATAGTTTTAACCTCTAAAAAAGTAATTGTTTGCGCTACCTAGAAACGTGTTATCGAAAAATGCATTTTCATCCACACAAAATTTAATTTACTCACACCACTAATTACATGTATTTTGTACAAGATATTTAAAACTGTAAGCCTTGGGAATAAAGTTCACATTAGTAGGACTTAATGTTAGATTATAAAAAAAACTAAAGTAGATAAATATAATGCGTTTTAAAACCCAACGTTATTACAGTTGTGTAAAGTTGAAATTCATTTGAAAGAATATTTTTCCAAAAGATTAAATTCCACTCAAAAATGTATTCTGATCCATACAAGTTAGAGTTCAAAATGATATGAGAGTTGCATAAAAATAAAGCATGGTGCAGACAATTGCGCGTCTCCGCACGGATGTATCCACTTGACGCTATGGATGCGGGCAACATTATTAAATTTTATTCGTTAATGCCGTTACATTGTTGAATTTAGTTTTGATGCTAGTGATAAACTGTTTCCATGAGGATAATATACTGTAAATGATAATACTACTTTTATAACAAAAGATTTGACAAATGCTCGGAAGATCTAGGATGATAAAATTAAGCAATTAGGTGTTGGGTGGCAACAACTTGACATTGGATAATTCTTTTATTAAAACAAGTACATAGAACTTCCTTGTCAATTCAATTATTTGTGTTATACAAAAGCCCTTTGTTTCCTCGACTCGGATATTCATTACAGGTATTTGATTTGATCTTTTACACTTTCGCTAGAATAAATTATTAAGGAAGGTTCAACATTAACGCGGTTATGAATTGGTGAAGTGTTATTTATTGCTGGAGGCGAAAACAGCTACTGGCATGATACTAAGCCGTCGTTACTCATTCGAGAGCAACAATTGTACCAGGAAGATTGTACTAGGACGACATGAAATAGAAGCGGTTGGTTGATATTGTTAGCTAGAACATTGGCGTACACAGCGACTGGGTCTGTGTGAGAGTCGTTACATGCAATAACAGTGTATAAATTTCAAAATTTGTAAGAAAGGAAAACATAGATTAAAAACTTAACTTTTGTACGAAGATGAAAAATACCTACAACAAAAATATTTTCAAGCTATGCTTTGGTAAAAGATTACACGTCTTTATTAGTTTTGCAGTATAATTTAATACCTAAATTCATGTTATCCCAATTTGAACGTTAAAGAAATAAGAAACAAACAATTAACACATACCGCGGTTATTTTAAGCAATACTACAATTGTCATTTGACCAATTAAGACTAGCGCACACAATTCACTATTGCAGATTACGAAACTTCATAATTCCAGCTTAGCGAATTGTACGCATACATGACGAATTTTAAGCAAATATCGTGTTGCGGCGACTGCTACCGGCTACGCAATACTACAATCGTAGCAAAGAGGGTTAGCATATAAAGTAAAATAAGAAATATACAATATGACGGATATATATAATTAAAAAATAGCAAGTACCTACCTGACATGTGATATTTTTTTCTTAATAAGTTAATACTTGAAGGCATCTAATGACATCTACGTGCGTACTAACACATATATTAGAAAACCAAATCTCAGTCAAATCAGACAAAATTAGTAATGTTAAAACGTAGAGTTCTCTCTATGTATGTGTATAATTAAGAAGAGTTGAATAATCTCATAACATTGAGATTCAGTAGGCAATTCATATGAATAAAACCAATGTTAATATTGAAATAGTTTGACACAATTCACTATGAAATTTAACAAAAAATGAAAATAAATTTTAATTTTATACGTCACAGTTCATTATGTTTGGAAATCATTCACGCCTTGAAGTTTATTGATAGTAATTTATAATCATTACAAAATGATGAATTAGGTAACTTCAACATTCATAATTAGGTATCATTAAAACATATGCAAATATTTACGCATAGGCAACAACAAACAGCGGTCGAGCAAACTTCGTGCGACTTACAAAAATACATAAACAAAATAACATCGGCTCATGACTTCGGCTTCAAGCTTAGTCCCGTTCATGTGTTCAAACTGCATAGGTCTAATGATAAAAATCACGCAGCCGTCCAGTTTTGCAAACAAACCGTTCGAAAAAAAGGTTTATCCCAGACCTAACTAAAACTAGTGCATATCGTTCTATAGAAGTAATACCAATACAAATATCGAGTGATATGATAGAAATATATAACATCACGAGAAATCTGTAGGCGGTTAAGAAAGTCTCTGATGATTGCAAGATGGTGGCAAAGCTACATTAGTCGCCCAGAATACATTTTGCAAGCGAAACATGTCCACGAGTGAATATCAGAATCCTTCTAATTCGATATACTTTTTACCGTTATTTTTACTAAAAATCTATACATATAATAAAATTGTAACAAGCTCATGTCTGTACATTAAAGATATTAAAGAAAAACTTAGATGGGGGATCTTCATACAACTAATAGAAGCCAAAAGTATGAAAAAAAAAATTTTTGTCTGTCTGTCTGTTTGTTGTCCGCTTTTCACTCAAAAACTACTGGACGGATTTTGATGAAACTTTTTTTATTATGTAGCTATTAGTCCTCGCTAACATTTAAGCTATCTTTTTTTTGGAATTTTGCTCTTAAAGGGGGTAAACAGGGGCGGGTAAGATTGTATGAAACTCCGTCAGTTTTGAAGCTAATTCGATTAAAATTAATATTTGGCTATTTAGTTAGAAGTTAAGAATGACGCAATAAGGATTTTTGAAAATTCTGCCTTAACGGGGGTAAAAAAGGGGGAGGTACGTTTCTATGAAACTCCGACTGTTTTGAAGCTAAGTCGATGAAAATTAAAGCTGTTTACGTGAGTACTAAGTTTTTCTGCCCATCGTTTTGTGACGGTTACCTGTTTAAAGAACTGTTGTCATAAAATTGTTAAGCTATCCGTAAACATATGTCCGGGATAAACCCAAAAAAATAATGTAGAGATTTCATTTTCATTACATTTCAGATTTTCAGAATATATTGACTACAGGTCGTGACAACATAAATTCTACATATTATTGCGCTATTTGATATGGAGGGTGAGCAATCACGAATTTTATGACAATTACCGGCTAATCGAAAAAACTACTTAATATACATAAGTATATTGTTCAAATTTTGCATGAAGATTAAGGACAGGTCTAGACAACATATAGGCTATTTATTATCAGGTTATTAACCATGGGGTCTTAGCAATAAACCTTTATTTTTAAAGAACACGTAACTGGTGTAACTGACAATGTCACCATAGCGACCAAAATACTGTTGCTATGGTTTTATGTTTTGACATTAATATAAACATGCTATTTGGCTTACAATATAGAAATTAAAATAGTGGGCTCAGGGAAGTACGAGCTTCGTATTTTTTCACTCTAAGTTCAAATTTCATTTCGACACATATTTTTTAAATTTATATTTTAATAATTTTTGAGTACGAATCGAATCTCAGTCAAGCATAACATTTTTTTTCTTCTATCGTTTTTGGTAGTACAAAAGTATCGTAAGAAGCGCTTGGATTTTTTTACCATACCTAAAATTGATCTTTAAAACACTTTTATATGGTATCTACCTACTTACTGTTTAAGCTAGGACAGTCTTATCTAATTCAGGAGGAGCTGTGGATATGAAGTGAAAGAAAACCAACTACACTAAAACAAAAAATAGTGTGGACGGTAAATGATTTACTATACCTACTTAAATAACTGCTTAGCTGTTGACTGCAATTTTGGGTGTGTGTGACGCGTGGCTGTAAAGATTTGATAGTGCCTATACACTACCACAATTGTGCACCAATTGCGATGGTATAGGGTAGTTGCATAGGTAAAGTATTATAAAGATAGGCTGTTATCTATACTCTATATACATATAATAAAATTGTAACAAGCTCATGTCTGTACATTAAAGATATTAAAGAAAAACTTAGATGTGGGATCTTCATACAACCAATAAAAGCCAAAAGTATAAAAAAAAAAATTTTTGTCTGTCTGTCTGTTTGTTGTCCGCTTTTCACTCAAAAACTACTGGACGGATTTTGATGAAACTTTTTTATTATGTAGCTATTAGTCCTCGCTAACATTTAAGCTATCTTTTTTTGGAATTTTGCTCTTAAAGGTGGTAAACAGGGGCGGGTAAGATTGTATGAAACTCCGTCAGTTTTGAAGCTAATTCGATTAAAATTAATATTTGGCTATTTAGTTAGAAGATAAGAATGACGCAATAAGGGTTTTTGAAAATTCTGCCTTAACGGGGGTAAAAAAGGGGGAGGTACGTTTCTATGAAACTCCGACTGTTTTGAAGCTAAGTCGATGAAAATTAAAGCTGTTTACGTGAGTACTAAGTTTTTCTGTCCATCGTTTTGTGACGGTTACCTGTTTAAAGAACTATTGTCATAAAATTGTTAAACTATCCGTAAACATATGTCCGGGATAATCCAAAAAAAAATATGTAAAGATTTCAGTTTCATTTCATTTCAGATTTTCAGAATATATTGACTACAGGTCGTGACAACATAAATTCTACATATTATTGCGCTATTTGATATGGAGGGTGAGCAATCACGAATTTTATGACAATTACCGGCTAATCGAAAAAACTACTTAATATACATAAGTACATTGTTCAAATTTTGCATGAAGATTAAGGACAGGTCTAGATAACATATAGGCTATTTATTATCAGGTTATTAACCATGGGGTCTTAGCAATAAACCTTTATTTTTAAAGAACACGTAACTGGTGTAACTGACAATGTCACCATAGCGACCAAAATACTGTTGCTATGGTTTTATGTTTTGACATTAATATTAACATGCTATTTGGCTTACAATATAGAAATTAAAATAGCGGGCTCAGGGAAGTACGAGCTTCGTGTTTTTTCACTCTAAGTGCAAATTTCATTTCGACACACCTTTTTAAAATTTATTTTTTAATAATTTTTGAGTACGAATCGAATCTCAGTCAAGCATAACATTTTTTTCTTCTATCGTTTTTGGTACTACAAAAGTATTGTAAGAAGCGCTTGGATTTTTTTACCATACCTAAAATTGATCTTTAAAACACTTTTATATGGTATCTACCTACTTACTGTTTAAGCTAGGACAGCCTTATCCAATTCAGGAGGAGATGTGGATATGAAGTGAAAGAAAACCAACTACACTGAAACAAAAAATAGTGTGGACGGTAAATGATTTACTATACCTACTTAAATAACTGCTTAGCTGTTGACTGCAATTTTGGGTGTGTGTGACGCGTGGCTGTAAAGATTTGATAGTGCCTATACACTACCACAATTGTGCACCAATTGCGATGGTATAGGGTAGTTGCATAGGTAAAGTATTATAAAGATAGGCTGTTATTATTAATATTTGTTTAATATTGCGTACGATTATGCGCCGCACGCCAGTAGACTCAGGGCAGTCTACTGCACTGGATAAAAGCAAAGACGAAATGCGTGGTGCTTCCACGCGCCTCTTAATAAGGGCTGGCAAAAGCTGGCTCCACGTTAACGAAGAAGCTCCCGTTAAAAAGAGCTTTCCTGTCGGGGCTTGCGGTAGATTGCGAAAGCGTTCCCGTGGCCCCCGACAATAGGATACGGTGAAGCACTCCGGCGGTTTAGCCAGTAAGAGTCCAGTACACTTCTTTGCCATCGCCCGTTTTCAAGTCCTTCAATCCAAATTGTCAAATCAGTGCAAGATAGTGGCCACAGCAAAAAACTAGCAGTGTTAACTAACAGTCAAATATGTTTGTAAGACTAGAGGTTAGGATTAGGAAGTTAAGAAATTAGGTACTTTGGAACGGAACAGGATTAGGGAGCTGGCATTAAACATTATTTAGCTTTACTTTTTGTACAGCACTACACAATATCTTGAATACCACGCAGACGAAGTCGCGGGCAGCAGCTAGTTTGCAATAAAGTAATAACTTTGTTGTAAACGTGAGTCGAAGACATGAAGTAAATTAATTTACTCAGAATTATGCTCAAAAAGTGCTAAATCATACACGTGAAACACGACACGAGTTTATTTATTAACCGTTCCTAGAAAAGCTCAATAAACTACCTGAAAATAGCAAGTATTTACATACATTAAAGTATCAACATAAATTACAATATCTCGATTGATTTAACACAGGTTATTCAAGTACTTCAAAAAGTCGTAAAATGTACTACAAACCGTAGCGGCAAAGATACGCCGATGTAGAGTCAATTGTAATTCAAAGTCGTGACTATACCGCTGCCCTAATTACCATTATACAAAGCTTAGTATAGGAAGCTGAGGTATATGGGTCGGAATAGTTGCGAAAATCGCCGTACTGGACCTAAGTATTGGGCAACTAAAATGATGCTTTGTATTTTACGGTATTTTAGGGTCTTGAATCAAGTTTGTGTTGAATTTTCGTTGTTGATTTGATTATGACTATTATAAGTTATTCTGCTAAATAAAACTACGAAACGAATATAAACTAACTTCATTTTTAAAGAAAAATATTACATTTCGTAAACATCTAAAACTCTACAAAAACCTCCTAACTCTACGAGTGAATAACAGATGGTATTCATGTTTGAATTATTTAATACAAGACGTACTGTGAAAACTTTACGGCCCCTGTGATGCGTAAAGGAGTTAATTTTTCATACAAATGTAGACAGTTCATCACATCCTTTTGGAAAGATGTGTGTGTAAGTTATGAATAATACACCACGAAGGTGCTTTGGAGACGTTGATGAAAACCGATGTGTAAAAAGAAGTGTAGTATACATTCTGTTTTAAAAGTGTACGACTTGAAAAATGTTATTATTTATGCTTAGATGTCAAGTACCGACATTAACTTTTCCTAGAGAAGGTACAAAGATGTGCCATTTTAGGCACCAGTGTGGATAGTCTACATTTTATCCCATAGACTGGACACTTATGTAATGGCATGCAGATCCAAATCAGTTTTATAGTAGCTGTTCGGTATTGCGTTGTGCGAATCTTATTGAATCGTGCCATACCTGGTCTTAACACAGACGTTAGGTAATTTAGGTTAATCTACTTTCACTGCGGCATGGAATCTGATGGGTGCTGGACTAATAATGCGTTGGATAGTTATTTGCATGGCGATTGCTTTGAATATATTAAGAGGGGGAGACTTGAATCGATATAATTCTATGAGTATTAGGTTAGTAGTAACGTTCGTAAATGCATTTGAAGTTAGCACTACAGACGTAAAATATGCAATGTGATCTACCTACTTAAAGCACAAACTTTCATTGAAAAGCAACACAGCCATTTTTTGCAATTGCTAAACAAATAGGATAGATGATTCTTAAATGTAGTAAATATTTTGATAAAAGATACATTATAATATTGATAAAAACGCTCAACCGTAAATTGCTTTAAATTATGCTGGTTGATCTACTTCTTAATATTGTTTACGTAATAATGCATGCAAATATATGTACGTCGCATTTCATTTTTTTAATCCCGCCTTATAAGGAGTATTACATCAAAACATTAAAATACTGACATAACGATTTCTAAAATTTCATATGAATGTCATTTGACTACTGTGACGCTCTTTAACCCAAAAGAAATTGTTAAAATCGGAACTAAAATAGAGCAGAGATGTTACACTTTTTATTTATTTAATTATCTGAATAATATGAATTCATCATTTCAAACAAGTAATATTCCTATTTAGAAATTTCTAAAGAAGTCCATCTACCGACTGAAGTAGAGCAAGAATAATGAATATACTCTCATCGGAATACAAACAATAAATAACGAATTTCGCGTACATTTACTAAAATGATATATGGCGAAAATATACTGAAAATAAATGATGCGTAGAAAAGGGCTTCGATCAAAAAGATTCAATAAACATAATTCTGAACCATAAATTACTAGTTGACAATATCAGGAAAGCACACGAGGACCGCAGAAAAAGCAGGAGTGTTCCAATTTCCCACATAGCCGCAATATGCCGGAAGGGTTCAGTGCATACATAATCCAGCCAAATGTAGGAAGCCCAAATGATTACATAAGTATTGGTAGCTGGTAGCCCTAGTTTGGCATTGTCTTACGGCTGTAAAGAATTATATAACGTTAGGTTCCTAGTTTCGCGTTACCTTCAATTGACACCTTACCTGGTTTAGTTTATTATGTGAGTCAAGTAGGTTACGCAAACTGATATTAATTTTCAACTATTAAGTTACGATTTTAGACAGGACTAAATAACTTGAAAATTATGTAGGTTTTCCTCTTACGTGACCAATTTAACTTTTAATACTTCCACTCTTTTTACGAACAATATTGATTTGGTATTTTGTTAAACAGTGACTTTATTGCTCTAGTAAGCTGTTTCGTCCATTTAATGAGAAAAAAACGTAATATATTGTAAAACATCTCCTTATTTTTTCCAGACGTATTATGGAGCGTGGATCTTCTGCTCCTTGGAGCCAGATCCTTCAAGAAACAATCGGTGAAGGCAGATTGAACGGGGAAGCTTTACGAGACTATTTCAGGCCTTTGGAAGACTGGCTCAGAAGCGAAAACTTGAGGACAGGAGAGTACCTTGGATGGAGTTATGACGGAGATTACTGCAAATTTAGGTAATAAGCATATAATTTATGGAAGATAGGGAACAAGCATGGAATGCTTAAGAATGTAGAGTTTAAAAGTTTTTACAACTTCAAATCCCTTCGAAGAAAAAATACTTATCGGTACTTACTTCTTTTAGAATAAGTGAAGTTCAGCTGCCAACAAAAAAAAAGAATGATGACTGATGTAATTGTCGCGTGATAAAAGGAAAAAGATACTTAAAGGAATCGTTCTTTTGTTTCAGTATCGAGACAGCTGGCCTGCAAGTTTACGGCGGCTTCTACAACGCAGCCCACCGACATTTTGACGTCACAAGCTTCGTCACAATTCTACTGTTATCTATGCTCACAACTTTTATCGCTGCCCGCTGGCGGTAAATAAAAGGATATTATAATTACTGTCTATAAACACAAAAAAAAAACATTTATACAGTTTACTTTATAATTTTTTGTATAAATTTTTCTCACACAATTTTGTGTGAGAAATTGCATTGATATTTTTATTACATTTTTACGTTATTTTGTTTTGTAATACGTTGTAATTAGTTCAAAGTGTGTTTAATCACAATTAACGTAGTGTTAATAAAGTGTCTCTCTCCCAGGGTTCAATAAAATTACAATTAAAATATTTATAAGCAGTTTTAGACTAAGATTATTTTTACTATATTTTTGTAAATAGCATAAACTAACTTGAGATTTTATTGTGTTATTGTGATAATTAAAATTAAACAAAGTACTTAAAAAGGAGTATTATTATTTGCTGACAATAATGGCCTAAAAAATTCTGAAGTTGATTGATGGAAGGGTCCAGCCAGGGATGAATAAAAATACACCTTTTGTGGACTCAAAACAGTTGGGTGAGTGATTTATAGCTTCACTTTAAATATTGTTGACACATATATTATAAGAATAGATGTGTCAACTCTACCAGATCAGCATTATAACACTATCCCGAAGCTCGACTAAGCCCCGCAAATATAAAAATAGAAGTTCCTACCCATAAATTACACAGGATATTTATGTATCTTTTTGGCCATCATGCACATATTACTCTTCGAAAGGGGAATTATAGCAATCATTATTATTTTAACACGCCATGCGGGCTCACCACAAAAGATTAAGCAATAAATATGTATTTAAATGAAAGGACATGAATCTACCAATTTGTCTGCCCCCAGATAATTGGGATCAACTCATAACTACCAGATAATAACTTAAAAGCTCAATCTGTTTTTAGAGATTTAATAGACATGTAATAAGGATATTATAAGTGTACTGTAAATGTTAAAGATTAAACGTGAAATGTAAGAGCAAGTCGCTACATAAGTTTCTAAACGAAATCTCATATTACCAAAGAAAAATACTATTAGGAATCCGATATTCGACTTCAAAAGCTGTGCAGTTAGTTTATGTTGCCTTGGTACTTTAGTCATGTTACCGCATAGTCAAAGCAAACAGACTAACTTCCAAAGAAAACAAGTTTGTTTATACTTCGAAATTTTCTGTGTGTTTTCTAGAAAATACGATTCAGCTACTGTAATGATAAAACTTTTGAGCACCAATTAGTCTAATAAGAACGAGGCAGAAATAGAAAGTAATAATAAGTATGATGTCTATAAAAACCGCGTCGACGCAGTGCAATATCCGTTGATATTACAAAAGAAACAAAAATGTGTTTCCTTTCGAAATATTTTAGGTATCTTATTTTCATAAAATGTCTGAACTTCGTTCACGCATATACAGACAACATTGTCCCTAAGCTCAAAGACATCTTAAACCAACATATCGTAGCACAACCTAGTATTTAAATAGAGTAATGTAAGGTTATTTCACGTCAACGTTTTCGGTTACAGTAGAAACAGATTGTTGCCATACTAGCGAGTCGCCGACACAGTGGCGCCCACGTTTCAGGCTCTTGAGATTTCTGATAGCCTGGTACATTTGGTCCTAGTAATATTGAACGAATTCACCTTGTAAGTTCAACTAAAATACTGTTGACTGAAGACTGTTTATTACAGTAAAAAGTAAATTGATATTATTGTATTTTTTTAGTGAATTGTAGTTTTTTAGTTAAACTGTATCACGACTGTATAAGTACAATAAAAAGGTAAACGCATTGAAGTAAGTATTATCAAGGCCAGAAAAAAAACATTTTATTTTTTATGATGTGCTGAATTTTTGTATTAATAAGAACATGATTGTTCAAAGTCGGATATAATCTTATTAAACGTAGGCTCTCTTCTTGCTTATTATTAGGATGATTGAACTAAGAGCATGAGAAAATACAATTAAGTATCAATAAAAAAGCTATTAGAAAGGCTCGCAAAGTAAATAGCTCACCTCCAGTCTTACCTCCCTGCTAAATTGCCCCGCTAATGACATTTGGCTCTGACGTTTTACACAAGAGCGACACAGTATGTATTGAGGGGGACTCGAAGACTCCGGGTTAACGTCTTACGGTTCTTGGTTCCCTAGTACTTCGGAAATTGTTTCGCCATTGTTCTCCGCTTGCTCATAAATAGTTCGAATAGAACGTATTTCGGCAAATTAGTTTTTTGATAAGTGAAATTATATTGTAACGTTTTACTTTGATATCTTTAATAATATAAAAAGGTTTTTCTTCGTTAGTTCGCATTTTATGAATTTTCTTGAAATTTTACTATTTTACTTTTCGTAATGATACTTAAATCCGTACACAGATTACGTTATACATACTCGCATAATATGCGTTTACGTCCATGCACATTTATTTTAATGGATTTGGAATAAATAAACATTCCAAGCTTCGCAGTAAATATCTCCCCCGCTGATAACATTAGCGTGTCTGTAAACACTATTCAATAGGGACAGGCTGACGCCAACGCTGTCGACGAATGTTCAGTAATTGTCATCTCCTACATTTCATGACGCCCTAGTACAATTTTCTGGTTAAATATTCTCCATACTAGGGGTATTGAAGGAATACATTTTCGTGACGTTTCATGGTTAGTTGAAAAGTTTTAGTTTGATAAAATTTGATATCTACTTTGCAGTTTTAATTTTGTTTTGGACATATTTCACCATGGTATTGATTGTAAAGAGAATAAGAGCAGCACCATATCAAACTAATATTATTTTCCCATTCATTAATGTTTTCCTAATAAAAACTTGACTGGATTCCATCTCGCGAGAGTAATTTGTAGTTTTCGTAAACAACTGGGGGGTGGTAGTCCCCCAACCCGCCAAGATGGCGCCACTCTTGTTTTCCTTGTTCGCTTGTAATAATACCGATATTTTTACGTTACATGAAAAGTAAATTAAAAAAGAACTTCGGAAATTCTAACATGGAACAAATTAAACAAGCGTCAAAAATACAAAAACTGAGGGTAAAATTTTGCGTTAATCCAATATTATAAAATTGAATTTGTGGTTGAAATTAATTCACATTGTTATTCATCATTATAAAGAAACTTGTATTTCTAGTGAATGGCTGAATAGACTACAATGTCTATTTATAGTTTATACATTTTCTGTTTACTTTCAGCGTTAGGTTTGCAACTTGTTGAGCTGATTTCCGTTCGCTTCCACTTACGGTGCGACGCGGCCGCGACGTCTTATTGAACGCTCTACGTTTTATGATAACTTAGTATAAAGCACAGCGCTTTGCCAGGATATTAGACAGGAAATTTTATTGTTTGAAAATTCTCGTTGTTTAAAAGGTCTGTATGTATTTTGTCACCGTTCATAAACTTCATGCTTAAGTTGTACGGTTTATCTAAGGCACTAGTTGTATTTAAAATAAATTGACTTATTATTATATTTTTTCACAGTAGGATTTAAATTAAACTAAGTATAAGTTACATAATTTTAACAAACAGTTAAAACTGAAATGCCAATAACAATCTGCTCGAATACAGATTTTTAGTCGGATTAAAAAAAAATAAACCGCTATTCCTGTTTCAGTATTCTATTTTCAGATCCATAAAACTACCCTAAAAATAACTACCCAAATTGTACAAAAACGAACAAAAATTCCATTTAAAGTAAACAACAACCCTTATCGATATTTTTAGCTAAACAGGTCCCATCTGTCCCGTATCCCAGTCGCGTCCTAACTGTATCGCGCGTCACATGTGCCCCGCGCTCTCTCGCATTTCTGGTCGCCTAGTACTTTGTGAACTTGTGTGTGTTAGTTTCATGTGGGTTCAAGCAATTCTTGTTTGTAAGTACAAAAAGTATTTTGTATATTTTATTAGTTCGTTTTTGTGCAAAAAAAATATGATTTATTATTTTATATAAGTTTTTTTTTGCTATCAATAGGTAAGGTCGCACATAACTAGATTTTAAGTAAAAATAATTATGACTATGATTTTAATATAAGAATTTTAATATGATTTTAATCGCTTACGTTATATTGCATCTTATATAACAATTATAATATCTTAATCAACGGTGTTTACAACAAACATAAACTTGTAGGAATTGAACTTTAATGTACGTGGAAAGGCCACTGAAGTTTAAAGCCCTGAGAGAAAGTAAAGCAAAATTCAGTGAATTTTCTTTTAGATTGAATAAGTAATTAACTACCCTATTTTTAATAATGTTTTTTAGAAACACTAAATCTCACAGCACTAGAGCATTTACTATTTATACGTAAAAATACATATTTATTTACGATAGTTATTCAAAAATTTAACAGTTATGTAAAAAAGGCTCTGGACTAGTGTGAAGAAAGTTTGTGGCAAAGAATATGTAAGCTACACTTCAAAAGATAACGCTAAAACCTTGTGAAATTCTTTAATAATTTTAATGTTCAATATTTAAACATGTTCCGTTTAATGATTCAGTTTTTTTTTTTGTAGTAGAATAGGAACAATGTATGACAAAGAAAGTCTCTGTAGCACTCGAGTCTATGACGATAATTTGTATAACCGCTCAAATTGGACGAGTGTATGCTATAGTCATTAAGCCAATTAATCTTTGGTTCAGCCCGCTTCTGACCTAAATAGCATCTGCTTTGTATGTTTGTTATTCCTTTTAAACATGAGTACACTAAACTACCACAAAATGACTACTGCTTAAAACTAAAATAATCTAGTAAGTATACCAGTTACTAGAACTACTATAGGCAAAATTATTTTTTTGCGTTTTTAGCATTACTAAAGGGCAATCAACAGTTCAAATTAAAACGGTGTATTCTATAGTATAGTCTTGTCATATTTATAATATTAAGTAAAGAGCTTTCTTCAAGGTTTGACGCGTGAGTTTGATGGTACATGGATGAGAAAATTTTGGTTGAAGTACCTACCTATTTAAAAGGAAAAAATAAACTTATAATTTGGGTACATCATCTATGATAGTCATACTTGTCCTGAAATGTGTCACAGTACACGTCTTCAGTTCATACGAATTGGTGAAATTTAAACATTAATTTATGCATATTCAGCAAAATATTTGAAACGTTTTATTCGTAACAGCCAGTACGCCATACAGACTGCGCAATTGATGCTGCACCTATCTAAATAGTTCACATCCTCTACGATAGGAATTCCACTCCTATTCGTATACAATTAACTAGTATTATGGACCTCATACTTATTGTTATTTAATTACCTACATGTAAAAAAATCTAATTATATTATCCGAGAATTATTAAAAATATTGTATGTTCAATTAGGTATTATGAAAAGTCATTCCAATTATTCTTACAGTAAATTCATTCCATACATGTAAAACAAGTATGGCACTTGTTCCTACTGAATTAATAATAGGAGATAAAGATTTGACATTACTACGGAAGTCTGCTAAGTGATGTACTTAAAGGTGCCATGACACTATCACATAAAATTTAAAATTCAATCAATCAATTGTTAACAATAAATATCTATAATATTTTGTCAGCGAACACTTACAGTAACTATTTGATGGACCCCTCGGTCCAAACAATCGTCATCCGCTAGTCAAACGCAATGTATAAATGGCTATAAAATAAATGGGAACCCGTCCCTCCCAGTTAATCCTATTGAAATTTTACTGACACAGGCCTACTTACATCTACTATGCCCATTATAACGGCCATTTATTTAAAAAAACCTTTAAAATTGTATAAAGAATTAAAATTTGTACTTGAAATTACTTGAAAATTGAACGCAGCGTTCACCAATTTTCTGCAATTCCACATGGAGAGAAAATCTTTGTTTTGGTAAGCAAAATTCTCAAAGGGCTCCAGGAGGAACATAGTGCGTTTTCGTCAGTTATAGCAATGACGAAAGTGTTTTAAGTTTTTTTTCAATGGCTACTAAAGTTGCTCTATATAGGTAGATAGCCAGAAAGACTCTAACAAGTGTAATTCGTCACAGTGCTAGGGCCAAATTTACAAAATTGAAGGGTAGATTTTTGTAGAGCAGATAGGACAACAACAACAGCTGAGGGCACACTAATTTTAGATAAGAAAAATAAAACTATTGAAAGAGGGTGTTTACTCTCGTTTGATTGTTTAGAAGTATGTTTATCGTGGCTTGGGCAAACTAATAGCGTGTCGTAACAGCGAAAAGTCACAGTCCCAGGCTTCGGGTCCCGCAGACATATTACATCAATGTCGATCGATGTCGTAAGCCAATAATAATAAATAAACCAGGGGGCAATACAAACTCGAGGACTCAGATTACATGTTCCGATTTGCTGGTGGTTTAATATTTATTTGTGTTTTCAGAACAGTTTGTTTAAAATAAAAAGTTTCTTATATTCTAGCTATCGTTAGATCAAATTAGCAACGTTAAATAATGCAAGAACAATCAAATAGGATTTGTTTTAAGACTGCTGAAGTGTTAAAAAAATTCTCAGCGCTCACACACAACTCCTTTCTATCAATTCAACAAATCAAGTTAGCGCTGTCGTCGGCTTTCATTCACAATTCAGAAAGAGGTCGACGCCTCGACGGCACGATTGATAAAGCAGTTGTGACGCGCCAATCGACGCATCCTGCCCAATTGCGTACATGCATGCGAAACGACGCACCCGCGTACACACACGCACACAAGCAATCAACGTTATGAGGGTCCTAACATGTTAAATGATGACAGTAGACCAGCGGGTGATGTATTATGCTGGGTTACTTGTAACGGAAAGATCGGGACCTGACTTCTATAATACGAAGACTTTAAATAACTATGCGTATTTTATTTGAAAGCATTTTAACCACGTAAATTTAAGGCTGAAGTAAAGCATCGAAATTTCATTGATGCTCTATTTGAGTCTAGGTATGCAACGTTATGCTAACAGAAAGCAAGTTCAAAAATATCTGCTATTTGAGAATCAAATTAGCATATTTTTTTTGTTATGTTCTTCCAAACAAGCGAACTCTAATAGCTTTTGTACATAAGACTTTGGATACTATTGCTTGATCTTGAACAATTTTGGCAAGCGATGGCTATGAATGAAGTAATGGATGCTTAAATAAAATCAATTTAGCCATGAAGGCTATCGCAATACTATGAATGAAAGTATTCTTGGTGTTTGAACTTTGACCTTACAATTTATTTCTCGTAAAATCTATTTTTGTGTTGATTTACAACATAACTAGTATCTACTATTGAGCCTATAAGCTTCACATTGACCTCGTTTTATAAGATGTCTGTTTTGATCACATTGCAGAAATAAGTCTCTATCGTAGGTTGTTTAGGTAGTTATTTTGATCGACTAACAAGATATTAGGAAACACCTTTTATAAGATCTCAATTCACAATACCATACAGAGTTTTGACTGAAAGTAGACTGACGTGAATTTTTGGGCTCAAAACAATTTAGAATGTCGGACAATGACGTAACAATGCGTTCTCATGACGATACAATATCCTCACATAACGAAGGCAACGTCCCGTATTACGAAATGATACCAGTATCACACAGTTATTGTTACAATTAATTCAGCTGTCCTCTTCCCCCCTCTGAACTGCCGGTTAGTTGACCCCGGGGACCTCGCTGCATACTGTCACGCGTTAGACAAATTATGTGTGGGTAATAGGAGGGAAAGGAAAAAATGTATGACAATGTTTTGATATGAATTTCCTTTCAGTTTTTAGTTCGTGACTTCGTACTACTATAAAATAGAGCTGTAGATTCTGTGACGCAGAAGCCGTTTACTCTATCTTTTAAAAGAAAAACATATTATTGTATATTGTTTTAAAATATGATAAATCAGTTGTCACTTTTCTGTTTATAAATTATTATAATAACTGAGCTGTTAAAAATAAAGTCATCTGTTTCTATTATCTTGGTACTCTTAGTTCGATTAGGTGTTTATAAATTTATAAATTCGGTAGTTCCGAATGATACTAAGAAACAAAACTATTTTGTTAATAGCATTACCTATTTGGTAGTATATTCAGAGAATTAAATTACATCTTTTTATCAGTTAAAGTAGACACTTACGTACGTACCTATCTCCATCAGTATACCTACTTCAGATTAGGTCAAACTCCTTAGTTGGTGATTATAGATAACGCACGATATTAACCGCGGAAACAATTTTTTCATTATAGTATTATTACGAAGATTTTAATTTTCGTGGTATGTTAATCGGTAGATGCAGGCAAAACTTAATTAAAATGCAGCGGTTAGGTATCCCAAACAAATTTAATATTTACTACCAGTTTTGCAAATTAACAAAAATCGTATTTTATAACACAATTTTATTGCGCTATTCTGTTCTCGAGAAGGTCAAGGAGCATTAATGTATAAATAGATATAATTAGCTATTTAACATTTAAGTGATGATAAACACTAAATTATAAATTATAAACAGGAAGTTGCCAAATAAATTTAAAAAAAATCCCCAGAATTATCTACTGAATTACCGTCACGGAACTTCAAAATGACTCTTTTCTACTGATTATGATCATTAACAGCTTGAATACTGGAACCTAAATGAAATCTTAAAAAATTGTTACCCATTATACTAATAGTTCATTCCTCCCACAGGATCAACTCAACATGAACTAGCGAAGTTAAAACAAAATGGATCGGAGATAGAACTAAGATGTTGGTGAATAAAGACAATGTGCTAGGAACTATAAGAACTGAATCATGGTGCGCGGTGGTTGTGTGTGCGGTGCTGGCTGCGCTGGTGATGGAGACTGCAGCCCTCAATGGAGACAACGTATGCATGGTGAAGCAGAAGTAAGTGGAAGACCTATACCTAATTAAAGTTGGGCCAAGTTTCTGGTAAAGAAGTAATACTATTGGTAATAGTTTTGGTAATACTATTGAGTTCTTTGACTGCAGGCTGGATACTTATCAACTACGTATAGGCACAGTATAAATAAAGGAAATAGTACGACTCGGCCGTTTCTAAAAAATACATGCCTACAGCCGCGCTTCACGTAACAGCGGCAGGGCTGCCCACCTACTAATGTAGGATGCCAAGCGGATGCCACGATCTAAAAGCGTAGGCATGAAGACGTTATCACATTATTTTTATACTGTGGTATAAGTTATACGTAGTATCTACCCTACAGTTTGTTACCTATAGCTATTTTGGAAGGAAACACATAAACCGGGGTGGGTCACGATCACTAAGGGACAATAGATGCTTCGTAAAAGAGGTCTCTGTTATCTCCGAATTTGCAAATGATGGAGGTTCAGCACAAAGTAACGGAAACACATTCATCATTAACTTGGTTCAAAAGCGTTTTTGTCTACCTTCTCTTTCTGTTTCAAATGAGAAGTAACCAAACAGAACTCGCACCTATGTATGTCAAAATCACAACCGCAACATTTGATAAAAAAGAAGACTGCAACATAAAGGCACGCTTACCTATTTAAACATTGACAATTATGTTATGCCGAAACTACTCGTTTAAAAAAAGGCTAAGGTTTAAAAACATACTATTACATAAACCTACAGCTTTTATATGCCTTGTCATAAAAAAACATCATTTATAAAATACCTCCTAGCAGATGAATGTTAAACGCAATACGCACCTAGACATTTAAAATGCAATATTCGTTACAAGCTTTGTGAGTAAGTAAACTTATAGCAAACTATTCAAAGCCTATGTTTGAGATGCTAAAATTATCATCATTTATCTTATTCAACCTTTACTTCATCCAAAATCCGTTTAGTGACATCTATAGGTTGGAAGAGATGAGGCCACACAAGTTGTATTGAATACGAACCTCATAATTAATTAGGTTTCCGAGACAGCCCTATTTGTTAAAGGCGTTGCTACGATCAAGCCTCCAGCGTTAATTAATAACTTTCTACGTAGGCCGATCAAATAGAAACAATGCCTAACTATTTACAAGTTCTAGCATAGAAAGTTAGACAATGAGTAACTGCTGAAAGCTTAAATCCATCATCTAAAATTAGAAATTTTATACATTTGATGGTTTTTCTCGCATGAACTCAAGAAGGATGTCAAACAGCATTGGATATTCAGGTCAATAAACTGATACGACTTATCGAGCCCTATAGCAAAACTGATTTCAGGGAGACAGTGATAAGCTACCGCAATCAATGCTATTGACATTATTGAGTGATGTGACGTGACGATGACATGTTCATAAAACGGTATTTCTCAGTCAGTAACCATCTTGTGGGTCTAATATTTCTTTGAAAACGACTCACGATGGAGATAATTATGCTTCTGAAACTATATTTGCTTTCCATATTTAAAAATGATGGGATGATAGATTAATGTAAGTCCACCGAAGGAAACTTGCCAAAATTTTACCATTTAATTTCCACAGGTACAATATAACGAAGAGGGTAAAGTATCGGGCCCCGATGTCAGTTCGCACGTACGAATGGTGCTTCTCCATGCCACCGAGGTGCTCCAAATGGAACACCGAGATGAGGGACTTAACGAGGCTCGAGGTTTGTACCAACATATCGAAGTTTAGTTGGAGATAATAGCTACCGGAAAAACCGTTGCCATGTTTATGCTACGAATCTACGTAAGAAGATGTTTAACTAGTGTTAGAAACAGGTCCTTAGGTTCAGATTCATAACGATCATGTTGGCAGTAGTACTAGATTTTGGCATTCTTTATTATCTATCTACCAATATGTTTCCACGTTAGTAGATGGATATCCGTTAAATGTTTCATTTTTCCACAATGTCATAACAGTTAGCACATTTAATTTAAATATCCCTTTGATTTAATGAGGAAAATATACAGTTTAGATGTCAACAACTTATTACCTAGGACTATCCTTGAGAAAAACTGGATCGATTGTAAAGTGACTGTCACTAACCTTAATTATATCGAGGCATTCTTAATACCACACACCGAACGCTATATCCTCAGATATGCTTGTCATTTAAATGATTTAAAATTCATGTTATTGTTCTGCATTATGATCTTAAGATCGGTCTTTCGATTTGCCTTACGTTGTATCAGTTCGTTTATAGCAGAATAAGTTAACAATCTTCAAGTTTACATAATTATAGCTACTTTTTACAATTGGTTTAAGACATCTTTTAATTTCTGTTTGATAGAGTGCCTAAATAAATTTATCGAGTTACCGTTACCGTTATTTATTTCGTTATTTATTCGAAACATTACGGCTAACTAGCCGCAATGTTTCGAAATTTAAAAAGGAATTAAGGTATGGTTTTTGTAAAGTTAGGTTTATAATGTTACAGACAGAAGAAAGAACTGCCTGAGTGTTGCAGTATGCTGTCCTGGGTACAAGATGATGGACGTATCCTGCGTCCCTATTTGCCCTAATGGAAAAACAGGACCTGGATGTTCGGAAGGTAAAAAATATTTCCAGCAAAAAACAAGAATTTACTACATACTTTTCTTCTTTACGGTAGCGCCTCTTATAATTTTCTAATTGATTTAACCAAAAAAATATCGGCTCAAGGCCCTCTAATAATTCTTTTTTACACTCCTGACTTCGTGCTATTAAAGTGTAGTTATTTAAAGTACGGTGCAGTATAAGAAATTAACTCAATTTGCCTCGGTTTTCCGACATGCTCAGAAGCTCGTAATTTTCTCAGCTTCTAGCCAGAGCAAAGCTATCAAATCTGTTAAAATATCAGGTTTGCAAAAGTCAGTGATTTAGTTATTTTCCCTACGCGTTGGTTACACACAGCATAACAAATGTTGAATTATGTCTGTAACTGTTTCAATCGATTAGACGTACGGAAAGGAAAAATAGCGTTAAAGTTTAAATATTGCTTTTTGTGGTTTGATTTCGCAATCTTTTACGATATTTTTATCTTTGCAAACAAATATCATGCACAGATATAAAAGGTAAATAAGTAGTTGATGTCCCTAATAAACTGGTGGTAGGATATCATGTATTTGCGAGATACCTACTTGACGTTGTTTTTGCCGCTGGCAGGTGAAAAAAATAAAATAGTGGTAAAGAGATGTTCCTTAATCAATTGATCCATGTTTCCAGATTGTCCAGATAACAAATGGGGTCCAAATTGCATACATGAATGTAAAAGATGTAAGAAAGGGTTCTGCTCACCCATAACGGGTGAATGCGAGTGTTTAGACGGATGGCAAGGTGAGAGGTGGGTTGCCACTTTACATAACTAGTTAAGCCGTATTCATCCTTGCTATGAATAGATCACAATTTACAGTATTTACTTTGTTTCTATGATCACTTTATGGTGTCGAGGTGACCCAGTTATAAGTGCTATGGGTCGCAATTCAGATACCCGGCCTGTACATGCAAAAATTGAGATCTTCGATGACCTTCTTTTGACAAACATCAATCAACTGACTTATAGATCGACGATTATAAATTATACCCGTATCGAGCAAGCGAAGCGAATCTTAAATCCACAACACATTAACTTTTAATACACTTTAAGACAAAGTTTTTTGCAAAAGTTCAGAACTAAAGTAATAACTCAATTTAAAAAGTATACCAATTTCCGAAGTCTTCGGTATAATAATTTACTTCTATTTGATCTATAATGTAGGTATATTCATTATTATTTTGTTTGATTTACAGTTGCGATGCGAGCATGCCCCCCGACGACAGCAACAACGTCGTTAGAAGAGTTACTAACAGTATTTAGTACTAAAACTACTACTCTTACTACTACTCCTAGAGTTGAAACGCCTAGGACAACGTTGGCCACTCCTATAACTACTGTACATATTCCTAGTACTAGAGCAACGACTGCTACCACTCCGGTAACTACTCTTAAAACTACAGTTACTCAATCTGTGACCACAGCAACTACTTCTGTGCCTACAGTAACTACTTCTACAGCAAAAATCACGACTGTGCCTATTACAAGTCCTCCATCTACAAGTCCTTTCTTAACCACCACTATATCGAGCACTACGCAAGTACTAACAACACAAACTGAGAAGAAAACTGAAGCAATAACACCTTTGATCACTTCTACAGAAATACCAAAAAAAGCAACAGTAAAGTATAACGTTTCAATGTTCATTACTAGCACTCAAAAAGCTGTTCCAACTACTGAAGTAGCAACAAAGAAGATCGATCTTACAACAGTTGAGAATAAAACTGAGACTATGGACACACTTCCAACAACTGAGCCTATAATTGTTATCAGAACTATGCCAACAGTCAATGTGCAACAAAAACCTTTTGACATAATTACTACTACTGAGAAAACCAGAACGACGATTCCTCCAACAACATTAAAAGAAACAACAGTTAAACTTGAACAACCAAAAAAGGAGACAACAATACGTATTCAGCCGACGACAGTGAAATTCAAACCAAAAGAAATATGGATCAGACCAGCTCAAAAAGGTGAATCTCCTATTGTTGAAACAAAGATTAAAACTACTCATGAATTTCCAAAGTACAGAAGTGTTATTAACAATAACAAAGAGCTGACACCAGCAATAACCACACCAAAAACCATAATTGTGTCTATAATACCGACATCAGTGTCGTATTCAACATTCAAAAAGATTGCTTTGACTTCATCGTATATGTCAACAAAGAGCAATTCAACTGTAAATAGCGACAATAGAACAGGAATTTACAAAGCCGATGGTGGTTGTAACTTCAACACCTTCAGTAAAAACTGAATACACTCTCAAAGAAAGACTTGATGTCTACAACATATTTTACAAAATCAACCCATCTACCGAGCACTTCTGTAACTCCTAAAGAACCTTCGACTAAATTAGTTACTTTAGTAACAAAACCTTCAGAAGTAACTAAAACTATATCTCGTATTAATAGAACTAACAGCATGGCGACTGATATTAACAAGAATGTTTCTTCAACTTCTGCACCAATAACTTCTTCTTATACAATAAGAACTACGTTGAAACAGAATGACTCACCTTACAAATCTCACCGCTAGACCTTTTAAGACTTCTAGTACCGCACATATTTCAACCGAAAGAACAACAAAACACTTTATAAAACATGTAACGCATAAGAAAGTGATTGTAGCACCTGTAACCAAACATATAATTACGACTAATACACCAAAGACAGTAGAAACAGAATTAAAAAAGGCAAATGTTTCTCATAACAATCAAATCAAAGTCGGTACAGATGGACCGATGGATGATGAAGAATTTCATATTTTGACAGAGCCCGAACATATAACAGCAGTTATGGGAGAAAAGGGGACAGACAGAACATCAGTTGACTTAATATCAGTGATAAGTATAGCAGGAGGAGTCATGATGGCGGTTATCACCGTAGCAGTGGTCATCGTGATGATAGAGCGTTGTAAGAAACCGAGATACGACGATGTGAGAAAAAATTAATGATATAAGAATGCAGGTGATGATAGACAATAATGATGTGCCGCCTCCATATGTAAGAAGCATATTTCATACACCTTTACCGGGTACGTACAAAAAATAACATATACTTATTAGAACAATAAAATATAATACCTGTAAACATGATCGTTGGACGTTGGTAGAGTTAATGTTACACATATTTATCATTCCTATAAAGGCTTTTTCTTATTGGGACACTAAATAACCAAGATTCACAAGCGTTCGCAGCTATACTTATACAAAAGTTTCAGCTATTATCGTGTCGACTTAGTTATTCACACATTTCTTTACTCGCGTTCGAATAAATAAGCATATCTCTATCTTTACAAAGGATCCAACTTGTAATTTCGTCCTACAAACACAGCGGCCCATTAGCTCAGTTGGTTAGAGCGTCGTGCTAATAACGCGAAGGTCGCGGGTTCGATCCCCTCATGGGCCACATTATCTTTTTGTATTTTTTGAACACTTCTTTACCTTTACAGATCCACCAAACTTAGAAAAATGTCATTATCAACCAATCTCTACATTGGACAGGAATTTAAAACAATTTATGAGACCGGTCGTCGTACAAACAATATCTCCTATTATGCTGGAAAATTTTAGAGGTAAGTTTAACAGAACATAACTTATCTTCAATAAAATTGGAATGAATATGCGTACAATATAATGCATTAATCTATTTATTACAGGTATTCTAGAATGCCATTATGATCATTTGCCAAGAAGAAGCCATGATTTCGAAACAATTCGGACCCGTTCTCAA